>OZ012740.1:401294667-401457167 GCA_963859935.3 Lathyrus sativus
CCTTTGAATACCAGTTCTCATCTGGTAGTTCCCTTTCAAAGTCGGATTTCATTGGTAACCAAGAATAAATCCTTAAAAATCCCAATCACCATAAGTTTGGTCCCATCCCTAAACCAAAAGCCCAGCCGTATTTCACACAATCACTCACATGTTGTCACATTCCTCGACATGAGGCCCATTTGATCTCACTTCTCCACAGTAGAGATTTTGTATCCCCACAGGGTCCTGTTGTCAAATCAGAAGTATCTCACCAACAGTGATGTGTACTTATCCCCAGCAAGGTAAGATTGAGTTTATTCCCCAGCAGCAGGGCAAGCTTAGTGTTGTTCCCCGACAGGATCTATGCCATTGACTTCTCTCCCCAAGCAGAGATTAATGTTGATTCCCTCAACGAGTAAATTAGAAATGGTAAAAATCTGCAGCAGAGTCCAATGGTATTTGATATTCTCCAAAGTCAGATCTTTGGGACAACTTTCTGATGGATTTTATTCTCAATTCCCAGCAGAGTGGAATTGTCCCCAGAAGAGTTCTATTCTGGAAGGCCATTATGGGAATATTCATCAGCAGGGTTTGTTTGTTGACTTTATTAACACCTTTCCGGGTCGTGTTCTCTTGCATCTTTGCATTTTGCATAGCACCCTCCCAAACATGTAGCATTTCCATTTCGCGTGGAGCATTACGCCATATTCAAACATATGCATGCGAAGCATAAGCCAAGTTTGATACATTTTGTTGCCAGACATCTCTCCAGCAGATAAAAGCATAATTCATGAGCCTTTGTGGTACCTGACCCCAATAAAATCATGTTTTCGTCTTATCTTTTGCTCCCCAACATAATTTGCTTGTTTAAGTTTCTCTTTCCCCAGCGGAGTTTTCTTTTCAGGTTGTAAATCGGTTAATTCTACTTCCTGCCTATTCTGGATGTTATCCCAACTTTTGGTTGGTAGTCCGTTGTTTCCTGAATGTTATCCCGACTTTTGGTTGGTAGCCCATTGTTTCCTGGATGTTATCCTGACTTTTGGTTAGTATTCCATTGTTTCCTGGATGTTATCTCGACTTTTGGTTGGTAGTCCGTTGTTTTATGGATGTTATCTTGACTTTTGGTTGTTAGTCCTCTTTTGTTGCCCTGCGGAGTCGTCATCCCAACTTTTAGTTGGTAGTCTCCTTTCCCGGTGATCCTAACTCTTGATTAGTAGCTTTTATTCTGACTTTCGATTGGTAATCTTCTGGGTGATCCTAACTTTTGTTAGTAGCCTCTTCCTCACAACCTTTGGATATAATTCTTTGGCGATCTTGACTTTTGGTCAATAGCCATTGTTATCATTCTGATTAAGTACTGTGTCGGCTATCCCAACATTTAGTTAGTACTGACTGCCTTTAAGTCCACCTTCGGCTGGCAATCACTTTACTATATACATCCCCATAGTTGAAAATTTCTGGGTTCTTTTAGTATTCAATCACCTTTTACTTTGAATTTTTGAAAGCGATTGCTTTTTGTTGTACCCCAAAATTTTCCCAACCTTTTTCTTTACTTGGCTTGTGTTTCATTTCATTTCTTTAGCATTTGCATATGCATAGCATTGTGGTTAACATGGGATCAAGAGAGGTGTGTATCAATAGAAGAGTATCAAGGGTTCTAAGCTCAAGCAAGAATGTTTACTCAAGTCATCAAGTGCTTATGGTCACTAGGAGGTAGTCAAAGCTCTTTGAGGGAGTGGCTTGATAGTTGGTGCTTATCTCCTATCTTGGAGGTCAACTGAGGTTCATAAGCTCATGGGTATGGATAGGAGATGACGGGAGAGCTCATTGGGTGCTTTTAAATCCATTTCAGAGCTCATATAAGTTGGTATTTCATGTGCAAGAGGTTGCAGTCAAGGATTGTACATCTAGGGTTTCATCTGCTTAGTGCAAGGTCAACTGAAGACTTGAAGGAGATTGAGACTTGGTTTTAAGTCATTGGAGTCATGGATAGTTGTATTGAGACAGCTAAAGTGTTATTTCAAAATCAAATCAAGAAGAACCAAGAGTTTGAGAAGTTACTAAATTAGGGTTTCAGAGGATGTCAGTGTAAAATCCCCTTCTTTAGGAGCTAACTTCAAGACAACTTATCTCAAGATACAAGTTGAATCTCATTTTCGTATAAACATGAGACTTGTAGGGCATCTTCTAAGCTTTCTTTTGAGTACTAGAACTCACCCATTGGGTTTTTGGAACTCAAGTTATGATGCCATAAAGTTATAGGTCTCAAATGAACATATTTTTCAGTCAACAAACGTCAACCAACTTCTAAGGCACTTTTGACCTAGAATCATGTTTCTCCTTAACTTTCGATAAACACGAAAGTTGTTCCTTATGATCTTAGCTTTCCAAAAAGTCCTATAAGTTCTTCATCTTATTTGTAGAACTCAAGTTTATGAATCTTGCAAGGAAGGGGTATTTTGGGAAACTTTGATTATAGGTCATTTTCATTATAGGTCATGTTCATGCCTTTGTGCACTTCAAATGAAACTTTCTACAACATGAAAGTTGTCTAAAATGACTTCAAATTCATCATGGAACTCAAGGTTAGCATGAATTTTGCATGGATATGGAGATTGGTGAAGGAATTTCAATCAAAAATGAACTTAAAATCGTGAATTCAATTGAAATGGTTAGAGGTCATTTTTCACACTTCCTTTTGATTCAAAATGGTTCACATTGTGCTCATGAGTGAAATGCACCAAACAATTTTGGGTCATGCTAGAAAATACACGTGTATTTCAAGCTTGCTTCAAGAATAAGTTTCACATTAAAGCTCCTTAGATGGATCAATTCAAGGCCCACTTTCATTCCTAATGCAAAGTCACATTCTCAGTTGTTAATCCATACCAAATTCAGATGTGTATGATGCCATAATCACCTGTGCATGAGGTGAGTTGCCAAATTGGGAATTTTCAAATTACACTCCAATAAGGCTTCATGGGCCTTTCTTTCACTCCCAAATCCATAGTATATAAACTCAAAATCATTTTGGGGAGCTCAGAATGTGCAATTCGTGGAAGGAGCTCAGAATTAAAGTTTAAAAATTCAAGAGAAAATTTCAAAATCTCAAATCCAGATCTAGCTTAATTCAAGCAAAATTTAAGTGACCTTCTTCTTCCTTGAACTTCATAGAATGGATCTGCACGATTTGGATCAAGCTTTGCATCATTTGAAGCTCCAACGGAGAGACTTCATTAGGTAATCCTCAAATCCAAATATCTCTCATGTTAACCATTAGATCCATGCCATTGTTGTTGCATCTGAAGTCCTACAACTTGTAGGAAAATTCTGGTAGCATAATTGTGTTGATTGATGAGTTTTCAGTTTTGTGCTCAAATTTTCCATCGTTTGAATCTCTTAATTCATGTATGATTAATGAAAATGGAGTCTGGATTTGTGATCTATGTGACTTGGCCTTAAATTTGGTGTATAATTTTGCCTGATTTGGTGGAGTTTAAGAACCTGATCTCTGGCCACCTCGCCGGAGAATACGACCGAAGCTAGGGCTCCGGCGTCTAGTTCAAGACTCAGGCGTGCTTGCGTGTGATTGTTTGACTCATTGACTTGAGGAGATGAACGGCTGTGATCCTCTTGACTTTCCTGCGTGTTATGTTGACTGGCCACGTCAATTAGTGAAACGGTACGTTTCACTAATTGAACTGAGTTCAATTTATTTGGGCCAAATATGCTATGCGCACCCCCTTCCATCCAAACCCAGTTGTTTACACATGATTTGTTGCTATTTGCACTGTTGCCTTTATTTTATTTTATTTTATTTTAATTTTTTTGTTTTGATTTAATTCAATTAAAAATAGCTCCAAATATCATAAAATTCTACAAAAAATATTTCAGGAGACTTTAATGTGTTAAATAATTTTTGATATTTTTTATTTTCTTTTTTCATTTATTCTTCAATTAAAATGGAATTTTATATTTGGAGGTGTTTTTAAATGAGTTTTCATTTGTTTTTTTTATTTCTTGCTTGGTTCTTGACCAATTTTTCATCTCCAAGGAATGAGACCTCTTCCTCATGTTGTTGGTGAGTTGAAGTGTCTCTAAGGATGATTTTGGTCAAGGTTTGACCATTTTTGGTTTGACTTTTAAGTCATTTTCTTTGACCCTCGACAACCCTCCTTCAAAATGGTTCACCCTTGTGAATCAAATTCTTTGGTGATGTTTTGAATGGACAGTGGTTGTGTGCTTTTGGCCTCTGGTTTCCAACTTATTGATGTGCTTTTGAGATTTTATTTGGTTTTATTTGAGCAATTTTCCTATTTTTGGAGTAGCTTGCAAGTCAAGCTATCCCTAAGGGTGGTTCACACAAACACTTGACCTAGTTTTGATGGGAAATGACCCTTGTGGATCCCAAATGCTCCCAACTCTTGTTGATTCACATTTCTAACATGATGAAGTGGTTGGTGGTCAATTTTTATGTAATACACTTGTTTGGTTTTGGTTTTGAGTTGCATTCTTTTTAGGCTTTCCATTTGAAGTTCCATGTTGAAAGTGTTTAGGACTTAGGTCCTTTACCATGCCTAATCTTGCAATCTCTTTTTGTGTGATTTATTCTTTGCTTTATGTGCTCTCTTCCCTTGTTCTTAACTCTATCCAAGGACCATTGAATCCCATTTGAGATGGTTTGGTTCCTCCTTTGGAGGAACTTTGAACATATCATGAATGGTGATTCATTTTGAAGACTTTTGGTATGTTTTCTCTTGTTTGATCTTGATGATGATTGTAGTTGAGACTCTTTGAGTTACTTGCTGCCCAAGTTTGACATCCCATCTCTCATCTTGATCTTGCTTGGCCTTTTGGCTTTCTTGCTTTGTTGTTGAGCTAGTGATTGATATGTAAGTGATTGTAAGGATTCTATTCTTCTCACTTTGTCTCACTTTGGTTCGAACTTGTTTAAGTTCTTGTGTGTGCTTTTCCTTTTTGTTCTTTCATATATCATTTGCATGCTTGAGGTTGAGATGTGATTGTGGTGGCTACTTCTCCACACTTTGTTCCTCCCTATTTTCTTCATCTATGTTTGTGCATTACATGTTTGCATCTTATTTCTCCTTTTATCTTATGCTTCCTTCTTCTTTCTTCTTTGCCATGTTCCCTTAGGACCTATAATCTCTCTTGTTCAATACTGATTATGATATACCTTAGGCTTGAACCCATGTATGATAACATTTGGTATCATTCCCTCTTCATCCCAACCATAGGTGCACTTTTTATGAGAACATTAGGTTGAGTCTAGTCTCCCTTTTAGAGTTGTGTCTCTCTTCTCATCTTCAAACTTCTTCAAGACACTTAATAATGGATAATGAATGTTGTACGCTACGAGACTTAAGCATTTAGGAAATGATGACACTGGGGCCCCCTCTCAATTATCTAGAGTGTTTAGCGTATGTCCTTTGGACGATATGTGACGCATTCGCTCCTAAATCATAGTCTTTAGTGCAACATGTCGCAACTGCGAAAAACAACTGGTGGAAAAACAAAAGAGTTGCCACCTTTCGTTATTTATCCCAAAGAGAAGGAAAGGAAACAATCGGGAAAACCTGATGGAAAAGGGAAAGACAAGGTCATCACAACCATGTCTGGATTCGGTTGTCGGTTACGCAAGGGGAAGGTATGAGCACCCCTCATGTCCGTCGTACTCGACGGGATCCACGCATTGCGTTGTCTAGTCTATGGGTGAAAAACAAATCTAATCTACGGATGCTAAAGCTAAACGGAAAGAACTAACTCGATGGAGCATCGCCGCTCTATGCCTACGTATTCCCTCGTGCAATGGGAAAGTCAAAGTCAACGTAGTTCGGGAAACTACAGGGGGATTGCCCGCCAAGAAGTCGCATCTTATGCCTACGTATTCTCATCTGGCATGAAAAATCACAGTAAAACATAATTCAGACTAACAACGGGACGAAAGGGTGTTCTCGATCACGCGGGGGTGAGAGAAAAGGTTGACGATACTAGTGTATGCATTCTAGCAGTTAGGTGTATTGCTGCTCGACCATTGAAGACTTAGGCGTTACCTGTTTGCGGTAGAACGGACGTAGTATGTCAAGGTTTAAAGGTACGGGAACCTACGGGTTCTAGAACTACGGTCTGGTCTCGATTGCGCTAGGGCAAGAGAAAGGGAAATATTAGTCATCAGCGGGAAAGTCTCGATCGCATGGAAGCGAGAGAACAGAGAAGTTAGTCGTTAGTGTGCTCGCTAGGATATCACATCCTATGCCTACATATTCTCGTCTGGTACGAGAAATCAGAGCAGCTGTAGTTCAACCAACTATGGAAGAACGGTCACGATTGCACGGGGGCAAGAGAAAAGAACTCAATCGCCAGGATGCGAGAGAAAGAGGGAAGTCTCAATCTCCAGGATGCGAGAGAAAGGGCTCGGAACGGGACGCACACACGAAGTCCTAAGACGTAGGAGCGAATGCGTCGCATATTGTCCTAAGGACATACGCTAAACACTCTAGACGAGGGAGAGGAAACCACTCACTCATCATTTCCCACGTATCTAACGATCTCGCAACACTCGATGGTTGAAAAAAGGAGATAAAAGAAGTGAAATAAAAACAATGTTACCGAACGAAGTGGTTCCGTTGACCCTTGACTTTTGCGTGCAAATTCCATTTCCAAGCTCTACTCTTTTATCCTTGATGATGACATTTCGAATCAAAACTAATGTGACGCTGAACCATCATAATTCGACTTATAAATGAAGTCAAATCCCAAGAGGCAGCGTATTGATATCCATGTCAAAGATAAGATAGAGAAATGATATTGAGAATCATTCTCCAATTGAATCATGTCACACGGACCGAACCAGAAGAAAGAGCAAAATAAAATCAGAAAAAGAAGAGAAAATGAGGAGAGAAAAAGTTGTCTCGGATCCTACATTATCCATCAAAAAGTTGATTAATAACGCATTACGGAGGTCTCGTCATCGACCTACAAAATGAAAATGAGAGAAAAATCCAATAATAAAATGGAAATAAGAAATCAACTCTAAAATTAAAAATAAAGCTTCTAAAGGAAAATAAAATCCTAAAAGAAAATATCAAAAGAAATAAATAGAAATTGAATATAAATCTAAGTATAGAAAATAGAATAAAAACTATATACTAAATATATACATATAATATTCTAAAAGAAATATAAAACCATAATATTCTAAGAAGAAAATACTAATATTCTTATAAAAGAAAAATAGTAAAAATATATTCATATATATATATATATATATACAAAAATATTATACAAAAATTACAAAACAATAATAAATAAATAAAACCATAGGGGGAGGTGCAGCGAAGAGTAATAGGGGTACAATAGGGAATCCGGTTGGGCCTTGAGCCCAACATCACAAACAAATCAGATAACCAGTAAAGGGGGTTAATGAGAAGAACAGGGGTACAATACGAAAAAAATAGAAATGGGCCGGAAAGGCCCACTAACCCGAAGCATCACCATCTTCTTCAATTGCCTAAACCAAAACCCTAGTTGCACCGTCGTCCTCAACCTCTCATCTCCCTCCGTCCATCTCAACCTTCTCCAAGAACTTACACGACCTCGACCTTCTCGTGCTTCACAAACAACTTCACATATCTAACATCCTCCATCTCCGATCTCGCGTTCACCTGTTAAAAAACAAGATCACAAAAACAACCAGCAAATAATACTCAAAATTCCAGGTGAATATGTTCGGTGGTTGTTTGAAGACCGTTGAAGAAGATCTATGGTTACGGTTTGTAGATCACGATGAAGGTTCTTGAAACTTCTTTGAAGGTTAATGAATAAATCTGGAAACTGATGAACATGCATGAAGGTGCCGATGGAGGTTTGACAAGTTCTTGAAGCTTCTAAAAACTTGAACGGCTGATGAAGATCTTCTTCAAGAAGAAGTGTCGAGATCTGAACAATGACTCATGTTCTTCAAATCTGAACGATAACTCACGACGGAGTTTCGCGATGCGTTTCGTCAAGGATTTAGATCCGGATCCTTGAGGTGATTTGGTTGAATCTTGTTCGCGATTATATGAAGGTGATGTGTGTTGCACCCCAAAATTTGCCCTCTTTCAAGGCTTGACTCATTTCTTCATTTCTTTCAAATTCAATGGCATAAGGGAGGCCCATCATTTCAAATTCAAGGTTCATGAATTCAAGGCTAGATTCAAGAGTTTTTTACAAAGAGAAATCTCTTGACATTGCCAAGAATGTTACATTGGTTACCAAATTTCAAACTCTTGATAATGCTTAGGAAATTAAGCTATTTCTAGTCTTAATTCAAGATTCTAAATAACTTCATGCCATGGTATCCCCCATGCTCCATCAAGTCCACATGACCCTCCTTGTGCTTACAAACATGCAAGGAAAATATTTAAGAGCTAATTCAATGTTGGAATATCTCAAGATTAAGGCTATGCATACATTCATGGGCAATTTGAATATGGTCCAAAACAGCCCCATGCAAGAAGTGGCAATGTGTATCATATCACAAAATCATTTTATGTCACAAAACCAAGGCTATAAGCTTATTTGATACATCTACACATCAAAAAATCAGAATTTGAAAATGATGTCCAAAAGGTAGTGTATTGACTACATGAGTATGTCCAAACAAATCAACCAACCAATGGGTACAAGGGTGAATAGAGAGGTAGAGTGTTGCAGAAGAAAATACAGCAAAAACATACTAGAAATGGAAGGAAAGTGGGGCTGCACCAAAAGGTGGTAAAAGATATTGCCAAGAATGGAAATTCTGAAAATGGAGAAGTGTGCAAGAGTTGTGGTTTTGGTACAGCAGGAAAAGGCAGCAGAAAAAGGGAGATAAGGAGGCTTGGAGGCTGCACAAAACCATCATTCACTATCATTCACTATCATCAACACATTTTGGAGATAGAGAGATTGAGAGCAAAGAGTAAAAGAGAAAAATCAGAAAAATAGAGAGAGCAAAAAACCAGCAAAAAGTGAAGAGAGTAAACACAAGGCAGCCATTGAGAAGAGTCATCAAAGCATAGAGTGAAGAGGAGTGAACACCTAGCCAAAATCAGTGGAGGCTTTGCAAGGAGGGGAACAACTCTTGGGTATCCATTTCTTCAAACTCTTCTCTTCTTTTACATTGTGCATTTATCTTTTGTTCTCTTGGTTTGAGTGTTGTTGTGTTGAGTATAACATGTAAGATTCCAAAGGCACCAAGAAACCTTTTTGAAAGAACCACAAAAAGAAGCAAAAAACAAGAGAAAGTTTGATTTTTTTCATCTGGTAGCCCAACACGGGCCGTGTCACACGACACGACCGGCCGTGTTACATCTCTGAGTGGCTTTTCAAAGTGAAAAATGCCCTGGGCTCACAACACGGGCCGTGTCACACAACACGGGCACCCGTGTTATACCTCTGTTTGAGATTCTAACTTGTTTTTTGGCCCAGACCTTGTGACACGGGCCGTGTCACACAACACGGCCACCCGTGTCACACCACTTTTGACCCAAAACTCATTTTTTCCTGGAACTGTGACACGGGCCGTGTCACACAACACGGCCACCCGTGTCAGACCCCTGTTTTTCATGTTTTCTCGACTTTTTTACCTCAAAAAAATTTTTCTCAAGGAGTTCGCCGTTTTTTTTGTGTTTCGTTTTTATTTTTTAAGCCGTCCAACCCGTTGTGATTGTTTGTTTCTTGTGCATGTTTATTGTTGGTCATTTTTGACCTTTGGTTCTAAAAACTTATTTTTAAGAAAACAAACTCTCGATTCTCATCGAGCCATTTTTTGACCTTGTAAGCCGATTGCCTTGTGCGTCGCCATCGACCTTGTTCACTTCACCTCAAGCCTTTTTAAGCAATTAAACCCTTGACCCAACGTCAAGCGGATTTTCTCAAATAATGGTTAAACCAACTCACCATATTTAACAAAAAGATAAAGTTCACTTTGTATTGAACTAAAGAGAGGGGATTGAGTGTAGACTTCTTCCTCTCCGAGTGTCGAGATGCTCACTGTAGTGTGGGTGGTTTTGACACTCGTCTTTCAATACGAAGATGTTTTCATCCACACCTTTTTCTCCTAAAAAAACCTCGGCCCCGCACCGAGTGCATTTTCAAAACACTTACAATAAGTAAATCGATTCTCTTTGTATTGAACTAAAGAGAGAGGATTGAATGTAGACTTCTTCCTCTCCGAGTGTTGGGATATTCACTGTAGTGTGGGTGGTCTCGATACTCGTCTTTCAATACGAAGACGTGACTTTATCCGCCACCTATCTTCCCATAAATTCCTCCCGCAACCTTTGTCACCTAAAAACCTCGGTCCCGTACCGAGCGCATTTTTAAACTTCTTTTCGTAACAAAAACTTGAATGGTCGTGGAGTGGTTAGGCGTAGGCCTTCTCCTATCCCGAGTGCTGACATTTACCGTAGGGTTCTCTGTCGCAAAAGCACTTACCATTCAAAACAAAAAACACTTTAATAAGAGAAAGAAGTTCTCTTTGTATTGAACTAAAGAGAGAGGATTAAGTGTAGACTTCTTCCTCTCCGAGTGTCGAGATGCTCACTGTAGTGTGTGTGGTTTTGATACTTGTCTTTCAATACGAAGACGCTATGTTCGCCACACCCTTTCATAACAAAAACTTTGAGATAAAGAATTGGGTACTACCCGTAGGGGTTACTATCTTAGGACCTATCTCGCCTTTAAAAAAACAATTCGACAAATCAAATGTGACATCTTGCCTCGCATGGCGAAAACTTATCTTTCGAAAAGGATATGATACGTCCGTTCTACCGCAAACAGGTAATGCCTAAGTCTCCAATGAGCGAGCAGCAATACACCTAACTGCTAGAATGCGTACGATAGCATCATCCATAAAAACATCAACAAATCGTAGGCCGAACTACAGCTGCTCTGATTCTTTACTTCGTTCAAGTAAAGATACGTAGGCACAAGGGCCACAATCCTTGTTGAGCACATTCCCCTCATACCCGTAGTTTCCCGAACTACGTCGATTCTGACTTTCTCATATCCGTTGAGAATACGTAGGCCTAGTGTTGCACCCTAAAATTTGACCAACCGATTCTCGTATCTGACTAGTGGTTTAAATTCATATTCGCAAATCAGACGCATGATATTTGTGCACAGACAGAGGATATCAGGGTTACAGCTTGGTTTTCGTCTATCAGATATGGTAGATCCAGTCTAGATCACCAGGGTTTTATTTTTCGGGAAATTGTGCGCTACTCGGTGATTTTTAGCTTGTATAGTGATTTTGGGATATTCTGATGCCCGGGGTTCTCTGTTCGATTCGATCTGGTCTCGTGCGCTCTTTTATGGTGGTCATTTGCATTTGTCTGCATTTTCAGGGTTTAATAGACTTTTGGGGGTTTTAAAATAGGCTTTAGGATTTTTTTTTAGGATTAAATAGATTTTTTAGAATTTTAAATAGTTTAAATCTTTCTTTTAGAATTTTATAGAATTTTTAAATAGATTTTTTAGAATATGATAGATTTTTTAAATAGTTTTAATTGCTTTAGATAATATAGAAAATATTATAGATTTTTCTTTTATGTTAATAGGAATTTAATAGTTTTAAATAAAAATAAATAGGGTATGTTTTAATATAGTTTTCCTTTTAAATAGATATTATAAATAATAGTATAGATTTTTAATAGGAATTTTATAGAATTTTAAATAGAAATTAAACAGAATTTTAGTGGGTTTTTTAGAGATTAGTAGAGTTTTAATCATTTTTTGGTTTAGTATGGAGTTAATTAGATTTTAATCATTTTTAGGCTTAATTAGGATAATTAGGATTTAAATCTTTTGTTTAGGATTTAATTAAGTTTGTTAGATTTTATTAGGGTAGTTAATTGTCTTTTAGATTTGATTAGTTAGGTTAATTAGTTAATTAGGTCTTAATTGGTTAATTAGATAATCAGATTTAGTTTTTATTTCAGTTTTTCAGGTTTTTTGATTAATTTTTCGTTGGGCCCAGAAGTGAATTTTTGAAGGCCCAGAGTCCAATTCATTTTTTTTGTCCGTTTTGGCCACAGAAAGTGACACTTGTCACTATAAAGGGGACCCACCACACCAACTCAGAGCTTCTCTCCTCGTGCCACCTGCCCCACTACACTCTCTCACCCTCTGCCACCCAGTGCCACGCGTGGCACATGCAATCAGCCTCCCCACTAACGCCTGCCACTTGTCACGCCCTCAAGCCTCACCGGAAACGCCTTTGACCGGCATGCAAATCCGGTGACCCCACACCGCCGGCCACCCTAACGCCTTCCGGCCACCGCAACAGCTCGCCGGAGCTAGTTTCCTACCCAGAAATTTCCAGAAATCAGTGAATATTCATCTTCCTCCTCCATCCCTCTTCGTCTATCCTTCGCCGGGAAACTCAACATCGCCGGAAACTGCATCATCACGCCCAGAGTTATCCACCAATTCTCCAGAAAATCTTCCTAGCATTCACCAATTTTCCAGATTTCTCTAGAAAATCATTCAAGCCTCCATCGTGCCTCAAGAACAATTTTCCAGGACGCGTCAACGTTCATCGCACTTCAAAGCTGATTTCCAGAAAAGTTCCTCCACCTCAGTTTCTGAGAATCACCACACATCAAGCCTTCAAGGTCATCTTCAAGCATCGGCAAAATCAACCAACTTCGAGTGAGTCCTCTTCGTATTACGTTTTTCCAGAAACTCCTTGGTGGTCTTCAACCGCGTCTCAAGAACGCCATCCAAACTTCTTGTTGTTCAAGACTTCCGTTGATCTTCGTCAGTTCTTGAGAGCTCCGTTGAAGGACGTAACCGCCGCCATGGATCTATGAAGGTCATCTGAGAAATACGCCTGGGTTCTTCGTGGATCTCAACGTGTCAACACCTCCAGGTTTTTGTTTCTTCCAACTCTTCTTTTAGATGTTTTGGATTACGAATCTGTTAGGAGTTGTGTTGGCATTTAGGTTTAGAGGTTCTTGATAGTTTAAACGAAGGGGATTTTGGTGAGATCTGGATTTGAGGTTAGGTTTTAGTTGAGGTTTTTTTTGTGAGAATGTGCGTGAGGTTGAGAGAGTTCAGAGAGGATGAAAGGTTGAAGACGACGGCTAGGGTTTGGAGCGGGTGAACAGTGATCAGAATGTGGGGAGGGGAGTTTGGTTTTGTTGTTAGGGTTAATTGGGTTAGGGTTAGGGTTTGGGTAAGGCCCAAACGTGTTTTGCTGAGCGTCACCCCGTATTGCTCAGTACCCCCCCTCCTGCGTGAGAGGCAAATTGGAATTGGACTGGGCCTTATGCCCACTGCTATTCGCACCCCCTTTGTGCGTAAGCCCAGTGGAATGAACTGAAGAACTTGCTAGTTGCACCCCCATGCGTTTGTTTTTTTTCTCTGTTTTTTATTAGTTGGTTTTTGATTCCCTTGGGCCTGCGCCTATTGCTAGGCGCACCACCCCATTTTGGCCCACTTAGGGTTTTAACTGAAAAACATGCTGTTTGAACCCCCCTCCCATTTTATTCCAATTTTGTTTTCTTTATTTTTCTTTTAATATTTTCTTGCATATTGTAAAATTCATAATAAAATGAAAACAATTGATTTTTAATTTCTTGTTTTTCCTACCACCTCATAATAATGTCTAGAAAATTAAATAAAAATAAAAATGCCATTTTATTTTTGTTTACTATTTTTGGTATATTTTCCATTTAAATGACCTTTTTAATATTTTTTAGTGCATGCATATTGTTAGAAAATTCATAAAAAATAGTAGATTCGATCAAATAATTCCGTTCTTTTTTCTGTAGACTCGTAATTCAATGTAGAACTTTATAGTACAAAAACATTAGCTTAATCATGCATTTTCATTTTAATTGCATTTTTTGTATTGTTTTGATATTGAATAATTGGTTTGTGGATATGTCTGCTTTGTTGATTTTAGTTCTTTCATCTGGTAATGAGTTTTGCTCTGATTTTTTAGTATGTTGTCATAGAGCCATGTAGGTTTCCCATAGATTTTTGATAGATTTTTGTAGGATGTTCTAATATTGTTTTAGTCTGAGTTTGAGGATAGGAGAAGTCTTGATGGCTTCAGACTTTGAAGTTCAACTGTGGTTGAACTTCAGAGATAGTCTCTTGTGGTTTGAGGATCTGTGGTTTCTTCTTGAAGATGGAGGCTGGATGAAGTCCTGATGGTGCTTGCAAGGACGCAGTGGATTGAGGCCTAGTCTAGGAGCTTGTTCCCTGTCTGTGAGGTTTGAGATCCTGAAGTTTGAGGGAAATTCATGGTACTTTCCTGAGGAAGGCACTATGAATGACTTTCATTCTTTCTTCTCATCTCTTTCTTAAGTATCCAATGATGTTGGAGCCTTCATGTGAGTTTAGTTTCTCCTGAGGAGGAATGTAAACTGATCACAGTTGTTGAGCCACATGGGATACGACTCCTGAGTGGAAGCCTCCTAGTACTTTCCTGAGGAAGGTCCTAGGGGTCTATTCACTTAGCTCCCTTAGTTTATCTAGGATTTCTTAAGTATCCAATGATGTTGGAGCCAACTTGTGAGTTTAATTTCTCCTGAGGAGGAATGTAAACTGATCACAGTTGTTGAGCCACATGGGATACGATTCCTAAGTGTCAGCCTCCTAGTACTTTCCTGAGGAAGGTCCTATGGGTCTGCTCACTTAGTTCCCCTAGTTCTTATAGGCTTTCTCAAGTATCCAATGATGCCGGAGCCTTCATGTGAGTTTAGTTTCTCCTGAGGAGGAATGTAAACTGATCACAGTTGTCGAGCCGCATAGGATATGACTCCTGAGTGGTAACCTCCTGGTACTTTCCCGAGGAAGGCACTATGAGTTTGTCTGCTTAGCTCCCTTTCTCTGGTAAGCTTGTTCTGAAGCTTGGAGACTGGGATTGATTCCTCTTGCTTAGGGTTTTGATTAGAGTTTTTGTTTAGATCTTTGCTTAAGGTGTTGCATAGGGTTTTGTTTAGAGATGGATTAGAAGTTTGTTTGTTAAGGGTCTTGCTCAGGGTTTTTGTTTAAGCTTTGGATAGAGGTTTGTCAGGTCAGCTGGCTTTCTCTTTATGCTGTTTGACTTGTGTGGTGTTGTGTTGCATTAGACTTAGGTATTCATCTAGATAGTTCTGAGGTAGGTGCATTCTTAGAAGTAGGCTTTGTGTGCATGAGAAGTTGAGGTGGTCCTCCTTCTGCTTGTTTGTTATTGAGTGGCTTTGCTTGTTGGTATTTGGTAGAGCTGAGCTCCCTTGCCTCTGTGGTTTGCGGCCTTTTGCACCTTGTTTGTCTAATTGTTGCATTCATGCATATTTTCAGTATTTCTTTACTTTGCAGTTGATTCCCGTTTGCCGTTTAGTCCTGTTGCCATGATCCCTTATGAGCTCTGACTTCTCCGCTGTGGAGTCGTTATGATAGACATTAGGATGGTCAACCAGGCGTGATAGCAGTAGGTGGATTCCCCTTTTTCAGCTATAGTTGTAGGGTGTCTTTTCCCTTTCCTTTCAGTAGGAGCTTTTGAGTAGCTTGAGTCGTAGTTAGCTGAACTACAGCTGCTCTGATTCCTTGTGTCAGACAAGGATATGTAGGCATAAGATGCGATATCCTAGCGAGCACACTAACGACTAACCTTTGTTCTCTCGCGGCTGTGCAATCGAGACTTTCCCACTGACGACTAATTGTTTCCCATTTCTCTTGCCCGAGTGCATTTGAGACCAGATCGTAGTTGTAGGTTCCCGAACCTTTGAGACCAGTTTGTTTTCTCACTGCTGTGTGAGAGCCCCCTGTTTAGCCGTAGTTAGTCGAACTACGTTTGCTCTGATCTTCCATGCTGTGTGGAAGTACGTAGGCACAAGACGCGATGTCCTGGCGAGCAACCTTTTCCCCGTTTAGACGTAGGTAGTCGAACTACGTTGACTCTGACTTTCCCATTGCACGAGGGAGTACGTAGGCCCAGAACACCGTATGTTCTGTCGAGTCCTGTCCTTTTATTTTCTTTTCAGACTAGCCATTAGCGTAGATAGATAAACACACCCTTTTCCTTACAAACACCAAGCGTGGATCCCATCGAGTACGATGGACGTGAGGGGTGCTAATACCTTCCCCTTGCGTAACCGACTCCCGAATCCAGGTTTTGGTTGCGATGACCATACCTTTTCCCGTCTTTGCGAGGTTTACTTCGAGCGTTTCCTTTCCCGCTCTGAGGGATAAATAACGCACGGTGGCGACTCTCCTGTCAAGCCGGCGCCGATTTTCGCAGTAGCGACAGCTGGCGACTCTGTTGGGGACTTATAGCATCTAGGGACTTTTCCCATCCCTTATGCTGGGACCGTTTCCCATCCCCTACGCGAGTCAATCCTAGCGCTTGGGTGTTTATTTGTTGGGTGTTGTGCATATGTGTTTTACCTTTCCGCATTTATTTTCCAGCATTATATTATTGTGTTTATTGCTGTGGGCAAGGGAGGTTACTGTGAGTGAGAAGCCGGACCTGGGCTTGAGTATGCACCTAGATATAGTTGTGGAGAGTAGTAGACGAACCTGTCTGCTGAGCAGGCACAGTTCCTTACGAAATCTACGCTCAGACGAGGTTCTCGCAGAGGTGCTCCTTTCCGGTCCTGAGGATCTGAGGGGAGTCCAGACGTGAGGATTGTCGACTCTGGGGACCGATCATTTGGAAGTCAGCTAAGTGAGGCCTCTTCATGACTTGATGATGCCACTCCTTCTGGGAATCGTATCATCACTCATGAAGGTCTGTGACGCTGATGACCGCATAGGATGCCGTAACTTTGTCCGTGGATTAGGTCTATCATACCTGTGAGAGGGATTGGGTTATTGCAGGAAAACTGGCCTTCAGAAACCATGATTCAGTACCTTTATCAGATGGTGTTCTTGATTCATCTCCAGGTGTGTTGTCTGGATCAGATGGGTTTCTTATCTGAGGCTGATACTATTATCAGATGGCTTTCTTGTCAGATACAGAGGTTCAGATGGTTTTCTTACCAGGGGATTGATATTTTGAGTATCAGATGATAGTTAGTGTCATGAGGTTCTGGTGACTATGGTGGTTTTCTGTTCTTGATCACAGAGATGTTCCTCTTTAGGCTACAGCATAGCCCTGTGTTCGCAGATTGCATTATTTATCATACTGCATCATTGCATTACCATTTACATTCAACTAACGTGTGTGTATTGCAGGTACATATTTTCCCTCCCAGTTCTGGTGTCTGTTTCCTAGCAAGATATGGAAGCCACGAAGAGAGTATTACCCTACAAGTTCCCGTCTCCGGATATCAGTCTGTTGTTAGAGTTGATTACTATTGCTAAGAAGAGGGTAATGGGTGACTTCCGAAAGAGATATGGGAGGATTCTGACCTATGTTTATCAGCCATCGGCCTACGAGATCAGCGACATTTATACCATGTTACAGTTTTATGATGCGGAGCTCAGGTGTTTCGTATTTCCTGACTTTGTTTTGGCTCCTACCCTGGAGGAGTATTCTGCACTTCTGGATATACCGATCCGCGAGCAGATGCCTTTCTATCGTACGGACGCTGAGCCTAATCTGGCTGAGCTTTCAGCCATCCTGTGCTTGAGAGAGTCTGAGCTGACTGGGAAGATGATCAGAAGAGGAGATGTATGGGGATTTCCGTTGGATGTCTTGGTGGAGAAGGCTCGGGAGTATGCCCAGAAGGGTGGCTGGGCTGTTTTTGACGTCATCCTTGTTGTATGTGTTTATGGCATCGTGTTGTTCCCAAACATTCCTGACTTTGTTGACTCAAATGCCTTCTATATTTTGGCTGCGAAGAACCCAGTTCCTACTTTGCTGGGAGATATCCACCATTCAACTCACTACCAGAATGAAAAGCGACGAGGAAGGAATGTGTCTTGCTGTGTACCTCTCCTGTGCAGGTGGTTCACCAGTCATATGCCTAAGTCAGACCCTTTTGTCACCTCTATTGATTCTCTAGGATGGCCCGAGCGCTTGATGGGATTGACTGCCGAGAATGTGGCGTGGGTCAACGAAGAGGTATTCGGAGTTGAGGTCATACTCAAATGCGAAGGATTCCCGAATGTTCCGTTAATAGGAAGGAAAGGGTGTGTCAATTACAACCCTTCCTTATTGATCAGGCAATTTGGGTATATACCTCAGGGAGCGCCGAAGCCCGAGGAGATACAGGAATCTCTGTATCTCACCGGGGCAATAGGGAAAGAGATACTGACCAAGCTCGAGAAGGCATGGAAGAACTTGCACAAGAGAGGGAAGCCTTCAGGTAGCAGAGGGGATACTCGAGTTCCTGGCCCGTACGTGGAATGGATTCGTGAGCGAGCTACGAAATTCCTTATGCCTTATCCAGCGGTTCAGCCATTGCATCCTTCTCCGGTGGAGGAGCCTACCACTGTGGACATACAGGTATACAAGCAGCTGAGGGCGGAGAAAGAAGAGCTAGCAAAGGCTAAAGAGGCTTTAGAGCAGGAGAATGCCCAACTTCGTCATGAAAAGATTGAAACAGGATATTTTTCTAAACAACAGGCCGAAACTCTGAAACATCTGAAGACCACGCTATTGGAATTGACTGAAACCAAGAAGCGTCTGGAGTTAGATGTAGATTCAGTTAGCAGTGTATTGGCTACTAAGAAGCAAGAGCTGGAAAGGGCCTACACGAAGCTAGCTAAGTTCAGAGAGCACTGGGATCTCACTATGGCCAAACGCAAAGAGCGGGACGAAGAGCTAAAGACACGGGTCGCTTAGCTAGAAGAACAGGTCAAAGTGAAGACTGAAGAGCTCGAAGAAGAAGCATGCCGCCGATACGAAGCCGAGCGCAAACTGACTGATGCCATGAAGAGTTTGGAAGATTTTCAGCATAGAGCAGACGCCAAGAGACCCAAACCTGGGGACGGTGCCCATGATAAGGCTTGGGAAGACTTTGTCAGAGATATCCAGGGAACGGTCAGAAAAAGGGATCAGCTGATAGAAGGCTTGATTTATCGACCGGATCACGCAGAGACAAAGAAGCTGGTTGAGGACTTCCGCAACCGTACCCGTACTTGATTTCTCTCTTGTATTCTGTTGTGTTGAGATCACCACCAGGCATGTTGGCTGGGATCCTCCTTTATCGTATCAGCTGTATGGAGCATAGTTATGTAATATCTTGACAAGACTGATATTCCAATAAATATATGAGGGTTTCTCTAAATATTGTCTTTATGGTTTATCTCGTCTTGCTACCACTGACACTGGAATTGGAGGGGAAATATCTCCAATGCACACGCACGTTAGCATTTTTTGTATTTCTGTTTGCATAAATCATATTGCATAGCATTTCTCTAGCAGGCCAGAGCACTTATCCAGCCTTTGTTTTCATCAGAGGGTGATTCTCGGGGGATTGTTTGAGGCAAGAGTGGAGTGTTGAAGACGACCAAGGGGCTGAAGCAGATTCGAGCAGAATCAAGCAGTATAGTCAGTTACAGGTAATTGGTAGCTATGGCTGAAGGCAATTTCCAGTCTCCTAACACTTTGACAAGGTTTACTATGGCGTCCAACCATCAGTATGATTCTATGGGAGACTTCCCGAACAACTTTACTGCAGACCAAGTTGTACAACCTACTGTCCAGAACCGAGATCGACATGAGCAGTTCGTTGCCCGAAATGAACGTTATCCTCCTGCTAACAATCAAGGTGTTGCTTTCCCTGTGATGAATTACCGGAGAGATATTCCAATGGCCGGGATGGTAGATCCAAGAGCTCTTGAAAAGGATAGAAGACTCCGAGCGTTGGAAGAAGGAATAAAAGCCTTGGAAGTGAAAGATGTAGTTAACCTGGATGCTGTAGACATGTGTTTGGTTCCTGATCTGGTGTTGCCTTACAAGTTCAAAGTGCCGAAGTTCGAAAAGTATACGGGAGATAGCTGTCCAAAGCTGCATTTGAGGATGTTTTGTCGAAGGATGACTTCATTTGTGCGAAATGACAAATTAATGATCCATTGCTTTCAGTATAGCCTGACTGGGGCATCTTTGAGGTGGTATGTGCAATTAAGGAGTAATCAGATTCGATCATGGGCGGATTTAGCCAGAGCTTTCATGAAGCAGTACGATTACAACCTGGATTTGGCTCCTAGTCTCGTACATCTGCAAGAATTATCTCAGGCGGGGAATGAATCATTCAGAGGGTATTTGCGAAGATGGAAAGAATTGGCTGCTAGTGTTCAACCACCGCTTCCGGAAAGAGAAATGGTTGACATCTTCTTGGGTACTTTGAAAGGCCAGTATTTTGACAAATTGTTCGGTTGCACAAGCTTTGTGGGCCTGATGAGAATGGGTGAGCTTGTTGAGAGAGGACTCAAGAGTGGAAAGTTTCGAGATGTCCCTTACGTCCCAGTTGATAAGATCGAGTCAGTTGTCAGTTCTCAAGAAGAATGGGAAGAAGGAGATGACGCCATCTCAGAATCTCTAGCATCTCAGGATCGGTTTTCAGACACTTCAAGTCAACGATCATCCTATCGTCGATCGCGTCAGCACGCCCCACGAAGACCAAGGAAACCTGAAAGGCAGTTTACTCAGCTACCGGTGTCGTACAGTCAGTTGTTGCCAGATCTGGTCAAAAGTGGATTGATAGTGCCGAAAGAGACTAAGCCGGTGATTCCACCGTATCCTCCAGGTTTTGATGCCAACGCCCGCTGTGAGTACCATGTTGGGGAACAGGGGCATTCAACCAATGATTGTAAGGTGCTTAGAAGCCAGGTTCAAGATCTGTTAGACTCTAGCCGTATTTGCATCACTCCTCAGGGTTTTGTTCAGATTAATGATTTTCCATCCTCCAGTTGTGTGGGTTCGTCAGTTAATGTCATGGAAGACTCCACAAGAAGTGTGTGCTCTGAAGATTGTCAATCGGAGAGTTCAGTTGAATATGGGAGAAGTTCCTAGAGGTTTCCGCGCCGGGTGTCACATCGGTTTCTCTGCCTAACCCGTTTAGCTTTTGTGCACTAGTGTTTGCCGACCACCACCAGGATTGTTGGCTGGGGTCATTGTATTCGTACTCATTTGTGCCTACGTGATGCTTTTGTTGGTTATACATGTGTGGGAGATGTTTGTCTGTGTGCTGATAGCTTGAGTTTCTCTTTATCTTGTATCGAATATGTGTTTGCTTTCTGCATTGAGTTATCATTTAACAGGTACATCAGAACCGTGGGTCTTATTTCCTCGTCGTCCATTTTGTTCCAGGAATTCCTTCAGAGATATGGAACAGGATCAATTTGAATTGATTGAAGTCCGAAGCCAGCTAGGGCAGATGATGAGAGACATGCAAGAGATGCGTCTGGAGCAGAAGATTCTCAAAGAGGAGAACAGTCAGCTGAAGACCCAAATGAGCTTGATCATGGAGGTTGTCAAGAATGTGCTTAGGAAAGAGGATGATCAGCTATTTGAAGCCGCAATGAAGAAGCTCGTGCCACCGGCGCCCGTGGAACCTGAACAGCGGCAACAGAAGATGCATCTGGCTCAACGGAGGATTCAGGAGGGGAAGCTAAAGAGAATATTTGAGGCGCCGCCTACAACATATGCTGAGCTCTTGCAGACTTTATTGAGGTTTAATCTGGTTGAGAAGAGAACGTTGGAACCACCCACAAGAGCGCTTCCTCATGGGTACGATGCCAGTAAGCAATGTGAGTTTCATTCTGGGGCATTCGGACACGACATCGAGGGTTGTCATGCTTTTAAGCACAATGTTCAAGACCTGATTGACTCGCACGATATTGAATTCACGCCAAGCGGCGTAGCTGTGCGTATTGCTCCTGTCTCAGTCGATGCTAAGATGACAGATGTTTCTAAAGCTGCAGTGGGTCAGAAGCGTATCCTGGACTCTACAGTGTCAGAATCTCCATGCCCACAACTGTTGCCTATTCCTGGGGCAGATCTGAGAAATAAAATGGCTAAGCATAAGGAGGGCTTTAATCAGTACAGTGAAAGTCAAGAAACCGATGTTGTATTTGCTACGAAGGGTGTTCAAGAGTCAACCCGATACCAGCAACAACAGCAACGATCTCAACAGTGGAAAAGGCAGCAGTATCCCAATCAGCGAAAAGCTCAAGATCAGAAGCCATTGAGGGTATTTAAGGTGTCTCCGATGCCGTATGCCGAGCTTCTTCAGGTGTTGCTACGATTGCAGTTGGTTGAGAAGAGGAAGTTAGCTCCGCTGACAGGCACGCCTCCAGCAGGTTATGATATCACGGAGCGCTGTGATTTCCATTCAGGAGCACAAGGGCACAACATTGAAGATTGTCTGTCCTTCAAGCATAAAGTGCAAGATCTACTTGATAGTGCAGCAATCAGCTTCGGGCGAGAAGGGTCCAAAATCATCTGAATGAGGGGAAGGGGCTCTATAATTGGGTTGAGTCGTTGATCAGGACAGCATCAAATTGTCTCTAATAACTGATTGTGAAGATAGCTGGTTCAGCAGCAGGACAGATGCGAAAGCCCGGTTCTCGGAAGCTAGCGTTTTTTTTCTTGTTTTATCTTGTCATGTCTTTACATTTGTAGTTTCTTTCCTGTTTGAATTTGCAATCTTGTTTGTAAAACTTGTTGTTTTCATTCAATTGATGATAATGAAATAAATATGCATGTTTTGATTAAATCCATTCGTGTTCACTAATTGTTTTTTACAAATGTCCAACGCTTGGTTAAGAAGAATCTGGGGAGGATGACGAAAATGAACGACATGCAACTTCCGACATTGTATGCTTCTGAAATAAAACCTGCTGATGATGTACAGGCATTGTTTCAAATCCCTAAACACCGGAGATATAAGGAAGATAATCCCTTGTTAACCCCTTTGAGCCTTGTAGTAGGAGTTCTTTCTGAAAACGAAAAACCCTCAATCTTAACCTGGGGCAGGGTAGGTGTTAGCTAATTTGACCGAGCGTCCAAATTGCAAAAGGAGTGTCCGTTCGAGGATCAATCACACCCCTAGAGGTCGTGCCTAAAAGACCATAATGGTTCAATCAAGAGTGGGGCAGTCACATCATTCCCCAAAGAGTCAGACAACCAGTGTCACACGACTTGTTCGAAAGAAAAAAAAAACGAAGAAAAAAAGAATCAAAAGCCCGCTAAATCAAGAAAACTTCAAAACAAATGACTTAGGCAAAAATGAGGGCATCCCGCTGGACTTTAAAAAATCAAAAGAAACTCAAAAGAGTCAGTCCAGGCAAAAGTTAGGGATATGAAAAGAAAAAAGATGAAAAGGATGACAAAAGAAAGATCCTTAAATGAAATACGAGTCGTGTGACCTCAAGTGTCAAAGACGAAAGGTGCGTGGCTGTCACTCTAAAATCCAAAAGTTTCTCGAACTATCATTCCTATCTTTCAGCCTCTGAGGGGTGAGCGCTAAGGTCGAATTAGCTGAACGTAGGATGGGAGAACATCAAGGAGAATGGGTGGGTTAAAATAAACTTTGAGCCTTTATCCTTTCCTTTAAAACCGTGAACCTGACCACGTTACAACCTTCAAAAGTCCTAATTGAAGCAGGTTGTTTCGAAAGCATACTTCGGTAAAGGTCGCGTCGATTCTGACTCCTAAAAGGGTTCCTCTTACCATGTTGGTACTGATGTTGATATTCTTGATAAATGTTTTGTGCATTATATGCCATAAATTGTTTTTCCTTTTCCCAGTGAACAGATTGGATGTCAAAACTGTCATATATGTTGCATTAATACATCTTTTACGCAGAACAACTTGTTTTACTTGCGAGTGAGCGCTTGACAGCAGAAAAGTTTCCTACAGTGCAAATGTATGTTCAGGATAGAATACAGAGCGCCCAAATGTTCCGAGAGCAGGGGCAAGCTATTATCGTAATCCCCAGTCAGGTCAGCCTTTCGAAGTCAGTTATCCTGGGGTAATCAGGTTGAGATTCAGGTAAATGTGTTGTAGTCAGGGGCACTACTCTAAATCAAATAATCAGGGGCAAGGTCATTGCAGTCAGGGGCAGGCCATCTTAAGCGTGCAAATGTTATTCGAGAAGCATTTGAGGTGAAGTATCTCTCGGAAGTTCAGAACGCCGGGGCATGTCATGTCAGACCATCAGGGCTCAGATTTGCAGATTTCCTTTCAAGGACTATCCCCACGGAGGCCCCGTAGGCTGGGGCATATCAGAAGCGAAAGGATTGTTCTTCTCCGTATCAGCGGGGTTATTCAGAGCTATTCGAGCAGACTCAGCCAATTTTCAGGAGCGAGGCGAATGTCGGGAAGTCGTGTTACTATCCCGTGAATCTTCAATCAGAAAACTGTGTATTCAGACAGGAAGTTTTCCAGCGTCAGTTGTACCTGACCCATCACAGACAGCCTAAAAGTTCAAATCCATGTTGGCAATCACTGTGAGGCCCATCAGTGTTAGCGCATCAGTTTCCAAATCCAATTCTCGGAAGTACGCGGGAAGACTCCCTCTATTTTCTCCAGCAAAGTCCAATTTTTCATTGGTACGGGTGAGCTATCCCCAGAGGAGTCCAATCATACTCGGCACATCTGCTATTTCACAGTGGAGTCATATTCCCCAGCAGAGTATTACTTCGTCGATGGTGTTCGGTTAAGTTCCCAATATCCCCAGCGGAGTTGATTTCACTCCCCAGCATTTGTTTTGCTGGGATAATCCTGTGATATCCGGTTTACCCCCGGCGGAGTTGGCTTCGTCTTCAGCATTTATGTGGCTGAATTGGTTTTCTGTACCCAGCTTTCTTCGGCAGCTCGAGCCTGCATTAGCATATTGCATGCATCATCATATCTGCATCTCACTTGCATGTCATTTTCAAAATGCGTAGCATTTCCATCCTGAATGGAGCATTACGCCATAGAAAGATTAAAGCATATGCATATGCATACGAAGCATAAGTCAGGTTTTCTATCAGCCTCATATGGCGCGTGAGTTACTCTGTGATCAGTTCAGGGGCATTTATCCAGCAGCAGTGTTCAGACAGTTCAGCAGATTATTCGTATTTCAGATCATACAATAGTTATGCTTTGATCAAGCAGCCATCTGATATCGACAGACTTTTCTTCCCGTCAATTCATATTGACGATGTGTTCCTCCAATAAGTGGATTTCTCCGTCTATCATTAGACGTCTTGAGTTTGAACGTAGTTTTCTTTCCGTCTATCCTTAGACGATGTGAAGTTGCGAGTGATTTCAGTGGGTTTCAAGACGGGGTTTCTCTAATATGTGGTGTTCTTTCCGTCTATCAGTAGACGATGTGAAGTTTTAGGTGATTTTCAGTGGGGTTCAAGACGGGGTTTCTCTAGCAAGTGGCTTTTCTTTCCGTCTATCAGTAGACGATGTGAAGTTTCAGGATATTGTTCAGCGGGTTTCTTATTGTCGGATCATACAGATGGGGTGTTTCCCCAGCGAGTCTTCTCCGGCTATCTTTGATTGTTGAGGGGTT
Organism: Lathyrus sativus; assembly: GCA_963859935.3. Taxonomy (NCBI): domain Eukaryota; kingdom Viridiplantae; phylum Streptophyta; class Magnoliopsida; order Fabales; family Fabaceae; genus Lathyrus; species Lathyrus sativus. The sequence goes on from OZ012740.1 coordinate 401,320,086, forward strand.
TCAAAACGATATTTCGGATAGTGGTTTTCTTTCTGTTTATTGGAGGAGATGACGTTTCAAGAGGGACTTTTCTGATCGTCAATCCTTATTGATGTCGAGGCTCTTCGAAGAATGTTCAGTTTTCGTGATCGTTGATTCTTATTGACGACATGGTTCTTTAAAAGGTGGTTTTCTTCCCGTCGGTCCATACTGACGATGTGGCCCCTTCAAGGATATTGATCTTTCCATCAATTCCCGTAGACAGAAGGATTCTGAAATTCAAGGGATGGTGTTGAATTGCGTTATGTTTTCTTTCCGTCTATCCTTAGACGATGTGAATATTGATTTGTCTCATCAATCAGGATGATCCCGTCTATCCTTAGACGATGTGAGTATGGGGATTAACGCTTTCTTTCCGTCTATCAGTAGACGATGTGAATTTGGAGATTATGGTGTCTTTCCGTCTATCCTTAGACGATGTGAGTATTCGATCAAGGTGTCTTTCCGTCTATCTTTAGACGACGTGAGTATGGCGATCAGGCTTTCTTCCCGTCTATCCTTAGACGATGTGAGTATGGAGATTATTTCTTCCCGTCTATCCTTAGATGATGTGAATATTGATTCGTTTCATCAATCAGGATGATCCCGTCTATCCTTAGACGATGTAAATATTGATTTGTTTCATCAATCAGGATGATCCCGTCTACCCTTAGACGATGTGAGTATTCGATCAAGGTGTCTTTCCGTCTATCTTTAGACGATGTGAGTACGGAGATTAACGCTTTCTTTCCGTCTATCCTTAGACGATGTGAATTGATTTGTTTCATCAATCAGGATGATCCCGTCTACCCTTAGACGATGTGAGTAGGGAGATTAATGGTATCTTTCCGTCTATCCTTAGACGATGTGAATTGATTTGTTTCATCAATCAGGATGATCCCGTCTACCCTTAGACGATGTGAGTATGGAGATTAAGGTTTTCTTCCCGTCTATCCTTAGACGATGTGAGTATGGAGATTAAGGTTTTCTTCCCGTCTATCCTTAGACGACGTGAGTATGGAGATTAATGGCGTCTTGCCGTCTACCCTTAGACGATGTGAGTATTGGTGTTTCCTCCATTCAGGGTTTCTTCCCGTCCATCTTTGGACGATGTGAGTATATTTCTCTTCCTGCCTATCAGTAGGCAATATGAAAGGATCAGGTGGTTTGTTGCAACCCTCAGGGATTGTTATATGGGGTATCACCGATAATTGGCATTCAAATCAGGAGTGCATCATCAGATGATTGATCAGTTTGGCGCCGTAATGACTGGACTCGGTTTTCAGGACTTTATTCCCCAAGCAATTTTACAGTATATGCTCGCGGTTGGCAAATTTTCGGGTTTCATTTGTATTCAACCGTCTCGTACCTCCGAATGTTTGAAGGCTGAGCGCTCTTCAACCCTTCAGGTCCAAGTCGCTTGAATAGGGGCAGCTGTTGCACCCTAAAATTTGACCAACCGATTCTCGTATCTGACTAGTGGTTTAAATTCATATTCGCAAATCAGACGCATGATATTTGTGCACATACAGAGGATATCAGGGTTACAGCTTGGTTTTCGTCTATCAGATATGGTAGATCCAGTCTAGATCACCAGGGTTTTATTTTTCGGGAAATTGTGCGCTCCTCGGTGATTTTTAGCTTGTATAGTGATTTTGGGATATTCTGATGCTCGGGGTTCTCTGTTCGATTCGATTTGGTCTCGTGCGCTCTTTTATGGTGGTCATTTGCATTTGTCTGCATTTTCAGGGTTTAATAGACTTTTGGGGGTTTTAAAATAGGCTTTAGGATTTTTTTTAGGATTAAATAGATTTTTTAGAATTTTAAATAGTTTAAATCTTTCTTTTAGAATTTTATAGAATTTTTAAATAGATTTTTTAGAATATGATAGATTTTTTAAATAGTTTTAATTGCTTTAGATAATATAGAAAATATTATAGATTTTTCTTTTATGTTAATAGGAATTTAATAGTTTTAAATAAAAATAAATAGGGTATGTTTTAATATAGTTTTCCTTTTAAATAGATATTATAAATAATAGTATAGATTTTTAATAGGAATTTTATAGAATTTTAAATAGAAATTAAACAGAATTTTAGTGGGTTTTTTAGAGATTAGTAGAGTTTTAATCATTTTTTGGTTTAGTATGGAGTTAATTAGATTTTAATCATTTTTAGGCTTAATTAGGATAATTAGGATTTAAATCTTTTGTTTAGGATTTAATTGAGTTTGTTAGATTTTATTAGGGTAGTTAATTGTCTTTTAGATTTGATTAGTTAGGTTAATTAGTTAATTAGGTCTTAATTGGTTAATTAGATAATCAGATTTAGTTTTTATTTCAGTTTTTCAGGTTTTTTGATTAATTTTTCGTTGGGCCCAGAAGTGAATTTTTGAAGGCCCAGAGTCCAATTCATTTTTTTTGTCCGTTTTGGCCACAGAAAGTGACACTTGTCACTATAAAGGGGACCCACCACACCAACTCAGAGCTTCTCTCCTCGTGCCACCTGCCCCACTACACTCTCTCACCCTCTGCCACCCAGTGCCACGCGTGGCACATGCAATCAGCCTCCCCACTAACGCCTGCCACTTGTCACGCCCTCAAGCCTCACCGGAAACGCCTTTGACCGGCATGCAAATCCGGTGACCCCACACCGCCGGCCACCCTAACGCCTTCCGGCCACCGCAACAGCTCGCCGGAGCTAGTTTCCTACCCAGAAATTTCCAGAAATCAGTGAATACTCATCTTCCTCCTCCATCCCTCTTCGTCTATCCTTCGCCGGGAAACTCAACATCGCCGGAAACTGCATCATCACGCCCAGAGTTATCCACCAATTCTCCAGAAAATCTTCCTAGCATTCACCAATTTTCCAGATTTCTCCAGAAAATCATTCAAGCCTCCATCGTGCCTCAAGAACAATTTTCCAGGACGCGTCAACGTTCATCGCACTTCAAAGCTGATTTCCAGAAAAGTTCCTCCACCTCAGTTTCTGAGAATCACCACGCATCAAGCCTTCAAGGTCATCTTCAAGCATCGGCAAGATCAACCAACTTCGAGTGAGTCCTCTTCGTATTACGTTTTTCCAGAAACTCCTTGGTGGTCTTCAACCGCGTCTCAAGAACGCCATCCAAACTTCTTGCTGTTCAAGACTTCCGTTGATCTTCGTCAGTTCTTGAGAGCTCCGTTGAAGGACGTAACCGCCGCCATGGATCTATGAAGGTCATCTGAGAAATACGCCTGGGTTCTTCGTGGATCTCAACGTGTCAACACCTCCAGGTTTTTGTTTCTTCCAACTCTTCTTTTAGATGTTTTGGATTACGAATCTGTTAGGAGTTGTGTTGGCATTTAGGTTTAGAGGTTCTTGATAGTTTAAACGAAGGGGATTTTGGTGAGATCTGGATTTGAGGTTAGGTTTTAGTTGAGGTTTTTTTTGTGAGAATGTGCGTGAGGTTGAGAGAGTTCAGAGAGGATGAAAGGTTGAAGACGACGGCTAGGGTTTGGAGCGGGTGAACAGTGATCAGAATGTGGGGAGGGGAGTTTGGTTTTGTTGTTAGGGTTAATTGGGTTAGGGTTAGGGTTTGGGTAAGGCCCAAACGTGTTTTGCTGAGCGTCACCCCGTATTGCTCAGTACCCCCCCTCCTGCGTGAGAGGCAAATTGGAATTGGACTGGGCCTTATGCCCACTGCTATTCGCACCCCCTTTGTGCGTAAGCCCAGTGGAATGAACTGAAGAACCTGCTAGTTGCACCCCCATGCGTTTGTTTTTTTTCTCTGTTTTTTATTAGTTGGTTTTTGATTCCCTTGGGCCTGCGCCTATTGCTAGGAGCACCACCCCATTTTGGCCCACTTAGGGTTTTAACTGAAAAACATGCTGTTTGAACCCCCCTCCCATTTTATTCCAATTTTGTTTTCTTTATTTTTCTTTTAATATTTTCTTGCATATTGTAAAATTCATAATAAAATGAAAACAATTGATTTTTAATTTCTTGTTTTTCCTACCACCTCATAATAATGTCTAGAAAATTAAATAAAAATAAAAATGCCATTTTATTTTTGTTTACTATTTTTGGTATATTTTCCATTTAAATGACCTTTTTAATATTTTTTAGTGCATGCATATTGTTAGAAAATTCATAAAAAATAGTAGATTCAATCAAATAATTCCGTTCTTTTTTCTGTAGACTCGTAATTCAATGTAGAACTTTATAGTACAAAAACATTAGCTTAATCATGCATTTTCATTTTAATTGCATTTTTTGTATTGTTTTGATATTGAATAATTGGTTTGTGGATATGTCTGCTTTGTTGATTTTAGTTCTTTCATCTGGTAATGAGTTTTGCTCTGATTTTTTGGTATGTTGTCATAGAGCCATGTAGGTTTCCCATAGATTTTTGATAGATTTTTGTAGGATGTTATAATACTGTTTTAGTCTGAGCTTGAGGATAGGAGAAGTCTTGATGGCTTCAGACTTTGAAGTTCAACTGTGGTTGAACTTCAGAGATAGTCTCTTGTGGTTTGAGGATCTGTGGTTTCTTCTTGAAGATGGAGGCTGGATGAAGTCCTGATGGTGCTTGCAAGGACGCAGTGGATTGAGGCCTAGTCTAGGAGCTTGTTCCCTGTCTGTGAGGTTTGAGATCCTGAAGTTTGAGGGAAATTCATGGTACTTTCCTGAGGAAGGCACTATGAATGACTTTCATTCTTTCTTCTCACCTCTTTCTTAAGTATCCAATGATGTTGGAGCCTTCATGTGAGTTTAGTTTCTCCTGAGGAGGAATGTAAACTGATCACAGTTGTTGAGCCACATGGGATACGACTCCTGAGTGGAAGCCTCCTAGTACTTTCCTGAGGAAGGTCCTAGGGGTCTATTCACTTAGCTCCCTTAGTTTATCTAGGATTTCTTAAGTATCCAATGATGTTGGAGCCAACTTGTGAGTTTAATTTCTCCTGAGGAGGAATGTAAACTGATCACAGTTGTTGAGCCACATGGGATACGATTCCTAAGTGTCAGCCTCCTAGTACTTTCCTGAGGAAGGTCCTATGGGTCTGCTCACTTAGTTCCCCTAGTTCTTATAGGCTTTCTCAAGTATCCAATGATGCCGGAGCCTTCATGTGAGTTTAGTTTCTCCTGAGGAGGAATGTAAACTGATCACAGTTGTCGAGCCGCATAGGATATGACTCCTGAGTGGTAACCTCCTGGTACTTTCCCGAGGAAGGCACTATGAGTTTGTCTGCTTAGCTCCCTTTCTCTGGTAAGCTTGTTCTGAAGCTTGGAGACTGGGATTGATTCCTCTTGCTTAGGGTTTTGATTAGAGTTTTTGTTTAGATCTTTGCTTAAGGTGTTGCATAGGGTTTTGTTTAGAGATGGATTAGAAGTTTGTTTGTTAAGGGTCTTGCTCAGGGTTTTTGTTTAAGCTTTGGATAGAGGTTTGTCAGGTCAGCTGGCTTTCTCTTTATGCTGTTTGACTTGTGTGGTGTTGTGTTGCATTAGACTTAGGTATTCATCTAGATAGTTCTGAGGTAGGTGCATTCTTAGAAGTAGGCTTTGTGTGCATGAGAAGTTGAGGTGGTCCTCCTTCTGCTTGTTTGTTATTGAGTGGCTTTGCTTGTTGGTATTTGGTAGAGCTGAGCTCCCTTGCCTCTGTGGTTTGCGGCCTTTTGCGCCTTGTTTGTCTAATTGTTGCATTCATGCATATTTTCAGTATTTCTTTACTTTGCAGTTGATTCCCGTTTGCCGTTTAGTCCTGTTGCCATGATCCCTTATGAGCTCTGACTTCTCCGCTGTGGAGTCGTTATGATAGACATTAGGATGGTCAACCAGGCGTGATAGCAGTAGGTGGATTCCCCTTTTTCAGCTATAGTTGTAGGGTGTCTTTTCCCTTTCCTTTCAGTAGGAGCTTTTGAGTAGCTTGAGTCGTAGTTAGCTGAACTACAGCTGCTCTGATTCCTTGTGTCAGACAAGGATATGTAGGCATAGGATGCGATATCCTAGCGAGCATACTAACGACTAACCTTTGTTCTCTCGCGGCTGTGCGATCGAGACTTTCCCACTGACGACTAATTGTTTCCCATTTCTCTTGCCCGAGTGCATTTGAGACCAGATCGTAGTTGTAGGTTCCCGAACCTTTGAGACCAGCTTGTTTTCTCACTGCTGTGTGAGAGCCCCCTGTTTAGCCGTAGTTAGTCGAACTACGTTTGCTCTGATCTTCCATGCTGTGTGGAAGTACGTAGGCACAGGACGCGATGTTCTGGCGAGCAACGTTTTCCTCGTTTAGACGTAGGTAGTCGAACTACGTTGACTCTGACTTTCCCATTGCACGAGGGAGTACGTAGGCCTAGAACACCGTATGTTCTGTCGAGTCCTGTCCTTTTATTTTCTTTTCAGACTAGCCATTAGCGTAGATAGATAAACACACCCTTTTCCTTATAAACACCAAGCGTGGATCCCATCGAGTACGATGGACGTGAGGGGTGCTAATACCTTCCCCTTGCGTAACCGACTCCCGAATCCAGGTTTTGGTTGCGATGACCATACCTTTTCCCGTCTTTGCGAGGTTTACTTCGAGCGTTTCCTTTCCCGCTCTGAGGGATAAATAACGCACGGTGGCGACTCTCCTGTAAAGCCGGCGCCGATTTTCGCAGTAGCGACACCTAGGACCGCGAAGTCCTACCGAGTCCGCTCTTTCCCTTCTTCCTCGCGGTACCTTTCTTTCCCCGTTTCTAAACCCTTTTCTGTATCTTTTGGAACAATCTTCATAGTAATGTTTAAGTAAATAAATTCGCACATTCGACAAACAAATGGTTCCCATCGAGTACGATGGATGCGAGGGGTGCTAATACCTTCCCTTCGCATAACCGGCTTCCGAACCTGTTCTTGGTTGCGAGACCATCTTATCCTTTATTTTCTTAAGGTTTTCTCGATATTTCCTTTTCCCCTCATGGGATAAATAAAGTTCGGTGGCGACTCTTCTGTCCTTTTCCTTTTCGCCTTCCCCGTCGTTGCGCGTATTTTTCGAGTAGCGACAGCTGGCGACTCTGCTGGGGAGACCTAGCAAGCCAAACCTAGTTTGTTTGTTGCATTCGTACTTTATTTGCTTTTATGTTTTATTTTATTATTGTGTTTCTTTCTAACCTGTTGGGTTTATTGGGATGGTTTGTGAGGTTAAAGCTTTCTACCCGAGCTTTCGAGTATACACTAAGACTAGGAGGTGGTTTCTTTCTGATTTGCGAGATGTAGGACTCGTTGAGTTGGATCGAATTCCACCGCTCAGATGAGACCCCGTTGGAGATATTATGTCCTACCTGTAGTCGTAACGGCGTTTTATTTCCGACGTGGGATTCCGTGATTCTGAGGACCTCTTGTAGAACCTTATTCCAAAAGGTTACTAAAACATAACTTTGTGTTCATCCTTTTGAAGGGATTACCGTCTTACGAGTAGTCGTTATGATGGAAAACTTTTGAGGGTTAGTGCATGAGACTTTGTTTAAAAGCCTTTTGGGATGCCCTCTTATAAACCAATAGATTGCCCACCCGTGGTGAGAGATATTTTGTTACAATACCCTGCAGGATCTGTGACTTTGATCCATGTGTTTCCATTCTCATATGCATCCATAAAGCATTGCATTTCATAGCATTGTTGCATATCAAGGGACTTAAGAGACTGTGATTATCATAGGTCTTGAAGAACAAGATGAATGATCAAAGGAAAAGAAGTACAAATTCCTTAAAGTTCAGAGAACCGAAGTTGGGACCAATCCAAGATCTTTTGATTGATGTGCCGAAAGCTGTCAAAATTAACTTTCAAGGGAAATATGGGAAATTGCTTGACCTTCTCCATTCTGGGGTCGATACATGGGGTTTGTTCGCTATGGTTCAATTCTATGATGTGCCTCTCAGATGCTTCACCTTTCAAGATTATCAGTTGGCTCCTACTCTTGAAGAATATTCTCACCTTTTGAATATCAAGATCAAGGATCAACCTATTTATACCGGCCTAGAAGAAGAGCCAAAGTCTTCTGCCATTGCTCTCGCTCTCCGTATGACCGAGGAAGAGGTTAAAGATGGTCTAACCAATAAGGGAGGTACTTAAGGCTTTCCTTTGAAGTTTTTGCTAGATAAAGCCGATCAGTACAAGACCAATGGGGATTGGGAAGGTTTTGGTGTTGTCGTTGCTCTAATGATTTATGGGATTGTCCTCTTTCTAAATGTGGACAACTTCATAGACATCACTGCTATCATTCTCTTCATGCAAAAGAATCCTATCCCTACCCTCCTCGCTGATGTTTACCACTCCATTCATTGGAGAAGTGAAAAGAAGACAGGAGTGGTCCAATGCTGTTCTCATCTACTGTTCAAATGGTATGCTTCCCACCTGCCGAAGAAAGGGCCGTTTGTGGAAAACAAGAAGAAACTGAAATGGTCTCAACGCATTATGTCTCTAGAGGCCAGTGATATTGCTTGGTACTCTCATGAGTATTACGACGTGGATATCATCTTTAGTTGTGGAAATTTCGGTAATGTACCTCTAATCAGTAGGGCTGGTTGCATTAACTACAACCCTGTCATGGCGTTGCGTCAGTTGGGCTATGCCATGGAAGATGAGCCCGAAGCAGAGAAGGTTCAGAGTTTCTTTTTGCTAGCCACAACAGACGATCCTACGTTTGTCAGGAATATTGTTAAAGCGTGGGTCAAGGTTCATACGAAGGGGAGGAAAGAGTTAAAGGCGAAGAACTGTGTGGCTAAGGAGCCCTACAACCGATGGTTGCAAGCTAGAGTGGCCGAAAGGTTGCTTCCATTTCCCTCCGAACCATCCATGCGAGAAGAACTTCCTGCTCCTACTCATGTATGCATGGAGAAGTATGAGAAACTAAAGCTAGTGATAGAAAGGTTGACAAAGGAAAATCAAGACCTTCAGGCTGAGGTTCACCAAGCAGGAGTGGAGAATGGCCAATATAAGAGGAAAGTGGAGTTCGAACAAGACAAAGTGGCTGAGAGTAGCAAGAAGCTGAAGCTAGAAGCAGATCTGAGGGTCAGGTATCAAGAAGGTTTTGAAGGAGCTGATGCATCAGTAAAAGCCCTCCGACAACGCCTAAAGGAAACCAAGGCTTCTTGTGATAAAGCATGGAGATTCTTCGAGTTAGCCTCTGCTGAAAAGAAGAAGACAAGGGAGGAACTTGAGGCCGATATTGATGTCCTTGAAAAGGAGTTGAGGGGTGCCTTAATTCTAGCCGAAAGCGAGCGACAACTCAAAGAAGAAGCATTGAGAGCTTCATATGTCACCTCTGATGTATGGCACAACAAATGCTCAGAATTGAAGACCGCTTAGGAAACAACCACCTTGTGGAAAGACCGTTTCGAGGCCCTGCAAAGGAATAGTTCACTATGGTTGAAGAAGGAAGCTCAGCTCAATGAAATTTTGGGTACGTATGAGGATTCTCTTCGTTATTACCAGCCGACCCTAGACATGTGTCGCGCTAGGTATAACAATCTAGTGGAGCATTGCAACCTTATGATCTGGGATATCCCATGGAGGTTGGAAAGCGCAATTCAAGACTTGGAAGGAAATGATATTCCTCCTTCCATCCATCAATTTATCCGGCTCTGCGACCAAATGGTTAGAAGATTCATGTCCGAGACAAAAAAGCTTGAAGAACGTCTTCGGAAGAAAGATTTTTAGTTCATTCATTATTTTCTTGTAGCATGAGTTTTTATTTTGCAGCTTATTGAACAATCAATTGAATTGAATCTTCCCTCAAAATTAATGAAAGTTTGCTTTTTGGCTTAAATTGGGCATTCTTTACTATTCATTTATAGTTCCATAACACCATTGATAATCATAAATCTTGAAAGTCCCTTGAACATCATTCGAGCATTGCATATACCCATGCATCATTTTTGCATTCCCTGAAACCCGACCTCATATCGCTTGCCATTTCAGAAGGAATGAAAGAGAAAGAGCAAGTTGACTCCTCAACATTCATACAACACAAGAGGGAACCAACGAAGAGTCATGGATCAAGTACAACAAGAGTTGCAGGAGTTTAGGGAAAATATGACGCAATTCATGGAAACAATGCAAGGGGTAGCCAATGGGCAGGAACAATTGAGAACGTTGGTTCAACCACTAATAGCTCGAGTGGATGGCAGTGGTGTTTTGCATGGAGGAACCACTGTTGTTCCTCCTCCGGCTAATGGCAGCACTTCGCAAGCCAATGGTTGTCCAACTGTAGTCAATATTCGGGGTGGAGAAAACCAAGATGGAATTCCCATCCCAGTTGCGGCGGGCGCCGTGCCTGTTAACAATGGTCCTCAGTGGAACCAAGATGAGCAAGATGACGTCTTCTCCATGGGAGACCTTGGGGCAGGATTACGATCTGACGCTAATAGAAGGTTCGATGCAATCGAAGAAAAGATGAGGAGCATTCTTGAAGGCTAGAATGCTATGGGTCTTGACATGTCCAATCTGGGATTGATTCCGGGACTTAGGATTCCTCCAAAGTTCAAAGTGCCAGATTTCAATAAATACAAAGGAACAACATGTCCAAGGGTGCATCTTCGCTCCTATTTCCGAAGGATGTCTGCATACTCCGATGATGAGAAGTTGTTGATGCACTTCTTTTAAGATAGCTTGTCAGGTCCATCTTTAGAATGGTATATGGGACTGGAGCCGGTCCATATCAGAAGTTGGAAGGATTTGGAAGAAGCTTTTGTCAAACACTACCAGTATAACAGTGACCTAGCACCGAATCGTGTACAGTTACAGAACCTATCGCAAAGGAACAATGAAGGATTCAAGGAGTACGCCTAGAGGTGGCGCGAGTTGGCTGCGAGGGTTCAACCTCCAATGGTGGAGAGAGAACTCATCGACTTGTTTGTAGCTACACTACCTGGTGTGTATTATGAGAAATTGATAAGCAACATGTCTGGAAGTTTCTCAGATCTGATCATCACAGGCGAGAGAGTAGAAAATGGGATTAAATTGGGTAAAATACAAGTTGGAGAAGGGACCTCATCTGGAGGTGGAAGAAAGAACTTTGGTATTAAAAGAAAGGAGAATGAGACAAATGCAATATCAGGTTTTAAGAATCAAAATTGGAACCAGAATCAGAATCAGTATCGCCCACGACCGTACTATCAACAACAACCACAAGTAGCTAGTATTGCCATCCCGGCAGTACAGCCTCAACAACAACCACGTCAACAGCAACGACAACAACCACAACAACAGAATTACGCGCCAAGACCATATCAAGACCGAAGAAGGATGGCAGATAGGCACTTTGACGCACCACCAATGCCTTACTCTCAACTACTACAACACTTATTGCAACTGCAATTGGTCCAGAAAAGGACGATGGCCCCTCTAAATGGCTCACCACCACCCGGGTATGACGCCAACGCTAGGTGTGACTTCCACTCTGGCGCTCCCGGCCATCATATTGATAATTGCAAAGCCTTCAAGAACAAGGTACAAGACCTTGTTGATAGTAGGGCCATTAATTTCAACCATGATGCGCCGAATGTTGATCAGAACCCTATGCCAAATCATGGAGCAGGTAGAGTAAATGCTGTTGTCGAAGGGGAGGATTTAGATCTGGTATATGATGTTGAAGAATTGAAGACTCCTTTAAGTTTTGTAAAATGCAAGTTGTTAGAAGGTGGGGTGTTTCCCGGGTGTGAAAAGGATTGTGAAAATTGTGCCGCCCATCCTGAAGGGTGTGAGAGTTTGAAGAGTTATATACAGTGTATGATAAACGAAGGTGTTCTGCAGTTTGACAAGATCTGTGAGAAAAAGAATGAGAAGATAGTCAGTAAGAAAGAGGATGAGGTGGCCACCATCTCTATCCCTCACAAAACAGTCACTATTCCTGTGCCGCCAACGCGACCTACCATCATCTTTACGAAGGCAGGACCTATACCTTATGAAAGCTCCAAGGCGATCCCTTGGAACTATGGAGCGGAAGTCTACTGCAATGGACAGAAGCAAGAATTAAAAAGCTTGCCATTGGACTCAGTTGACAACTTGGTGGGAACCGGGGGAATGACTCGAAGTGGAAGGATATTCGCACCTCCCGAAGTAAGTGCAGAAAGAGCTGATAAAGGTAAAAGGAAGGTAGTAGTGGAGGAAAGCTCTCAGGCTGGAGAAAAAGAAGTCGTGCTGAAAGACGCAGAAGAGTTCATGCGCCTAATAAGAAAGAGCGACTATAAGATCGTGGATCATCTACAACAGACGCCTTCAAAAATTTCTATCTTGTCGTTGTTGTTATGTTCCGAGGCTCATAGGAACGCTTGCTCAGAGTCTTGGATAATGCTTATGTGCCACAAGAAATATCCGTCAATCAGTTGGAAGGAGTAGTGGCCCATGTCAATGCAGGGAATGGTTTGGGATTCACTGACCGTGATTTGACACCGAAAGGAAGGAATCATAACTTGGCTCTGCATATCTCTATGGAATGTAGAGGTGTCGTTTTGTCTCATGTATTGGTAGACACTGGGTCGTCATTAAATGTACTACCCAAGAAAACCCTCATGAAGCTAGACACTCGAAGGATAATATGTACGCCAAGCGATATGGTGGTCAGAGCTTTTGATGGGACAAGAAGGTCCGTGTTTGGAGAGCTAACCTTGCCAATTCAAGTCGGTCCTGAGGTTTTTGATGCGGTTTTCTATATAATGGATATCCAACCGGCATATAGCTGTCTCTTGGGTCGACCGTGGATACACTCAGCTGGAGCGGTGACGTCAACCCTACACCAAAAGCTGAAGTATATGGTCGGTGATAACACTGTGACTGTTTGTGGAGAGGAAGACATCATGGTAAGCCATCTGTCCTCATTCAAGTATGTGGAGGTCGATGGTGAAATTCACGAAACCCTGTGCCAAGCCTTTGAGACCGTCCAAATCAAAGAGAAAGCAACAGTTGAAGCCAAGGCGCCAGAAGTTGCTATGTTATCCTACAAGGAAGCCCAAGCTGTGGTGAAGTCTGGATCAGCGAAAGGATGGGGGGAGGTGATAAACATCCCCAACAAACAAGACAAGTTCGGATTAGGGTACAACCCATATGCATCTTCTTCAAGCGCTCCTCGCTACAAAGGACCTGTTCAATTCACCAGTGCTGGGGTGGTGTTCGAAGAGATCAACGCCGTATCTGACGAAGAAGGAGATAGTGACTGTGACATGGATGCATGGATCCAGCCATGCGTCCCCGACCAAGGCTTGAAGAATTGGACCATGGAAGAAGTTATCACTGCGACTTATGAAGAGTAATTATTTTGTTTTGATTAATGTATTTCCATGTGCTCTTCCCGGGGCATAATGGTCTTTATTTGTTGGGCCTTATCTTTTATGTGTGTGAACAACCCTTTGTCATTATCAATCAAAAAGCGTCTTTTCATTCGAAACTTTGTAATCCTTGTTTTTCTTATTTTTATTTACAACAATAAAATGGCAATGTGGTTTGTGATTATTTGTTTGCATATCATTTAAGCATAAAATCATCATCATTACAGGTTGCACATTTCAGATACCACCGATTCGGACTCGTCTATGACTCAGTGTGACTTTAACAATCCGATCTTTCAAGCGGAAGGAGAGATTGACGAAAACGAAGACCTGTCCGAAGAGCTTGCCAGATTGTTAAAACAAGAGGAGAAGGTCATCCTGCCTCATCAGGAGGAAGTTGAAGTCGTCAACCTAGGAACAGAAGAGGATAAAAAGGAGGTCAGAGTAGGGGTTGCGCTGCAGAATGATATCAAGCAAAGATTGATTGAGTTACTCCAGGAGTATAAGGATGTCTTTGCTTGGTCATATGAAGATATGCCCGGACTCGACACAGATATTGTAGTTCATCGCCTGCCTTTGCATGAAGAGTGTCCTCCTATCAAACAGAAACTGAGAAGAACCAGGCCAGATATGGCAGTGAAGATCAAGGAAGAAGTCCAGAAGCAACTAGATGCTGGATTTCTCGCTGTTACCAACTACCCTCCTTGGGTCGCTAACATCGTGCCCGTGCCTAAGAAAGACGGCAAAGTCAGGATGTGTGTTGACTATAGGGACCTGAATAGAGCGAGCCCAAAAGATGATTTCCCGCTCCCCCATATTGACGTTCTCGTTGATAACACCGCACAATACTCAGTGTTTTCCTTCATGGACGGTTTCTCCGGATATAACCAAATCAAGATGGCACCGGAGGACATGGAGAAGACAACTTTTATCACGCCTTGGGGGACGTTTTGCTATAAAGTAATGCCTTTTGGGTTGAAGAATACAGGGGCAACTTATCAGCGAGCAATGGTCACTCTCTTTCACGATATGATTCATCATGAGATTGAGGTCTATGTCGATGATATGATTGCGAAATCCTAAATGGAGGAGGAGCACTTTGTGAATCTTCTAAAGTTGTTTGAGAGGTTGAGAAAGTTCAAATTGAGGTTGAACCCGAATAAGTGTACTTTCGGCGTACGGTCAGGAAAGTTGTTGGGGTTCATTGTCAGTGAGAAAGGTATTGAGGTCGATCCTGTGAAGATCAAGGAAATTCAAGAAATGCCAGTGCCAAAGACCGAGAAGGAGGTTCGTGGTTTCTTAGGTAGATTGAACTACATCGCAAGGTTCATATCTCACCTCACAGCCACTTGTGAGCCATTGTTTAAGCTATTGAAAAAGGATCAGGCGGTTATCTAGAATGAGAATTGCCAGAGAGCGTTTGAGAAGATAAAAGAATATCTACAAGAACCTCCAATACTGATACCTCCGGTGGCTGGAAGGCCGTTGATAATGTACTTAACAGTTCTTGAGAATTCCATGGGTTGTGTTCTCGGTCAGCACGACGAGACTGGAAGAAAAGAGCATGCAATTTACTACTTGAGTAAGAAGTTCACAGACTGTGAATCCAGATACTCAATGTTGGAGAAAACTTGTTGCGCACTCGCTTGGGCCGCCAAACGCCTAAGACAGTATATGCTAAACCACACAACCATGTTAATTTCAAAGATGGATCCTATTAAGTACGTATTCGAAAGGCAAGCACTATCAGGAAGGATTGCTAGATGGCAGATGGTTCTGACAGAATACGACATCCAGTACGTGCCTCAAAAAGCAATTAAAGGTAGTGTCCTGTTAGAATATCTCGCAGAGCAACCAGTCGATGACTACCAGCCAATGAAGTTTGATTTTCCTGATGAGGACATTATGTATTTAAAGATGAAGGATTGTGATGAGCCGTTGCCTGACGAAGGTCCAGAGTTGGGTTCCCAGTGGAAATTAATCTTTGACGGTGCTGTTAACTCCTACGGTAGCGGGATTGGGGCAATCATTACGACTCCCCATGGCTCCCATATACCATTCACTGCAAGACTAACATTCCCATGCACCAACAATGAAGCTGAATACGAAGCGTGTATCATGGGTATCAAAGAAGCAATCGACTTGAGGATCAAGAACCTTGATATCTATGGAGATTCAGCTTTGGTGGTAAACCAGATCAAGGGAGAGTGGGAGACCCGCCAGCCTAATCTGATCCCGTACATGAATTACGCCAGAAGGTTGCTACCTTTCTTTGACCGAGTAGAGTTTCACCATGTACCGAGGGCATAAAATCAGATGGCTGATGCCTTGGCTACATTGTCCTCGATGTACAAAGTAAACTTCTGGAATGATGCACCGAGAATTGTCATCTCACGCCTCGACATGCCGACTTTTGTTTTCGCAATAGAAGAAGCTTCTGATGGTAAACCATGGTTTTATGACATCCAGAACTTTCTCAAGAACCAAGAATATCCGCCTGGGGCATCGGCCCGGGATAAGAAGACCTTGAGAAGATTATCTGGTAACTTCTATCTGAATCCAGACGGTGTACTCTATCGGAGAAACTTTGACTTGGTGCTGCTAAGATGTATGGACAAAAAAGAAGCAGGTTTGCTTATGGAAGAAGTCCACGAAGGTGCCTTTGGAACACATGCAGGTGGGTATGCCATGTCTCGAAAATTATTAAGGGCGGGCTATTATTGGTTAACTATGGAGTCGGATTGCTTCAAATACGCCAAAAAGTGCCATAAATGCCAGATTTATGCCGACAAGATTCATGTGCCACCTTGTCCTTTGAATGTCATGTCATCCCCATGGCCTTTCTCCATGTGGGGCATCGATATGATTGGCAAGATCGAGCCAACTGCATCTAATGGACATCGCTTCATTTTAGTAGCCATCGACTATTTCACCAAATGGGTCGAAGCAGCTTCTTACGCCAATGTCACGAAGCAAGTCGTAGCCCGGTTTATCAAAAGGGACATCATCTGTCGATATGGAATACCCGAGAGGATCATTACTGATAATGGTTCTAATCTGAATAACAAGATGATGAAGGAACTGTGCCAGAATTTCAAAATCGAGCATCACAATTCTTCTCCCTATCGTCCGAAGATGAATAGCGCTGTAGAAGCAGCTAACAAGAACATTAAGAAGATAGTACATAAGATGTTTGTGACTTATAAGGATTGGCACGAGATGTTGCCTTTTGCTTTGCATGGATATCGCACTTCGGTGCATACTTCGACTGGGGCAACTCCTTTCTCGTTGGTATATGGCATGGATGATGTTCTGCCATTGGAGGTTGAGATCCCATCTTTGAGAGTTCTGGCTGACGTCAAGTTGGATGAAGCAGAATGGGTGAAGAACAGGTTGAATCAACTCAGTTTGATGGATGAGAAGAGGTTGGCGTCTCTTGCGTACGGTCGTCTGTATCAAAGTAGGATGAAGAAAGCCTACAATAAGAAGATGCATCCTCGAAGCTTTCAGACAGGCGATCTGGTGTTAAAGCAGATTCTCCCACCACAGAACGATCATAGGGGCAAATGGACTCCCAATTATGAAGGTCCGTATGTTGTAAGGAAAATCTTCTCTGGAGGAGCCTTGCTACTTTCAACTATGGATGGTGAAGATTTTACGTCCCCTGTGAACGCGGACGCAGTCAAAAGATACTTTGCTTAAAATAGACCCGATGGAAAGAAAAAGAAAATCCAGGCAAGAATGGGGCATCTCGGCGAACCATAAAAGGATAGGTTCGGGCAAAAATTAGAGATAAAAAAAAAATGTAAACCCGCAAAGTTGAAAACCTGAAAGGGCGACTTTAGCAAAAATGGGTATCCCGGTGAATCGAAAACCCGCAAGGGCGATTCAGGCAAAAGTTAGGGACTTGAAAAGCAAATGACTGCGGCCTGCGCATTGATCTTTAAAGCATAGTGGATTATGAGAGAACTCGAGAAGCAGTCGTTCAAATCAATCTCTTCAAAAGACGAAGCATCAGAAAGGCGTCGAAGTCATGCGAGTCATAGTTGAGTCGTTCTATGGTGGTTGTCTGTACCACATTGCCGACATTTTGATATTCTTGTGCATTTCTGTATATTTCTTACGCGGCTTTCTCATTTCAGGAGTTGTGTTCCTTGTAAATTTTCCTATTTACAGGCCATTTATCAATAAAACATACTATCCAGAAAACCTTTTGTTTTGTTTTTACCGTTTTGTTTGCAAAAGACGCCTGATGTTTTTGATAAAACTTTGCATACATAAATTTGTGGGCTTTGCTATCTATAATTGAAACATTGTATTTGCTCGAACAACGTCTTAAGTGATAATTGAGATGGTACCTGCTGCATAAAACATACTTGTTTATTTGTTATTTGCAAGAGAACTTTCCTCGAGGCTTCTCCAGAAGTTCCTCATCTAAAGGAAGTGTGCAGTTTAAGTGGGTCCTCACCCCCAGCAGTTTGAAACCTTGACAATCAAAGGATATCCTCAGCAATTCAAGATTGACATCTCCAGCAGAGCAGGATCGTTTCCAGTGAGCAGGTGTGGGTTTATCTCTCAGCAGTGGAACAAATTCAGAAATTTGTTTTCCCCATAGAGTTTGAATAACTGGCTCTTATTCCCCTCAGAGTCTAGGTCATTGACTCATTCCTCAAGCGGAAGTTGTACTTGTTGATTTCATTTCTCATTTCCCCAAGAAAAGGTTGATGTTGATTCCCTCATTGTCTAATCCCCAGCAGGGTGGGTTTGCTCTTAGCAGAACAATTTTACCCAGAAGTTTGCTCAGAAGACCATCCAGGGTTTGTTTTCCCCAACATTTGTACTAAACGTGCCTAATCTTTTCCCCGGCAGAATTAATCTTTTCTCTTTAGCATTTATTTTGCTAAAGTGTTTCCTTTGCATTTGCATCATGCATAACATCCTCCCAAACGCGTATCATTTCCATTTCGTATGGAGCATTACGCCATATTCAAACATATGCATGTAAAACATAAGCCGGGTTGCCACCCCTTTGTTTTCAAGCGTATCTCCAGCAGTTATCAGTATGTTTCTCAATCCTACGTGGTATCCAGACCTCCAGCCAGGTTATTAACAAACGTGTTCATCTTATCGGTCTCCCTAGCAGGGTCTATTTATTCAAGTTCATGTTTCCCCAACGGATTTCTTCACCCAGATGGTGAATCGACGAATGTTCTTTCGGACTTAGGGTTGAGTCGACCTTTGGGTGCGATGCTCGCTTTTTAGCAAAATGAAGTGACGGTGAAGTCAAATGATTTTGATAGCTAGCGACGAAGTTAGATGCTACTAAAAAATTGACGACGAAGTCAGATGATTTTAATTGACGACGAGGTCAGATTGTTAAAAATTAACGATGGAGTCAGATGATTTTAATTAACGACAAAGTCAGATCATGTTGAGAGTTGACGGCGAGGTTGGATTATGTAAAGAATTGACGACGAAGTCAGATCATGAAGAGAGTTGATGGCGAAGTCAGGTTATGTTGAGAGTTGACGGCGAGGTCGGATTATGTAAAGAATTGACGACGAAGTCAGATTATGGAGGGATGACGGTGAAGTCAGGTGTCCTATCAATTTGATGTTAAGGACTAACAACGAAGTCAGATGTTTTTAAATTTTATGTGAGAATTGATGGCGAAGTCAGATCATGTAGAGGGTTGACGGCGACGTCATAATGGTTTGAGAAATAACGGCGAATTCAGATGATTTTAATTGACGACGAAGTCAGATTATGTTGTAAGTTGACGGCGAAATCAGAGGATATGGAGGACTGATGGCAAGATCAGATATTCTACCAATCAGATGTTTTTACAGATTATGTTGAATATTGACGGTGAGGTCAGATCTCACATGATTGATGTTGAGTTCCGACGGCGAAGTTAGATGCTATTAAGAGCTGACGACAAGGTCAGATGTTTGTATTTGATCTACGACTGATGGCGAAGTCAGATGTTCTACCTGATATAGGTGCCTGACGGTGATGTCAGAGGTTTCATTCTGCGGTTGACAAATTTTTTGGGTTCTTTTGTATTCAATCACCTTTTACCTCGAATGTTTGAAAGTGTTTGCTTTTCATCCCTTCAGGTCCAAGTCGCTTGAATAGGGGCAGCTGTTGCACCCCAAAATTTGCCCTCTTTCAAGGCTTGACTCATTTCTTCATTTCTTTCAAATTCAATGGCATAAGGGAGGCCCATCATTTCAAATTCAAGGTTCATGAATTCAAGGCTAGATTCAAGAGTTTTTTACAAAGAGAAATCTCTTGACATTGCCAAGAATGTTACATTGGTTACCAAATTTCAAACTCTTGATAATGCTTAGGAAATTAAGCTATTTCTAGTCTTAATTCAAGATTCTAAATAACTTCATGCCATGGTATCCCCCATGCTCCATCAAGTCCACATGACCCTCCTTGTGCTTACAAACATGCAAGGAAAATATTTAAGAGCTAATTCAATGTTGGAATATCTCAAGATTAAGGCTATGTATACATTCATGGGCAATTTGAATATGGTCCAAAACAGCCCCATGTAAGAAGTGGCAATGTGTATCATATCACAAAATCATTTTATGTCACAAAACCAAGGCTATAAGCTTATTTGATACATCTACACATCAAAAAATCAGAATTTGAAAATGATGTCCAAAAGGTAGTGTATTGACTACATGAGTATGTCCAAACAAATCAACCAACCAATGGGTACAAGGGTGAATAGAGAGGTAGAGTGCTGCAGAAGAAAATACAGCAAAAACATACTAGAAATGGAAGGAAAGTGGGGCTGTACCAAAAGGTGGTAAAAGATATTGCCAAGAATGGAAATTCTGAAAATGGAGAAGTGTGCAAGAGCTGTGGTTTTGGTACAGCAGGAAAAGGCAGCAGAAAAAGGGAGATAAGGAGGCTTGGAGGCTGCACAAAACCATCATTCACTATCATTCACTATCATCAACACATTTTGGAGATAGAGAGATTGAGAGCAAAGAGTAAAAGAGAAAAATCAGAAAAATAGAGAGAGCAAAAAACCAGCAAAAAGTGAAGAGAGTAAACACAAGGCAGCCATTGAGGAGAGTCATCAAAGCATAGAGTGAAGAGGAGTGAACACCTAGCCAAAATCAGTGGAGGCTTTGCAATGAGGGAAACAACTCTTGGGTATCCATTTCTTCAAACTCTTCTCTTCTTTTACATTGTGCATTTATCTTTTGTTCTCTTGGTTTGAGTGTTGTTGTGTTGAGTATAACATGTAAGATTCCAAAGGGACCAAGTAACCTTTTTGAAAGAACCACAAAAAGAAGCAAAAAACAAGAGAAAGTTTGATTTTTTTCATCTGGTAGCCCAACACGGGACGTGTCACACGACACGGCCGGCCGTGTTACATCTCTGAGTAGCTTTTCAAAGTGAAAAATGCCCTGGGCTCACAACACGGGCCGTGTCACACAACACGGGCACCCGTGTTGTACCTCTGTTTGAGATTCTAACTTGTTTTTTGGCCCAGACCTTGTGACACGGGCCGTGTCACACAACACGGCCACCCGTGTCACAACACTTTTGACCCAAAACTCATTTTTTCCTGGAACTGTGACACGGGCCGTGTCACACAACACGACCACCCGTGTCAGACCCCTGTTTTTCATGTTTTCTCGACTTTTTTACCTTAAAAAAATTTTTCTCAAGGAGTTCGCCGTTTTTTTTGTGTTTCGTTTTTATTTTTTAAGTCGTCCAACCCGTTGTGATTGTTTGTTTCTTGTGCATGTTTATTGTTGGTCATTTTTGACCTTTGGTTCTAAAAAACTATTTTTAAGAAAACAAACTCTCGATTCTCATCGAGCCATTTTTTGACCTTGTAAGCCGATTGCCTTGTGCGTCGCCATCGACCTTGTTCATTTCACCTCAAGCCTTTTTAAGCAATTAAACCCTTGACCCAACGTCAAGCGGACTTTCTCAAATAATGGTTAAACCAACTCACCATATTTAACAAAAAGATAAAGTTCACTTTGTATTGAACTAAAGAGAGAGGATTGAGTGTAGACTTCTTCCTCTCCGAGTGTCGAGATGCTCACTGTAGTGTGGGTGGTTTTGACACTCGTCTTTTAATACGAAGATGTTTTCATCCACACCTTTTTCTCCTAAAAAACCTCGGCCCCGTACCGAGTGCATTTTCAAAACACTTACAATAAGTAAATCGATTCTCTTTGTATTGAACTAAAGAGAGAGGATTGAGTGTAGACTTCTTCCTCTCCGAGTGTTGGGATATTCACTGTAGTGTGGGTGGTCTCGATACTCGTCTTTCAATACGAAGACGTGACTTTATCCGCCACCTATCTTCCCATAAATTCCTCCCGCAACCTTTGTCACCTAAAAACCTCGGTCCCGTACCGAGCGCATTTTTAAACTTCTTTTCGTAACAAAAACTTGAATGGTCGTGGAGTGGTTAGGCGTAGGCCTTCTCCTATCACGAGTGCTGACATTTACCGTAGGGTTCTCTGTCGCAAAAGCACTTACCATTCAAAACAAAAAACACTTTAATAAGAGAATGAAGTTCTCTTTGTATTGAACTAAAGAGAGAGGATTAAGTGTAGACTTCTTCCTCTCCGAGTGTCGAGATGCTCACTGTAGTGTGTGTGGTTTTGATACTTGTCTTTCAATACGAAGACGCTATGTTCGCCACACCCTTTCATAACAAAAACTTTGAGATAAAGAATTGGGTACTACCCGTAGGGATTACTATCCGAGGACCTATCTCGCCTTTAAAAAAACAATTCGACAAATCAAATGTGACATCTTGCCTCGCATGGCGAAAACTTATCTTTCGAAAAGGATATGATACATCCGTTCTACCGCAAACAGGTAATGCCCAAGTCTCCAATGAGCGAGAAGCAATACACCTAACTGCTAGAATGCGTACGATAGCATCATCCATAAAAACATCAACAAATCGTAGGCCGAACTACGACTGCTTTGATTCTTTACTTCGTTCAAGTAAAGATACGTAGGCACAAGGGCCACAATCCTTGTCGAGCACATTCCCCTCATACCCGTAGTTTCCCGAACTACGTCGACTCTGACTTTCTCATATCCGTTGAGAATACGTAGGCCTAGGACTGCGAAGTCCTACCGAGTCCGCTCTTTCCCTTCTTCCTCGCGGTACCTTTCTTTCCCCGT
Organism: Lathyrus sativus; assembly: GCA_963859935.3. Taxonomy (NCBI): domain Eukaryota; kingdom Viridiplantae; phylum Streptophyta; class Magnoliopsida; order Fabales; family Fabaceae; genus Lathyrus; species Lathyrus sativus. The sequence goes on from OZ012740.1 coordinate 401,342,570, forward strand.
TTCTAAAACCTTTTCTGTATCTTTTGGAACACTCTTCATAGTAATGTTTAAGCAAATAAATTCGCACATTCGACAAACAAATGGTTCCCATCGAGTACGATGGATGCGAGGGGTGCTAATACCTTCCCTTCGTATAACCGGCTTCCGAACCTGTTCTTGGTTGCGAGACCATCTTATCCTTTCTTTTCTTAAGGTTTTCTCGATATTTCCCTTTCCCCTCATGGGATAAATAAAGTTCGGTGGCGACTCTTCTGTCCTTTTCCTTTTCGCCTTCCCCGTCGTTGCGCGTATTTTTCGAGTAGCGACAATGTGGAACAAACGAAAGCTTGTTCATGGTGCTGATTCGTAGGATGTAAATCTGGGTAGATTAGGAGTTGAACGATGAAGACGGAAGGTTATTTGTTCATAGGGGATGATGAATCAGAGGTAATATTGAAGGTGCTTAAAGGTTGAGGGTCAGATCTGAAGTTGTGAATTATGGTTTGCGTTTGGATATTTGGTGGATCTGAGATTGTTTGTTGAAGATGAAGAATCTTGGAAGAATCTGGAGTTTGATATGAAGTTGCGATGAAGTTGATGATTATTTTATGGTTTGTTGATGTTTGTTTGAAGATCTGGAAAATTGGCATGAAGATATGAAGATTTTGATGAGTTTTTCTGAAAAATTTATATGAACGGGATGAATATGATGAATTTCTAGAAAGGTTGTTATGAACATGATGAACTTGGTATGAATTTGGATGAACACTGGGATTTCTGGAAAAAGTTATGGATGAGGTTTGATGAACACAATGCAGTTTCCGGTGAGCGTATGAATTTCTCGGCGTGTTTCCGGCAAGGGTTTGATCCAATGATTTTGCCGGTGGGCTCAATTAGGGTTTGCATGTGAGGTGGTGTGTCATTGGGATGCGTGCCCGTAATAATGAGGCTATTTATACCCTTTTGACAAGTGGCACAGAGAGGATATAATGGGCCTGCAAAAAATGACAAGTGGCCCTGCAAAACTTTAATTAGTAGACAGATTAATGATTAACAGATTAATTAACAAAGTTGACTTATAATAAATGCAAGCTTAAAAACGCATTAATGCTAAGAAGACTTAATGAAAGCTGACTTAATTAAAACAAAGCTGATTAACTAATAATGAAAGCTAAAACGAAAATTAAAAGCTGATTATAATAATTAACTCAATTTAAACTAACTAAATCAATTAAAGTACTAATTTAATACTAAATAAATAAAATAAAATAAAACTAATTAAAGCTTAATCTTAATAAAATTCTAATATTAAAACCACTAATAAAAAAGAAATTAAGTTAAAACCTACTAAAAGTTACGCCAAAAATAAGAAATAAATCTCGAAAATAAAATCAATGAACATAAAAATGCAAAAATGCAATAAAATAAACAGTAACAAAACCGGATACCAAAATACCACTGAAACCAACAACGCAAGCTGAATCACCGGGCAGAGCGCAAATTCCACAATAAATCTCCGTATCCGAAACGGTTTGAATCGTCTGGAACACGATAGAAAGGGCTGTAATCCCGATAAAATCAATTTGGCTGCAAATATGCACAGTATGCGGTATGCAGATGCAAATGCAAATGAAACGAAACATAAGCCAAATTGCGAGAAACGGTTGGTAAAATTTTGGGGTACAACACATCATGAATTACAAACCAAGTTCAGTTTACTTCTTCTCTAAAAAACTTCAAAAACAAACATCAAATCTTTTTTTATCCTTCGGGATTAATTTGGAAACCTTTTTCATAAGGAGAGTTTTGTTAACTCTTGGTTCTACCGCAAACAAGTAATGCCTAAGTCTCCAATGGTTGAGCTGCACACACCTAACTGCTATGACTAAGTTTTAACCCTACTCGGGTAAAACACTTGAACCAACCTGTGGTCGTGTTAGCCCGAACTATGTTTGCTCTGATTTCTCGTACCAGACGAGGACATGTAGGCATAAGACGACAATGTCTTGGCGAGTAACCTTCCCCATCATCACCTGTAGTTTCCCGAACTACGTTGACTCTGACTTTCCCATTGCACGAGGGAGTACGTAGGCATAGAGCGGCGATGCTCTATCGAGTCTCTTTTCTTTTCTTTTGTCCCTGTGGCCTGTAGCTTAGATAGATAAACACCCTTTATATAGATAACAAGCATGGATCCCATCGAGTACGACGGATATGAGGGGTGCTAATACCTTCCCCTTGCGTAACCGACTCCCAAACCCGAGATATGGTTGCAATGACCTGTTTTTTCCCTTTTCGTTAGGTTTTCTATGATTGTTTCCTTTCCCTTTTTTGGGATAAATAATGAACGTTAGCGACTCTTCTGTCCTTGCCGACCCCTCTTCACAACGATGCGACACTTTTCATACCTTCAGGTCCAAGTTGATTGAATAGGGGCAGCTGTTACTCCCCAAAATTTGCCCTCACTTTTAAACCTTAGTTGGCTTTTGCTTTGCGTTCATTTTACACCATCATTATTCATAGTTCATAATCATGCTTTGCATTGGTCTTCTAAGACATGGGATCATAAGTTTCTCCGAAATAAACATTAAGTTTACTTTCTTCAAGGATTGGCAGACATCAAGGGCCTAGGGTTTCATCAGTCCTGGGGTTCAAGTTCCTTGGCAAACTTATGTATAACTAACTCAAGATCAGGGTTTGTCTCTCATCATGGATAGGAGATCAAGTTTATTAGGGCAATGACAGGGTTTTGAGTCAAGTGTTGGTTATTCAGTCACGATCATGAGCAGATAGAAGTTTGACCTGATCTTGGTCGAACTGTCAAGGGTTTGCTTTTGTTCCAAGTTACCTGCGTTAGTGGCTATTTCTCGAGCAACGTGTATTCGAGGCAATCTTATTCTATGCAGATGATATCAGGTTATCTAGAGTTTGGTTCAAGAGTCAGGATCATGGTGATAAGAGGTTTAGTGATGGTTCATCTGTGGGTTTATGTTCCTCAATGTGGGTTCTATAGCCAACGCAATGTTTCAAATTGATTCAAATGTTTTAAAGATTGAGCTTGAGTTGAAATTGAAGGCTTCATAGATGTGTTGATGGAAAAATACGCACGTAAAGGAAATTCTTATTTCTAAACCACCTTCCTTATCCATTTTCGTAATCTTTCTATCCACTTTGTCATCTTCATCTAAAACCATTATCCATCCCTCATTCTACCCAGAATTATCATCCATTTATTTTCTAAGTCCTTCCACATTCATTTTAAATCATGTTTTTTCCATTCCAAGTCTATATTCAAAACCTATTGCCCATATCACTTTCTTTTAGCCCAAATACATAAACCATTTTGTTTTTAATTTTAGAACTTAAAATCATTTCCATATCAAACAATCCACATTTATTTTTGTTATCTCATTTCAAAAGGTTTAATTCATTTCTACTTTAAAATCCTTTTCTTAAATGTCACATGTCCATTTTTCATTCTAAATTCATTTTTCTTTTAAAACCATAAACCACTTTTTTTTTATTTAAACGTCCATATTAACATCCATAGCTCTTTTATTTGACACCTTTTATTTTTACCCATTGCTCACCCTTATACCTCATATAAATACCAAATTGTAGAAATATATAATAATGCCCATAAAGGATCCATTGGCAAGTTCACAAGGAAATCGTGGTACACGGCCTGCACTATCTTCATGCTTCACAATATTAAACTCCCAAGTTTTGTAAAAGGGGATCGTACAGGTTGTACAAGCTGTGACCATCACTATCCAAGTAGCTACAACACATTATAGTCACAAGGGGACGCAACAAGTTCAGACAGAAAAATGCATAAATCACTACCCAACAAGACTCCACGGAACCGAAAAAAAACCTGTTGTACAACCTGTTACGACCATTTGCAAGGCCACGCCGGACAAAGCCTCTTAATCATGTTCGTACCAGAAAACAGTCAAGCCACGAATATTATTAGGAGATTAGAGAGAAAAAAAGAACATTAAAGACAGTCTACAGAAAATATATACTCTCGTTTGTAACCCAAAAATTGACCAACCTTTCTTCTTTTAACTTGGCTTATGTTTCTTTTCATTTAGCATTTGCATTTTCATAATATTGGTTCTATCAGGGGATCAAGAGGTGTTGTATTTTCCATTCAAGAGGGGAGCTTCTTTGTTCAAGCAAGCAAGGATATCATTGGCAAGTCATCAAGGTTTCATTGCCATTAGGATTTGGTTTCAAAGCTCTTTGAAAAGAAAATTTTGTGTGTGGGTGTCACCTCCTATATTGAGGAGCATCAGAGGATCATCAGGGTCATGACGTCACTTAATTGGATAAAACATGGCTCAAAATCTAAATGTGTGTCTTGAGAGGTCTTTATGAAGTTTTTATGGTTATACATTTGTCGCTACCGCGAAAATAAGGTGCCGGCAAAACAGAAGAGTCGCCACCTTTCGTTATTTATCCCACAGAAGGGAAAGCAAATGATCGGAAAAACCTAATGAAAAGGTATAAGACAAGGTCATCGCAACCAAGTCTGGGTTTGGGAGTCGGTTACGCAAGGGGAAGGTATTAACACCCCTAACGTCCATCGTACTCGATGGGATCCATGATTGTTGTGTTTATCTGACGGGTTGGTTTAACTATCTACCTATCAAGGCTGGTCTGAAAAGAAAATAAAAATGACTCAACAAAGCATCGCGCTTTATGCCTATGTATTCTCATCAGAGAATGAGAAATTAGAGTCAACGTAGTTTGCCTAAATACGGGTAAACGAAAGGGGGAAGGTGGCTCGCCAATACGTCAGTATTGTGCCTACATACTCTTAACAGATATGAGAGATCAGAGCTTACGTAGTTCAGGATAATACGGATTACGGGGGTTCAGATTCATCTATTTTTCGAGTAGGGTTAACAAATAGGTCCAGCAGTTTGGTGTATGCAGCTCGCTCGTCAGAGACTTGTGCGTTACCGTTTGCGGTAGAACTGGGAGTTAACGACATTCTTTTCTTCAGAAAAGCTTTCCTTTGAATTATGGGCCCACAGGGCAAAAAGGTTTGAAGTTTTTTTTTGTCTTTTACGGAAGAACTGTCTTTTATGGATGTTTGCAACTAATATCGCACTAGAGACTATGACCTAGGAGTGAATGCGTCGCATGTCACCCAAAGGGTACCATACTAAACATCCTGATCATTGGAAGGAAACCCTCCAACAATCATTTCCTAAGCAGCTTAAGGCTCGTAACGTACGACATCAGTTAACCTTTATTTCTGTATTTTGATTTGTTTGAAGAGAGAAGAGACCGGACACAACTAAGGGGAAACTATCAAGTCCTAACAGTTGTCATGCCAAGGATTCATCCTATGGTTGAGGTTTGAAACAGGGAACTCCTAGAAGTTATCATGCATAGGTTTCAACCTAAAGTTCTAATCATCACTTCCTTATCAAAGGAAGTGAGACTCCTAGGGGATCATGTCAATGGGAAACAGACAATAGATAAAGCATCAGCTAAACACCAGTAAACAGGTAAACAAATAAACAGTAAAGATGCACATGCAATGCAGCAATACAAGCAGAGGGAGACTCACTCAACCTCTAGAGCAATCAAGCAAAAATAGCACACAATACAGGCAAGGGAGGCAAACTCAACCTTCAGCCAACAAGCAAAGCTAAACAGTAACAGACAAGTAGAGGGAGACAGACTCAACCTCTCATGCAAACAAGCAAAGGGAGGCAAGCTCAACCATTAAATGCACTTAGGCCTAGTATCAACTACATGGAAACCTGTTCTAATGCAACACACCAGAGAAACAGTCATACAAATACAGTCAAACAACAAGAACAACAGAGCAACACAACAACACTTCAGCAGCAAAGTAGCCCAACAGTCTGTCTTCTAGTCCAAGTCATCTATCAAGAGAAAAGGGAAGGAGGACTTAATCTTCAAGCTTCAACTTGCTCCAACAAGAGATGATGTGAATCAACACAAAGATCATTGCATGATAAGGGGAAGCAAGAGGAAAACCAATGGAATCCCTCAGGGCATTCAACCACTCATCTGAGATTGGCATCCTCAAAGGTTTTACCTTTTGTGGTAGGCCTTTAGTCCTTCAAAAGGAGGGACTAGGCTCCCACAAGGAACCTTGCATCATAGGATAGGAAATGGAATGCAAATCAAAGCAAACCACAATTGTGAAAAAGGAAGGAACTTCTAAAGCTCTACAAAACCCTAATTCTACAAGCCCTAAAGGAAACTTTCTAAAGGGAACTAAAACACCAATTCAAACCTTGAGATTAAATATAAAAGGGCCTTAATAAGTCTACTAAATCATCAGAAAAGGTTTGGAAACTTATCATGAATTAAAGGTCACTTTTGAAGTTCATCTATGGGAAGTGCTATTCTAGAATCATCCTACAAACAGCCTAGATGTAAAGTCTAACTAAAATAGTAAATTAATTACTAAAAATCTACAAATTTTCCTAAGGGATCCTAGATGTATTAAGGACCTATGGTAAAAATTCCAGAGCCTAAATCAAATTCTAAGGTCAATTTCTAAAGGCAAACCTTCAAAGTGTCCAAGGGGAATCCACATGGGGAAGGCTCTAAAACCCTAGTTCAAAACAGAACTTAGAATCATCTAAAAATCACCACAAAAATCACATAACATCATAAACATGTCTATAACCAGCCAGGCAATAATCAAGATCAAATTCTATACCAAGAAAGCATACAAAAATCAGCAAGAAACAAACATAAAATGCCAAATTAAATGAAATCAAGAAAATGGAAAAATAGCAAATAATTTGGAAATTGCACAAAAATAAAATCCAAGGGCATCAAAAAATCAGAAATTAAATCAGGAGCATGCACATATTTTTGTTATATTTTTCTGATCATTAATCAATTTAAAATGAATTAAACAAGAAAAATGTAATTAAAGAAAATAAAAATGAATTAACAAAAATAAAAAAGCCAGAAAAATGTTAGGAGCGTTGGATCTGATTACTGGTCAATACATCCGATGAGCACCAGCGTGCCAGCGCATAAATGAAGCGCTGCGTTTTGGGGAGTCAATGGTCCAAGTCTCAGGGCAAATCTCATGCGTACGATTTCATGACTTAGTCAAGCGTTTCAACCTGATCCAAGGGTGATGGCTTCGTCTTCTTCATTTGAATTCTGCAAATGGGAGGGAACCAGGACGGTGGCCGGAGAAGACATCCGATCGTCTTCTCCGACGAGGAAAACAGGGATAAATCTCAAATCCTCACCAAAATGAAAGAAACTTGTACCATTGTTTTTGTTTTTCTCTCCTGATCATGAATATCCACTCCAATTTCCCTAATTCCTCATGAATCTTAAAACATGAACGTGAACAGAGAATTCCCCAAAACCTTGATCATCACCAAACCTCAAATTGATTACACAGAAATGATCCTCACTCTTCAGAGATCAAGAATCCCTAATCCATTCCGGCTAATTCTCAAGAATCATCTAGATATAAGTCCAAACAAAATTTTTGTCTCACCATGAATCATCATGAAACTTCACCATTAAGATTCTAAAACGATCTATGTCATCACTACATCTTGACCACATGCCAATTTCAGTCTAAACATGCCTAGAACTTGAGCAATTTTGAAATTTACCAACCTGAACTGAAGCTTGAAATTGGTGGTTCTCACGCGCAAATCCTGGCCTCAAATGCTGCAGATTGCTTCACTGAATGCTCTTGGATGATTCTTGATGCTCAAAAATGCTTGAATCTTCCTCAAACTCCAAATTCACTTCTTGCTCGAAAGCTTCAAAGCTCTAACTGCATTAACGGTTTTTGCTCCAAATGATCTCCAAAAAATGATCTGAATATGATTATCAACTTAAATAGAAGCTGTTTGGATCTTAACATGGCCCAAATTGAAGAATCCAAAATTTCATTTTCTTCCAAAGTTCAACAATGGAATATGCGTATTCTAGCTCTATTTCCTCTCAAACTTTGCTCCAATAGCTTGCACAATACTCCTTGGATATGAATGGCTCAGATTGAGTGAGTGAATTGATCTTATGGTCAAGATTTGTTATGTTACTTCATCATGAAGTAATCCACTCAATGTCCATGAAATGTGACTCAAATAAAAAAATGTAAAATTGTCACTCTTCTCCAAATGTCATTTGTAATCAAAATATGCACAAACTTGTGAAGTTTGGCACAATTGTGATTTATTTTGAGTTTTTTCTTCATTAATGCCTTTTAATGATCTTTTCTCCAAATTTCTTCATACTCTTCCTTATTCAATCCATATCAATGGATGCTTGGATCATGCTTGGACTAAAAACACCCTTTTGGACAACTTTCAAGTTGAACAAAAGTTCATTTGAGGTGCCTAAGATAATGAAATGGACCCATAACCAAATATGACCTGTAATTCCAAATACCCAAAATACCCTTGACTTGTCAAAGCCATAACTAGACTTCTACAAATCGAACCATGGACTTCTAGTACTTTCTAGAAATCGAAAAAGATAAGGAATAACATTTATGTTGACCAAAAGTTCATAGGAATCATCCTTCTAGGGCAAAAGTGTCATGCAAGTTGGGTAACTTTCAAGCTCCAAATTCACATGCCTCAGATGACCTGTAACTTGTCTGGCTTATAACTTGAGTTCTATAAACCCTATCAAGGACTTCTAGTACTCACATTAAAGCTAAGATCATGCCCTATAACAATCATGTTAGGGTCAAGGTGAGATGAAAATCACATCTTGAGTTAAGTGGTCTTGAAGTTAGGCACTAAACCAGGGGATTTTACACTGTCAAGCATAGCAACTCTAGCTTAGGGACTCCTCACACTCTTGATCCATGATAATTTGACCTTGGAATCATCCCTTAGGCATCTTAAGACATCAATCCATGATCAAATGGCTCTTGAATTAGGTATCAACCTTCTTCAACTCATCATTTATCCTAGGGTTGCCCAGATGAAACCCTAGTTGCACCAATCTTGGGTATATCTTCATATCCTTTACATAGTGACCTGTCTAGGCTTCAAAATGATCTTTAATACTTCTAAAGAGCTCTATCAAGGCTCTAGGTCCAACTTCATGGCTTCAACATCATCAGATGACTTCCCACAACTCTCAAGTTAGGAGACCTACACACTTGGCTTCAACCCTCTCTCTGAGGATCTTTTAGCTTCTCTGATAAGGATATCAACCCTTGAGCACTTGGATAAACCTCTTGACTAGCTTCATAGCCTTGTGTAGCCCTTCATTGGTAATCATACCTCTTTATCTCCTGCATACATGTCAATGAAATGCAAATGATAATGCTAATATGAATGAAATGAAACACAAGCTAGGTAAATAAATGATTAGGCAAATTTTGGGGTGCAACAACTACCCCTATTCAAACGGCTTGGACCCGACCGGGTGAGAAGCGAACGACTCTCAAACAATCAAGGTAAAAGACGGTTGAATACCAACAAACCCGTAAATTTGCCAACCGCACAAGTACACGGTACTCTGATGGGAACAAAGAATGATTAATTTCAAATCTCCGTCAAGATGATCATCTGATTTTGCTGTAGATCTTCGTCCTCAAGTCATCGAGGGATCACCGGTTACACAGTAACTGGTGAGGGATGGTCGATTATGCCGTCAGGCGTTCTGCGTCATAGCAGAAGAATTCCTTATCGTCGCCTATGGACTCATCATGTCGCTAGGAACGTCGACAGTATATTTGTCGAACTTCATCAGTAAGTCAATAAGAGGTCACCAGTTACACGGTAACAGGTGAAGGATGGCTGATTATGCCGTCGAGAATTCTGTGCCACTGCAGGAGAATTCCTTATCGTCGCCTATGGACTCATCATGTCGCTAGGAACGTCGACAATATCTTTGTCGGACTTCATCAGTAAGTCAATAAGGGATCACCGATTACACGGTAACTGGTGGGTGAGCGACTAGTCTCAAATCTCCGTCAGGATGATCATCAGGTTTCACTGGAGCTTCTTCCTCAAGTCATCAAGGGATCACTGGTTACACGGTAATTGGTGACACATAGCTAATATTGCCGTCAGGCATTCTGCGGCATGGCGGCAGAAGAATTCCTCGAGACTCATCGGGTCATTAGGAACTTTTGACAATCAAGTCAATTATGCCGCCGGGCATTCAGAGAAATTCTCGGGCGTCAGCTGGACTTCGTCAGTAAGTCAGGAATAGAATCCTTAATCAATCATGGACCAATAAGGATATACAATCTTTTACCGTCAGGCACTCCGCATCAGTTAGGATAAATGCTTCGACACCGCAGTTGGACTTCGTCAATAAGTTAGGGGGCTTGGCACTACTGCCAGACTTCAATCATCAAGTCTTCAAGGAAATCTCAACTTCTCTGTTTGAAACCTGCTGGGGATGACACGTCTCCGCTGGGGATTCTGGAGAACTATCGAGTAACTCTGCTTTGGGGATTCCGGAATCATCCTGGATGAATAAACTCCACTGAGGAAGTCAAAAATCATCTTGAACAAACAACTACGCCGGGGACTTCAAGAATCATCTTGAGCAAACAACTCTGGTGATTTCACTGGGGATTTTAAGAATCATCTTAAACGAACAACTTCGCTAGGGAATTCAAGAATCATCTTGAGCAAACCATTCGGCGGAGGAACACCTGCAAAACAAGAACAGTAACGACCTAACTCATGTTTCATATGCATATGCTTGACAATGGCGCAATGCTCCACACGGTGGAAATGCTACACTTTTTAGGGTAAATGCTACGCAGTCATGCAAAATTCTATGACCCCATCAGCAAAATAAATGCTGAAGGGAAAATCCTCCTGTCAGGGAGAAAGAACCACTCTGGTAGGGAGGAGGAATCATCCCGCTGTGGAGAAGAAGTCACACCAATCTCAATCGGTCTCAACCTGGGGAAACGAACCTCAGACGACTGCTGCAGGGGACGAAGTTCTTCGAGAACCTGTACTCGCTCAACTAGGTATACGAACCACAACCTGTAGAGAAAATGATGCCAATCGCAGAAATAGGTTGCACGAACTTTACAGCTAGAATCTCCCTGGAGATACGTACTCCGACGGGGAAGTGTAGCATCAGCTACTCAACATTCTCCACTGGGGAAAACCAATCATGGCCTGAATGGCTTCGAAGGACTCGACTCTCTTGGGGGACTGCAAACTCGAATGAAGATAGGCAACCAGACGCTGGAATCACTCTTACCTGCCGGGGAGAAAAAAACTCTGTGGGGAACTTCAATTTCGCTGGAGACTTCAGTCTGAATTATCGAAAGCTGAACACTTGCGAATAGTCTTCTATGAGAAAATTGCACATTGACCCAGTGCTGGGAAACGGGTATACACTTCAGCGTACGACTCGGTTGGGGAAATGATGATCCTGCCCAGGATGCATCTGGTTGGGGAGAATCTTCTCTGCTCGGGGAGACATATCAATGCTCACGGTCCCATGTTCAGACTCCGTGGGGAGACGCTGCTGAACTCGCTGGGGAAGAAGGAATCATCCTGCTTGGAAAACATCTGGCGTACTGCCCGAAGGGTGATGTCCCTGCAACAACATGAACAAATAGACAAGATACCCTTCACAAAGGGACCTATCAGGGTTATCATCCTGTGACAAATTTCAGGTAATTCAATGTTTCAACAATTATCGACCTAGGCCAGCAAGTTTATGTATGTGCATTTATCAAAAACATCGGGCGTTCTCTTTCGCAAACAAAACAGATAAAAGCTAAACAAACAACAGAAATACTGAATAGTATACGTTTTATTGATAACGAGCCCCTGAGTAGGCAAAATGTTTTACAACAGATGCAAGCTCCTGAAATGAGGAAGCTGCGCAAGCATAATAACATAAATATACATCAGTATATACACAAATGTCGGCAATGCGGCATAGACGAACATCATGAGTTGATCCCTCTATGACCCACTCGACTTTGATACTTCCCCGACGCTTCAGCTTCAGAAGAGATTGATTCGGATAAACGGCCCTCAGGTCTTCCAAACCACTAAACAATGAAAGTCCATACGTGGAACGCAGTCAATTTGCTTTTTCAATCCCTAACTTTTTCCTGAACCGCCCTTTCGGGTTTTCGATTCACCGGGATACCCTTTTTTTGCCAAAGCCGCCCTTTCAGGTTTTCGACTTTGCAGATGTACATTTTTTCATTTATATCCCTAATTTTTGCCCGAAACTTTTTTCCTTTTTTATGGTTCGTCGGGATGCCGCATTTTTGCCTGGATATTCTTTTTCTTTCCAGCGGGTCGTTTTTTAAGCAAAGTATTTTTTAACTGCGTCCGCGTTCACAAGGGATGAAAAATCTTCATCATCCATCGTGGATAACAACAAGGCTCCTCCCAAGAAGACCTTGCTGATGACATACGGACCTTCGTAGTTAGGAGTCCACTTTCCCCTTTTGATCGGAATGTGGTGGAAGAATCTTCTTCAGGACGAGATCACCCGTCTGAAAGCTTCTAGGACGCACCTTCTTATTGTAAGCTTTCTTCATTCGGCTCTGGTATAGACGACCATATGCAATCGATGATAATCTCTTCTCACCCATCAGGCTGAGTTGATTCAATTGGTTCTTAATCCATTCTGCCTCATCGAGTTTCACGTCAACCAAAACTCGCAAAGAAGGAATCTCAACTTCCAACGGTAGGACAACTTCCATACCATACACTAGTGAGAAAGGAGTTGCCCCGGTTGATGTCTGTACCGTCGTACGATAACCGTGCAATGCAAATGGCAACATCTCATGCCAATATTTGTAGGTCACAACCATCTTTTGTACTATCTTTTTAATTTTCTTGTTGGCCGCATCAACTGCATCATTCATCTTCGGCCGGTAAGGTGATGAGTTGTGATGTCAATCTTGAAGCTCTGGCATAACTCCTTCATCATCTTGTTATTCAGATTCGAACCATTGTCAGTAATGATCCGCTCGGGAACTCTGTATCGACAGATGATGTCCTTCTTTATGAACCTAGCCACCACTTGCTTGGTCACGTTGGCATACGAGGCTGCCTCCACCCACTTGGTGAAGTAGTCGATGGATACCAAAATGAAGCGATGACCGTTAGACGCAGTGGGCTCGATCTTGCCTATCATATCAATGCCCCACATGGAAAACGGCCATGGGGATGACATGACATTCAACGGGCACGGCGGCACATGAATTTTATCAGCATAAATCTGGCATTTATGACATCTCTTCGCGAATTTGAAGCAATCCGACTCCATCGTCAGCCAGTAATATCCTGCTCGTAGGATCTTTCTCGTCATAGCATGTCCGCCGGCGTGCGTACCAAATGTGCCTTCATGGACTTCCTCCATAAGCAAACTCACTTCTTTTTCGTCCACACATCTGAGCAGTACGAGATCGTGGTTTCTCTTATACATAACTCCATCACGATTGAAATAGAAATTTCCAGACAACCTCCTCAGAGTCTTCTTATCCTGGGTTGACGCTCCCGCAGGATACTCCTTAGTCATAAGGAAAGTATGGATATCGTGGAACCATGGCTTGCCATCGGAGGCTTCTTCAATTGCAAAAACAAATGCAGCTCTATCAAGACGGGAAATGACAATTCTTGGTGCTTCATTCCAAAAATTGACTTTGTACATCGAAGCCAACGTGGCTAAGGCATCAGCCATCTGATTTTCATCTCTGGGCACATGGTGAAGTTCCACTCGATCAAAGAACGAAAGTAGCCTTCTGGCATAATTCATGTACGACACCAAATTTGATTGACGAGTCTCCCACTCCCCTTTAATTTGGTTAACAACAAGTGTCGAGTCACCGTATACATCTAGGTTTTTTATTCTCAAATCAATAGCTTCTTCTAAACCCATGATGCATGCTTCATATTCTGCTTCATTGTTGGTGACTGGAAAAGTCAATCTGGCTGTAAACGGGATGTGGGATCCCTAGGGAGTCGTGATGATTGCCCCAATACCACTTCCATACGAATTAACTGCCCCGTTAAATATCAATTTCCACTGGGATTTCCTATCTAGCCCCTTGTCGGGCAACGGTTCATCATAATCTTTCACTTTGAGAAACATGATATCCTCATCAGGGAATTCAAATTTCATCGGATGATAATCTTTGATCGGCTGTTCAGCAAGGTACTCAGACAATACACTTCCCTTGATGGCCTTCTGGGAAACATACTGAATGTCATACTTCGTCAACACCATTTGCCATCTGGCAATCCTTCCTGAAAGCGCTTGCTTCTCGAAGACGTACTTGATCGAATCCATCTTCGAAATTAGCATGGTCGTGTGGTTGAGCATATACTGCCGTAAACGTTTGGCAGCCCATGCGAGTGCGCAACACGTTTTTTCCAGCATTGAGTAACGAGACTCACAATCTGTGAACTTTGTACTCAAGTAATAAATGGCGTGCTCCTTTCTGCCAGTCTCGTCGTGCTGACCGAGATCACAACCCATGTTATTCTCAAGAACTGTCAAGTACATGATTAAGGGTCTTCCGGCCATTGAGGATATCAAAATCGGAGGTTCTTGCAGATACTATTTTATCTTATCAAATGCCTTCTGGCAATCCTCATTCCAGATAACCGCCTAATCTTTCTTCAGTAGTTTGAACATCGGTTCACACGTGGTCGTGAGCTCAGATATAAACCTTGCAATGTAGTTTATTCTACCCAGGAAACCACGAACTTCTTTTTCAGTCTTTGGCGCTGGCATATCTTATATTGTTTTTATCTTCGCAGGATCAACCTCAATGCCTTTTTCACTCACAATAAACCCCAGTAGTTTTCCAGACCGTACTCCGAAAGTACACTTGTTAGGATTCAACCTCAACCTGAACTTCCTAAGCCTCTCAAAAAGCTTCAGCAAATTGACCAAATGTCCCTCCTCCGTTTGGGACTTCGCAATCATGTCATCAACATAGACTTCAATCTCATGGTGAATCATGTCATGAAACAAAGTGACCATCGCTCGCTGGTAAGTGGCCCCTGCATTCTTCAGACCGAAAGGCATTACCTTGTAGCAAAACGTCCCCCACGGTGTAATGAACGTGGTTTTCTCCATGTCTTATGGAGCCATCTTGATCTGATTATAGCCGGAGAAGCCATCCATGAACGAAAACACGGAAAACTGAGTTGTATTGTCGACCAACACATCAATATGAGGGAGCGGGAAATCATCTTGAGGGCTCGCCCTATTCAGATCCCGATAATCAATGCACATCCGCACCTTACCGTCCTTCTTCGGTACAGGTACTATGTTGGCGACCCACAGAGGGTAAGTAGTGACTGCTAAGAAGCCAGCATCCAGCTGCTTTTGCACCTTTTCTTTGATCTTAACGGTCATATCTGGTCGTGTCCTTCTAAGCCTCTACTTAACGGGAGGACAATCTTCTCGCAGTGGTAGATGATGGACCACTATGTTAGTGTCGAGTCCGGGCATATCTTCGTATGACTAAGCAAAGATGTCACTATACTCTCGAAGCATCTCGACCAATCTCTGCTTGACATTGCTCTGTAATGCAGCCTCTATCCTGACATTCCTGACAAGTTCCTCAGACCCCAGATTCACAATCTCAATCTCTTCCTCGTGAGGCAGAATGACCTTCTCTTCTTGTTTCAACAAATGGGCCAACTCTTCGGGAATGTCTTGTTCTTCATCAATCTCTTCTTCAGCTTGATATATCGGGAAATCAAAGTCGATGTGAGTCGTAGAAGGTTCAGAGTTGATGTCATCTGCAATGTGAATCCTGCAATAACAAGGGTTAAGCCTAAAACAAGGATATGCAGGTTAGCACAAACCATATTGCCATTTTATTATTCTTCAAAACAAAAATAAAAACAGGAATAACAGAGATCACAAAATTCGAATGCAAAGAAAACGCATTTTGATTTATTGATAAATTATATGTACATAACCAAACAAGGCCCTGATAATAAAACCACTATGCCCCGGGTAGGACATAGGGTTGTACAATAATTGGAGAAAGTAAATCACTACTTTTTGCCTATCACTTGGATGACATCCTGGACGGATCAGTTGTTGAGGCTTTGGCCTGGTTTGCTCGGCTGAATCCAGGAGTCCAGGTCGCAATCACTATCTTCGCCATCTTTAGACACGACATTGACATTCTCAAATATCACCCCACCTCTTGTGAACTGGATCGGCCCTTTGACGCACGACACACTACGAGAGGAAGAAGCATCAGCAGAAGGGGAATACCCTAACCCGAACTTGTCCTGCTTGTTAGGGATTTCCAGAACTTGCCCCCAGCCTGGCGCAGAGCCAGCTTGAACAGCAGCTTGAGCTTCCTTGAAGGAAGAGAGAGTCATCTCAGGTTTCTCAATCATCACTGGAGTCACATCCTTGACCTTAACAGCTTCGAACTCCTGGCACAAAGTTTCGTGGATCTCGCCATCCACCTCAACATATTTGAAAGACGACAGATGGCTCACCATTATGTCCTCTTCAACACAAACAGTTACAATGCTGCCCCCCACAACATACTTCAGCTTCTGGTGCAATGTGGAGGTCACTGCGCCCGCAGAATGGATCCATGGCCGGCCCAATAGGCAGCTATAGGCTGGCATGATATCCATGATATAGAAGACTGCGTCGAAGTTTTCAGGCCCAACTTGAATGGGTAGAGTTAACTCTCCAAAGACATGACGCTTGGTTCCATCAAAAGCTTTCACAACTAGGTCACTGGGTGTACAAATCAGCCCTCTCGTGTCCAGCTTCATCAGGGCTTTCTTTGGGAGAACATTTAAAGATGATCCCGTGTCCACCAACACATGGGACATAACTGTTCCTCGGAATTCTATCAAGATATGCAAGGCGTTGTTGTGGTTCCTTCCCTTCGGCGTCAGCTCTAGGTCAGTAAACCCTAACCCATTCCCAACATTCACGTGAGCAACTACTCCCTCCAACTGGTTGACAGAGATCTCTTGCGGTACATACGCAACATTCAGGACCTTTAGCAGAGCGTTGCGATGTGCCTCAGAACACAACAACAAATTTAGAATATAGATCTTAGACGGCGTTTGATGAATATGATCAACGATCTTATAATCACTTTTCTTGATCAATCTCATGAATTCTTCGGCGTCTTTCACAAGTAGGTCTTTCTCTACCCCACGAGAGGTTTCCTCAACGACCTTACCCTTTCCTCTATCAGCCTTCTCAGCCTTGTCAGTTTTGTCAGCCACAACCTCTGGCGGGGCGAACACTCTTCCGCTACGTGTTATTCCCCCAGTTCCTACTAGGTTGTCCACAGACTGCCCAGATGGCTCCAACTCCAATTTCTGTCCATTACAGTAGACGTCTGCCCCATAATGCCATGGAACAGCGTTAGTACTCTCAAATGGTATAGGCCTAGCCTTCGTGATGGTAATCGAGGTGGCCTGGATGCAGAAATGGTTACTGTTTTACGAGGGATGGTGATAGTGGCAACTTCATCATTATGCTTTAGCATTATTTCCCCTGATCTGTTCTCATCCCTCTGACTAAACTGCAAAATTCCTTCGGTCATCAGACTCTGGATCCCTGCTACCAGCTGTTCACAGCCGTCTAAATGAATCGCACAATCCATACACAACTCTCCACAGCCCGGAAAGATACCTTTTATCATCAACTTGGCTTTGACGAAACCAAGTGGTGTCTTCAGGTCCTTGACATCAGTCAATAGGTCTGAATCATCTTCTTCAATGACGATGTTCACCCCATCTCTCCCATGGTTCGGCATAGGGTTCTTTGTAACATTCAAAACATTATCAGAGAAGTTGATGATTTTGGCGTCAACCATATCTTGCACCTTGTGCTTGAATGCCTTACAGTTTTCAATCGAATGGCCAGGTGCCCCCGAGTGAAAATCACATCTCGCATTCACGTTGTAACCCGGTGGAGGTGTCCCTGTCAAGGGAGCCAGAGTTCTCTTTTGAACTAGCTGTAGATGAAGCAATGTCTGTAAAAGCTGAGCATATGACATAGGTGGTGTCTGAAGATGACGGTTTGCCAGAGGTGCTTTGTTCTGGTACCTCTTGTACCCTTGCTGGTTTTGCTGTTGCTGCTGAGGTTGCTGGACAGCAGGGATAGTAATGCTAGCGACCTGCTGGCGCTGGCATTTACCTTTTCCACGAGCGTTAGACACGGAGCTTGCCTCACCTTCACGCCTCTTACCATTGTAAGGTTTCTTTCTTCCTCCAGCTGAGGATACGTCTACACCCTGAATCTTCTCGAGTTTAATGTCGTTCTCTAAATGTTCTCCAGTGATGATGAGATCGGAGAAACTTCCTGATATACCACTGACCAGTTTCTCATAATAAACCCTGGGAAGAGTAGCTACAAACATCTCAACAAGTTCTCGTTCAACCATCGGCGGCTGAACTCTCGCTGCCAGTTCACGCCATCTCTGGGCGTACTCTTTAAGTCCCTCGTTGTTCTTCTGAGACAAGTTCTGCAGTTGAACCCGGTTAGAAGCCAGATCACTGTTATATTGATAATGGCGTACAAATGCTTCAGCAAGGTCTTTCCATGTACGTACACTGGTGGGTTCCAAACCCATATACCACTCCAATGAGGGGCCGGACAGACTGTCCTGAAAGAAGTGCATCAACAACTTCTCATCTACAGAGTGTGCAGACATCTTTCGGTAGTACGACCTTAGATGAACACGGGGGCAGGTGGTGCCCTTGTACTTCTCAAAGTCGGGTACCTTAAACTTGGGAGGCACCTTGAAGTCTGAGATCAGTCCTAGTTTGGTCATGTCAACACCCATAGTATTCAAGTTCTCGAAACTCTTCATTTTGTCCTCGAGGGCTTTGAACCTTAGACGGGCTTCAGAGTTCAATTCGCCCTCGGCTCCCTTTTGCGAGAACAAGTCCTCTTGGCGATCCTCTTGCCATGGTTGATGGCCATTGCCAGCAGCAAACCCAGCAACATCAATACCATACATATTTCTAGCCCCAGCGTTCCCCGCATTGCCAGCTCCTCCAATATTGCCATGGCCTATCCCAGCATTGCCATTGGATTCAAAATTACTGTTACCGATGCCAGTCGTATTACCATTAGGCCCGATGTTAGTGACAACATTTCCGTTACCACTTCTGTTCCCTCCAGTCACAGGGATGCCACCCTAAGGGGTCTCAACAAGTGGGGGGTTATGAGTATTCCCACCATGAAGCACACCGTTGCTGTCAACCCTTAAGATTAGTGGTTGCACCAGAGTTCTGAGCTGGTCCTAACCATTAGCGACCACTTGCATGAGTTCCATGAAGCGGTCCATCCTCTCTCTGAGTTCTTGGATGTCAGTCTGCACTTGTTCCATTGCTCTAGCTTGATTTGCTCTGGTTGAGTATCGGTGGATCTGTCTTCGTTCAATCCTGAAATAACCTGCATACACAAAGGGTTAGAAAAACGGCAAGGCACCTGTCATGCAAATGATTCATGCAAATGCAAACGTGTTTCTGTGCCTTAGGGAGATTTCTCCCCCGATTCTAGTGTTAGAGTGCCAGTGCTGATAATAAGAAGTCCGGATCCAGTCATGGAAATAACATCTCGTATATATATAAAGCCCATCAAGGTAGCATACAATGTCACTGAGTACATATAGAATTAATAGCATGACCTCGACCAACAAGCCGGGTGATGGTCAGCATACCACAATGATCAGAAAAATACAAAGGGATTACAAAGTAGTCAAGTACGGCCACGGGCGTGAAACTCTTCTAACAACCCCTTCGTCTTGGGATGATCAGGACGAGTGAGTAACCCTTCGACGAGTGACTCCCTCTGCATAACGGTATACTAGAGACCTTCAACGGAGTCTTCCCACGCTCCTTTGCCAAAACAGTCTTCTAACCTCCGCTTCTTGGATTCAAAAGTCTGGTTGCGATCCTTCAGGTTCGCCATAGCCTTGTTCAACCTGCCTTCAGTGGCGTACCTACAAGCAGTTTCATCATCAAACTTCTTCTCGCTGGCCTTCAACTGAGCCTTCAACTGGGAAATCTGTTGCTTCAGCTTGTCTTCCCGTTCTTTGTTGCTGGCTATAGTGGCATTCCACTGCTGGTTGAATTTGGAGATTCTCCGGTATGCATCATCCAATTTCTGTTTCTTGGTGGAAAGCACATCGTTGACAGCCTTGAAGTCCAAACCTAAACTTTCATGTTCAGCCATCTGTTTGGTCAAGCCTGTGCCGAGCCGGTTCACCAGCTCTGTCTGCTTTTTGAAGGAGTAGACGACTTCGTTTTTCTTGCTTCTAAGCTGTACCAATTCTTTTTCCAACTCCTCGTAGGTCTTCTTCAGTTCTTCCTTTTCAGCTAATACCTGATTGTATTTCTGAATTGATACTGTGGTAGGTTCTTCAACCACTGGAGGGCACTCTTGCTTAGCAGGTGGAAAAGGCATCCCTACTGTTTCTGCCCTGCTTCGAATCCAAGTCACATAAAGAGCATAAGTTTGGCTATTGCTCTTACCCAACAGTGCTTTCCCTCGTCTGCTGATGTCATTCCAAGCATGCCTGAGCTTGGCTAATATATCTCCCTCTAGGAGACCTGTGAGGTACAAAGATTCCTGCACCTCTTCATCCTTTGGCGGGCCTCTCAAGGCGTAAGGAAAACCGTTGCAGCTGCAGATGACTTCAGTACCGAGCATATCCCGATCAAACCAAACGATGCTCTCTGCGGATAAACCCATTAGGCGTTCAGACCACTCAGCTGTGGCTGCAGAGGAAACAAAGGGACCCTTCTTGGGCAAGTGGCTATCAAACCATCTGTAGAGTAAGGGCACACAACACGATAAATTTTTACCCCTTCTATTTTCATTCTTGTAATGAACAAAATGATATAGATCACCAAGCAGGGTGGGAACTGGATTTCCTGATGCGAAGATATGGAAGGCGTCCAAATCTATAAAGTTAGACATGTTGGGAAACAAGATGATCCCATAGATGCAGAGGGCGAGGATAGTGTTGAATACGATCCAACAACCGTCTTTGGCACACTGTTAGGCTTTCCCAACCAGAAACTGCAGAGAAGAACCAGGAACTCCATTCCATGAGGTCAGAAGCAACTCTGAGGCATCCAGATGAAGAGCGACAGCTAGGTTATCCAGATCAGGCTTAGCATCTATGTGAACAAACGACATCTGATTCTTAACCGGTACACCCAACAACTCAGCATACTCTTCTAAAGTAGGTGCAAGAATGAAATCCGGAAAAGTGAAGCACCTTCTCGGAGGGTCATAGAACTGTAGCAACACATACAACCCGTTCAACTCGTAGACCGAAGGGTTACGAACCAGGCTGAGCAACTTCCCATACGATTTTCTGAATTCCCCTTTCACTGTATCATCTGCCAAGACAATCAAACCAAACAGCGAAGTAACATCTGGGGTAGGGATCTTGTAAGCCACATTCTTCTTCAAAGATTCCATGCTGACAAACAGAGGGCAAGAATACCGGAACCGGGGGATAGTATATGCACCTGCAACACAGACACACGTTAATGAGATGCAAATGAGTATGCAAAAAATGCAGGATGCAATCATGTAACAGGAGATCAAGCGTGTCGTTGAGGCGACCAAGGCTCTGTTTCAACATAACCACAACACTGCTCTGACCACAAAACCTTGAAGAGGAACAATAATTCTGCTCTGTCAAGAACAAACATATCTCTGATGATAAGAACCCTCTGATACCAACAAAACTGATTCACTGTCAAGAAAACCAGGTTGTCTGAAGGTTAAGGTTTCCTACAATGACCCGACCTCGCTCACAGGTATGGACCTAATCACTGAAAAGGTATGACATCCTATGCGTTCATCAGCGTCACAGACTTTCAAGAAACGATGATATGATACCCAGGAAGGTGTGGCATCATCATCTCTTGAAGCGGCCTCACTTAGCTGAATCCCAAATGATCGATCCCCAGAGTCGACAACCCTCCAAACTAACAACCCCTCAAGTCCAAAGGGCCGGGAAAGAAGTCAACCAGGAGAATATCGTCTGAGCGTGGATTTTGTGAGACACTAGTACATGCAAAGCATGCACGCGCCCACTACTTTACACAACTAATGCTAGGTACACTCAAGCCTGGGTCTGGCTTATCACTCATCAGAGCCCCTCCCACAACAGCACAGATAATCATATCATACTGAAAATAAAATGCGGAAAGTAAAGTGCGATAAATAAACACAACCCAACAAGGTAAACACTCAAGCGCTAGGATTGACTCGCACAGGGGACGTTGAAAGTCCCCAGCAGAGTCGCCAGCTGTCGCTACTGCGAAAATAAGGTGCCGGCAAAATAGAAGAGTCACCACCTTTCGTTATTTATCCCACAGAAGGGAAAGGAAACGATCAGAAAAACCTGAAGAAAAGGTATAAGACAAGGTCATCGCAACCAAGTCTGGGTTCGGGGGTCAGTTACGCAAGGGAAAGGTATTAGCACCCCTCACGTCCATCGTACTCGATTGGACCCATGCTTGTTGTGTTTATCTGACGGGTTGGTTTAACTATCTACCTATCAAGGCTGGTCTGAAAAGAAAATAAAAATGACTCGGCAAAGCATCGCGCTTTATGCCTACGTATTCTCATTAGAGAATGAGAAATCGGAGTCAACGTAGTTCCCCTAACTACGGGTAAACGGAAGGGGAAAGGTGGCTCTCCAATACGCCAGTATTGTGCCTACGTACTCTAAACAAATATGAGAGATCAGAGCTTACGTAGTTCGGGATAATATTACGGGGGTTCAGATTCATCTATTTTTTGAGTATGGTTAACAAACAGTTCCAGCAGTTTGGTGTATGCAGCTCGCTCGTCAGAGACTCATGCGTTACCGTTTGTGGTAGAACTGGAAGTTAACGACACTCTTTTCTTCAGAAAAGCTTTCCTTTGAATTATGGGCCCACGGGGCAAAAAGGTTTGAAGTTTGTTTTCTATCTTTTACGGAAGAACTGTCTTTTATGGATGTTTGCAACTAATATCGCACTAGAGACTATGAATTAGGAGTAAATGCGTCGCATGTCACCCAAAGGGTACCATACTAAACATCCTGATCATTGGAAGGAAACCCTCCAACAATCATTTCCTAAGTAGCTTAAGGCTCGTAAAGTGCGACATCAATTAACCTTTATTACTGTATTTTGATTTGTTTGAAGAGAGAAGAGACCAGACACAGCTAAGGGGAAACTATCAACTCCTAACAGTTGTCATGCCAATGATTCATCCTATGGTTGAGGTTTGAAACAGGGAACTCCTAGAACTTATCAAAGGAAGTGAGACTCCTAGGGGATCATGTCAATGGGAAACAGACAACAGATAAAGCATCAGCTAAACATCAGTAAACAGGTAAACAGATAAACAGTAAAGATGCACATGCAATGCAGCAATACAAGCAGAGGGAGACTCACTCATCCTCTAGAGCAATCAAGCAAAAACAACACACAACACAGGCAAGGGAGGCAAACTCAACCTTCAGCCAACAAGCAAAGCCAAACATTAACAGGCAAGCAGAGGGAGACATACTCAACCTCTCATGCAAACAAGCAAAGGGAGGCAAGCTCAACCTTTTAATGCACTTAGGCCGAGTATCAACTACATGGAAACCTATTCTAATGCAACACACCAGAGAAACAGTCATACAAATATAGTCAAACAACAAGAACAGCAGAGGACCACAACAACACTTCAGCAACAAAGCAACCCAACAGTCTGTCTTCTAGTCCAAGTCATCCATCAGGAGAAAAGGGAAGGAGGACTTAATCTTCAAGCTTCAACTTGCTCCAACAAGATATGATGTGAATCAACACAAAGATCATTGCATTATGAGGGGAAGCAAGAGGAAAACCAATGAAATCCCTCAGGGTACTCAACCACTCATCTGAGATTAGTATCCTCAAAGGTTTTACCTTTTGTGGTAGGCCTTTAGTCCTTCCAAAGGATGGACTAGGCTCCCACAAGGAACCTTGCATCATAGGATAGGAAATGGAATGCAAATCAAAGCAAACCACAATTGTGAAAAAGGAAGGACCTTCTAAAGCTCTACAAAACCCTAATTCTACAAGCCCTAAAGGAAACTTTCTAAAGGGAACTAAAACACCAAATCAAATCATGAGATTCAATCTACAAGGGATTCAACAAGTCTACTAAATCATTAGAAAAGGTTTGGAAACTTATCATGAATTAAAGGTCACTTTTGAAGTTCATCTATGGGAAGTGCTATTCTAGAATCATCCTACAAACAACCTAGATGTAAAATCTAACTAAAATAGTAAATCAATTACTAAAAATTTACAAATTTTCTTAAGGGATCCTGGATGTATTAAGGACCTATGGTAAAAATTCCAGAGCCTAAATCAAATTCTAAAGTCAATTTCTAAAGGTAAACCTACAAAGTGTCAAAGGGGAATCCACATGGGGAAGGCTCTAAAACCCTAGTTCAAAACAGAACTTAGAATCGTCTAAAAATCACCACATAAATCACATAACATCATCAACATGTCTATAACCAGCCAGCCAAAAATCAAGATCGAATTCTATACCAAGAAAGCATACAAAAATCAGCAAGAAACAAACATAAAATGCCAAATTAAATGAAATCAAGAAAATGGAAAAATAGCAAATAAATTGGAAATTGCACAAAAATAAAATCCAAGGGCATCAAAAAATCAGAAATTAAATCAGGAGCATGCACATATTTTTTTTATATTTTTCTGATCATTAATCAATTTAAAATGAATTAAACAAAAAAAATGCAATTAAAGAAAATAAAAATGAATTAACAAAAATAAAAAAAGCCAGAAAAATGTTAGGAGCGTTGGATCTGATTACTTGTCAATACATCTAATGAGCACCAGTGCGCCAACGCATAAATGAAGCGCTGCATTTTGGGGAGTCAATGGTCCAAGTCTCAGGGCAAATCTCATGCGTACGATTTCATGACTTAGTCAAGCGTTTCAACCTGATCCAATGGTGATGGCTTCGTCTTCTTCATTTGAATTCTGCAAATGGGAGGGAACCAGGACGGTGGCCGGAGAAGACCTCTGATCGTCTTCTCCGACGAGGCAAACAGGGATAAATCTCAAATCCTTACCAAAATGAAAGAAACTTGTACCATTCTTCTTGTTTTTCTCTCCTGATCATGAATATCTACTAAAATTTCCCTAATTCCTCATGAATCTTGAAACACGAACGTGAACAGAGAATTCCCCAAAAAGTCTTGATCATCACCAAAGCTCAAATTGATTACACAGAAATGATCCTCACTCTTCAGAGATCAAGAATCCCTAATCCATTCCGACTAATTCTCAAGAATTATCTAGATATAAGTCCAAACAGAATTTGTGTCTCACCATGAGTCATTATGAAACTTCACCATTAAGATCCTAAAACGATCTATGTCATCACTACATATTAACCACATGTCAATTTCAGTCTAAACAATCCTAGAACTAGAGCAATTTTGAAGTTTACCAACCTGAACTGAAGCTTGAAATTCGTGGTTCTCACGCGCAAATCCTGGCCTCAAATGCTGTAGATTGCTTCACTGAATGCTCTTGGATGATTCTTGATGCTCAGAAATGCTTGAATCTTCCTCAAACTCCAAATTCACTTCTTGCTCGAAAGCTTCAAATCTCTAACTGCAATAACGGTTTCTGCTCCAAATGATCTCCAAAAAAATGATCTGAATGTGATTATCAACTTAAATAGAAGTTGTTTTGATCTTAACATGGCCCAATCATGGCCCAAATTGAAGAATCCAAAATTTCATTTTCTTCCAAAGTTCAACAATGGAATATGCATATTCTAGCTCTGTTTCCTCTCAAACTTTGCTCCAATAGCTTGCACAATACTCCTTGGATATGAATGGCTCAAATTGAGTGAGTGAATTGATCTTATGGTCAAGATTTGTTATGTTACTTCATCATGAAGTAATCCACTCAATGTCCATGAAATGTGACTCAAATAAAAAATGTAAAATTTTCACTCTTCTCCAAATGTCATTTCTAATCAAAAAATGCACAAACTTGTGAAGTTTGGCACAATTGTGATTTATTTTGAGTTTTTTCTTCAGTAATGCCTTTTAATGATCTTTTCTCCAAATTTCTTCATACTCTTCCTTATTCAATCCATATCAATGGATGCTAGGATCATGGTTGGACTAAAAACACCTTTTTGGACAACTTTCAAGTTGAACAAAAGTTCATTTGAGGTGCCTAAGATAATGAAATGGACCCATAACCAAATATGACCTGTAATTCCAAATACCCAAAATACCCTTGACTTGTCAAAGCCATAACTAGAGTTCTACTAATCCAACCATGAACGTCTAGTACTTTCTAGAAATCTAAGAAGATTAAGAACAACATTCATGTTGACCAAAAGTTCATAGGAATCATCCTTCTAGGGCAAACGTGTCATGCAAGTTGGGTAACTTTTAAGCTCCAAATTCACATGCCTCAGATGACCTGTAACTTGTTTGGCTTATAACTTAAGTTCTATAAACCCTATCAAGGACTTATAGTACTCAAATTAAAGCTAAGATCATCCCCTATAATAATCATGTTAGGGTCAAGGTGAGATGAAAAGCACATCTTGAGTTAAGTGGTCTTGAAGTTAGGCACTAAACCAGGTACACAGTCAAGCATAGCAACTCTAGCTTAAGAACTCCTCACACTCTTGATCCATGATAAGTTGACCTTGGAATCATCCCTTAGGCATCTTAAGAAATCAATACATGATCACATGGCTCTTGAATTAGGTCTCAACCTTCTTCAACTCATTATTTATCCTAGGGTTGCCCAGATGAAACCCTAGTTGCACCAATCTTGGGTATATCTTCATATCCTTTACATAGTGACATGTCTAGGCTTCAAAATGATCTTCAATACTTCTCAAGAGCTCTCTCAAGGCTCTAGGTCCAACTTCATGGCATCAACATCATCAGATGACTTCCCACAACTCTCAAGTTAGGAGACCTACACACTTGGCTTCAACCCTCTCTCTGAGGATCTTTTAACTTCTCTGATAAGGATATCAACCTTGAGCACTTGGATAAACCTCTTGACTAGCTTCATAGCCTTGTGTAGCCCTTGATTGGTAATCATACCTCTTGATCTCCTGCATACATGTCAATGAAATGCAAATGATAATGCTAATATGAATGAAATGAAACACAAGCTAGGTAAATAAATGATTGGGCAAATTTTGGGGTGCAACAACATTTCATCTACAAGAGCCTCAATCAAAGAATGTGGAGCTAGGGTTTCATCTGTTCGACCCAAAGTCAATTGTGGACTTGAGAGGGTTCAAGACTTGTTTCTAGGTCATTGAGACATGGGAAGTCATCCCAAAGCATCCAGGATGTCAGGTTAAGATCAAATCAAGGAGATTCAGGAGTTCAAGAAGTTACTAAATTAGGGTTTCAGATGATTTCAGTGTAAAATCCCCTTCTTTAGTGCCTAACTTCAAGGACAATTTTCCCTATGATGAAAGCTCAATCCTACTTTCATGAAAACACGTGACTTGTTCACCATCTTTCAAGCTTTCTTTTGAGTACAAGAACTCATCCATTGAATTTTTACATCTCAAGTTATGATGCGAACAAGTTGGTGTCCTCAGATGAAGGGAATTTAGGTCTTTAGAGGAATTTTTGACATGGAATCAAGATTCTCTTCACTTTTAAGTGAACATGAAATTTGTTCCTTGTGATATTAGAGTTCCAAAAATTCCTAGAAGTTCTCTTTCTCATATGTACATCTCAAGTTATGGTCTTTACAAGGCAAAGGTATTTTGGGAAAGTTCATTATAGGTCATTTTCTTCAATGGCCAATTACATGAACTTTGAGACCTCAAATCCAATTTTGTGCCACATGAATGTTGTGTCTCATTGATTCAACTTCCTGATGAACTTAAAAACTATGGCATTTGGTGGATGGTATGATCATATGAACCATTTTGAAGGTGAAAACTGAATTTTTAGACATGGTTTGGCTTTCTTCATTTACAAGTCACCAAATGAATTTGTTCTTGAATTTTTCACACTATAATGTCATCATCTTTTGGTCTTGCCTATATTTACCTCATTTGGACAAACAAGAATGCAAATTTCATGCTACATTTTCAAAATTCATACCTTAAAAGTCATGTTGCAAAACTTTGTACCAATTGATCCTTCATGACCAAAACTAATCCATTTGTTTTCTACACACTCTAAATATACTTTTGCTGACCAAAAAGAAGGTGGATGGTAGTGAACCCGTGTGTATGCATAACTAAATATACTTTCTCTCAAATGAATCAATATGGGCCTGCATGGTCATGTAAAATCCATCATATAAAAGCCAAATAACTTGCCCTAATGCGGAGGACGCAGGCAACTGCGTGAGATAAAAGAGAGAGCTCCAAAATTTCTCCAATATTCATTTCTTCGAATCTTGCATTCCCCGAGGTTTTACTTCAAACATTGGCTGGAATCATTTTCCCAGAAGCTCAGGGAAGAGATTGGAAAGCTTAGACTGAAGCTTGCGTGCCATTTGAAGAGTCAACGAAACTGCTTAGTTTGGTAGGTTTTCTTCAACTTTTTTTCTCATTCTAGACTTGCATTAGGCTCATCCTGGCTTGCATCTGAAGTCTTATGCAATATAGGCAATGTTTGTGTAATTTTCATGGATGTTTGTTGAGGTTTCAGAATGTGCGCTTCAAAACTTGTGGCCTGATTCTAGCTTATTTAGGAACCTTTTTGGAAAATGATTGGTAGATTTGGGTTCCTTGTGAAAAGAGCTTTTGAATGGTACAAGATTCCACGATTTTTATTGAGTTTTCAGGCCTGATCTCCGGCGAGTTAGCCAGAGAAGACGACCGGAGCCCTAGCTCCGACATCTGGTTGTGTTTCAGGCGAGGATGATGTGGCCTGCATGGACTCTTTGACCTCATGAGGTGTCTTGCTTGCATTGGATTGACTAGGCTTAGGTGGCGAGTTGAATCTGACTGGGTTAAGTGAAATGCATTGTTTCACTTAAAACTGGCTGAGTTTGATTTGGGCTTTAGTCCAATTGCTCTTTACACCCCCTCCATTTTGGGACCATCAGCAAATACAAGGGTTTCAGTTCATTTTAATTTTACTTCTTCACCCTTTTCTCTTTTACATTTTATTTCATTTACATTCTAACTTTTAATTGATTAAAAATAGTTCTAATTTCACAAAAATATTTTCTTAATAGTTTGACATGTTATTTAATTTTCCAATATTTTTATTTTCATTTTCCGTTTATTTTCATATTTTATTTGGAATTTAACTTTTAATGTGTTTTATGGTTCCTACTTCTGTTGAACTTGATCATTTAAACCTTAATCCCATATCCCCTATGACCAATTATTCTCCATCATTTAGGTGATGGATTAAAGTATCTTCAAGGGTTGATTTTGTTCATTTATGTTCATTTTTCATTTGATTTTGCTTTGACTTTTGTTGACCCTCGATAAACACTCGATAAGGTGGAACACCATGCCTTTTGATTTTATTTGGTGGTGCCTTGAGTGAGCTCTTGACTTGAGCTTTGACATTATGTTTGATGCTTGTTTCATCTTGGCTTGAGATTTTATTTGACATTTATTGAAGCTTTATCCTATTTTTGGTGAATTTTGCAAGTTAAGTCACTTCTAGGGATGCTTACACTTACTAGTTTGACCTAAAACTTTGGGATATGATCTTGAGGGATCCCATGTGCATATTTTGTGCTTTGTTACATCATTCTCACATACTTGAGGTGTTGTTTTATCTTTTCATGGGTCATTTGAATGTGTAACTTGCATCACAAGTCATCATTGAATCATGCTTCTCTACTTGTTCTAAATGTTGAGTTTGTGCTTGAACTTTGGTTCATCACTTGTACATGATCATGATTGTGATTCCCTCTTGTCTTGGATTTGAATTTGGGGCTTCCCTCTTGTTGATTCACCTCTGCCCCATGTTGGTTTGATTAGTGTTCATGATAATTTGGTGTCTTTTGTGTACACTTTGAGTTGTCATGAGCATTGTTGGTTGTCTTACACTGTTTGCTTGTTTCTCCTTGTATGATCAAAGATGAATGTTTGGTTGAGATAACCTTGATGTGGTTATGGCCCTATCTTCTTTCTCACATCCTTTCTTTGATCATGGTTCTTTGCTCTTGTTTTTATGATTAGCATTCTTCCTTGATGATTGATGTTTAGTGGTTGTAGGAGTTTCACTTCTCCCATTTCATCATATCTCTTGTTGACTTGTTTAAGTCCCTTGTTTATGTTTGAGTCTCATTTTGTTGTTCAGTATTTGTTGCATCTTTGCATCCTTGCATTCCATGTTTTCATTTCATCTTGCTTTGACTCTCATCTCTCTTCATCTGTGATTGAATTGCTATGTGTTTACTTGTGCTCTTTTGCCATGATCCCTTAGGATTCCAAGTCCCTCTGTTTAAGATGGTAGTAGGAGAGACATTAGGCTTTCAATCCTTTGCATGATAAAATTAGGTAGTTCCCTTTTCAATCCCAACTTTAGGATCACATTGCATGATAACATTAGGGTTGATTAGTTCCCCTTAGAGTCTTGTGTTTTCTCTTCTTATCTCATAACTTCATAAGATACTTAATAAAGGTTAACAATTATTGTACGCTACGAGCCTTAAGTACTTTAGGAATGATAGGTGAGGGGCCTGCTCTCACACCGTCTAGTGTTTAGTGTATGCCCTTTGGGCGATATGCGACACATTCGCTCTCAAGTCATAGTCTTTAGTGCAACATGAGTTTCAAATCTAACTCAATTCACTTCTTCTCTAAAAAACACAAAACAAAAGTCAAACCTTTTTATCCTTCGGGATTGTTTGCAAATCATTTTCAGAAAGAGTGGTAATAAGTCTTTGTTCTACCGCAAACAGGCGTCGTCCCTAACTGCTAGAACAAATATTTAACCCTACTCAGTTAAAACACTTGAACCAACCAGTGGTCTTAGTTTCCCGAACTACATTTCCTCTGATTTCTCATACCAGATGAGAATACATAGGCACAAGACGACGATGTCTTGGCGAGCAACCTTCCCTCATCACCTGTAGTTTTTCGAACTATGTTGACTCTAACTTTCCCATTGCACGAGGGAATACGTAGGCATAGGGCAGCGATGTCCTATCGAGTAAGTTCTTTCCATTCACCTCCATTTAGAAGTAGCATTAGATAGTTTTCACCCATAGTTTAGACAACAAGCATGGATCCCGTTGAGTACAACGGACGTGAGGGGTGCTCAAACCTTCCCCTTACGTAACCGACTCCCGAACCCAAGATTTGGTTGTGATGACCTTGTCTTTTCCCTTTTTCGTCAGGTTTTCTTTGATTATTTCCTTTTCCTCTCATTGGGATAAATAACGAACGATGGAGACTCTTCTGTCTTTGCCGACCCTCTCTTTTTCGCAGCGATGCGACATCTGGCGACTCTGCTGGGGAAGAAACTTCCCATCCTCTATGCGAGTCAATCCTAGCGCTTGTGTGTTTTTGTCTGTGGGTGTGTATATGTGTTGCATTTGTATAATGTTGCATTTGCATTTTATTTTCCACACTTTATTATCATGATATTGTTGTGCTATTGGGTGGGATTGTTCCATTGAGAGATAAGCCCAATACCCAGGCTTGAGTGCACATATAACATTAGAGTGGAAAGTAGTGATGTACCTGTATGTTTGGGCATGCACTAGTCCTCATGAAATTTGCGTACAAACGAGGTTTTCGTTGAAGACATCCTATCCTTTGCATCGGTTAGGAGGGGATGTTGGATCTGGAAGTTGTCGCCTCTGGAGACCGATCCTTTGAGTCAGCTAAGTGAGGCCACTTCGTTAGACTATGATGCCAAACCAGAAATTGTGAACGGATCATCGCTTCTCGAAGTCTGTGACGCTGATGACCGCATAGGATGCCGAACCTTGTCAGTTATTAGGTCCATACCTTGTGAGTGGGGGTTATGTAGGGATATTGACCTCCAACCTACCAAGATTTCTTATCAGTGCGGACCTTTGATCTCTGATGTTATGAAGGTCCTATACTTTAGTCTTTTGATGTTCTATTATTTTCTCGCCGAAGCGAAGCTCTGGTTCAACTCAGTCAGCAGCACAACAATCTTGATCCCCTGTTTGCATTTGCATATTCATTTGTATTTTAACATTTGCATGTATTTGTGTTTCAGGTGCATATTTTTCCTTTGATTCTAGTAATCTAATCCACCATCAGTATGGAGCTTGGTTTGAAGAAGAGTGTGCTGTATAAATTCCCGACACCGGAGATAGGGCCTCTGCTTAAGCTTATTTCCGTGGGTGATCATAGTGTGATGGAAGACTTCAAAAAGGAGTATGGGAAGATTCTGAGCTTTGTTTGTAAGGTGTCCAAGTTTGAGTAAGGAGGTATTTACACGTTGCTGTAGTTTTATGATCCTCAGTTGTGTTGCTTCACGTTCCATGGATATGTTTTGTTGCCAACTTTGGAAGAGTTTGCTCAGTTGGTGGGAGTTCTTGTCTCGGAAGAAATTCCTTTTGTGCACTCTGAAGAGGAGCCTAATTTGACCAAGCTAGCCAATACTCTTCATTTGGATGGAAAGATGATACGGAGGAATGGAGTACCTGGCTTCCCACTACCATTTTTGGTGAGTAGAGCTCATCACTTTGCAAAGGAGGGATGTTAGGTGGTTTTCAATGAAATCTTGGCTCTCTGCATCTATGGGATAGTATTGTTTCCCAATATACCTGGCTTTGTTGATTTGGATGCTTTCTACATCTTTACTTCTAAAAATCTTGTGCCAACTCTTTTAGGTAATGTCTAGCATTCAATTCACCACAAGAGTCAGAACAAACGAGGAAAGAATGTCTCATGTTGTGCGCCACTGCTATACAGATGGTTTGTTTCACATCTGCCTAAGTCTGGACCTTTTGTTGATATTGCAGACACAGTTGAGTGGTCAGAAAGCCTCATGGGCTTGACTTCAGAGAATATTGTATGGTTAATAGAGATCTGCTTGGTAGTGATATTGTCTCCAGTTGTGGAAGATTCCCCAATGTTCCCTTTATAGGAAGGAAGGGTGGCATCAATTATAATCCCGCTCTTGCCGTCAGAAAATTTGGCTATGCTTTAAGAGAACCCCCGAAGGAAGAAGAAATACAGGAATCTCTGTATTTCACAGGGTCAACTGATAATGATACTCTGACTAGTTTGCAACAAGCTTGGAGTAGCATTCGTCGGAAAGGAAAGTGTGCCTTGGGTAAAGGTGATTGCAGAGCCTATGGGCCATATGTTGAATGGATCCAAGAGAGGGTTGAAAGGCTGTTGTTACCGTTCCCGATCAAAGAGTCTTTATATCCTTTGGTAGTTGAATAACCAACAACAGTTGACCCTCAGAAGTAAAATCAACTGTGGGCTAAGTGGGAAGAACTACACAAAGTGAATGAAGAGTCAGAAAAGGA
This sequence comes from Lathyrus sativus, assembly GCA_963859935.3. Lineage (NCBI taxonomy): Eukaryota > Viridiplantae > Streptophyta > Magnoliopsida > Fabales > Fabaceae > Lathyrus > Lathyrus sativus. Next base: position 401,376,040 of record OZ012740.1, read on the forward strand.
GATAATTCAGCTCAGGAGCGAGAAGAATGAAGCCATCTACCTGTCCAAGTGAAGATAGAGACTCTGAATAAAATGGGGAGAGAATTCGCGTCAGAGAACGTCTTGGTGAAGATCTAAGGAGCTTGGGTCATGCCCTCAAAAGGAAGAAGAAAGAACTAGAGAAAGCGCACCTGGAGATATTAAATTTCAACGCTCAGTGGAATGCCATCTTGACCAATAACAAGGAAAGAGAAGATGAGCTTCGTCAGCAGATTGACAGGTTGAAAACTCAACTCCGAATCAAAGATGAGAAAGCTCTAGGAGAATCATCTCGTCAGTATGAAAGCGACCGCAAGCTACGAGAAGCTCTTGCCACGTTGGAGTAATACAAATTAAGAGCATATTTGAAAAAGCCCAGACTTGAAGATGCTTTCGGAGAAGACGCTTGGGAAGACTATGTTCAAGGCTTGAAGGATGTCATTAGAAGGAGGGAGTTGCTTATTCAGGAGTTAGTTGCCCGACTTGATCATCTGGATACGAAGGAGTTATTAGAAGAGTTCCAAACTCGTTTTCGTGTCTGATGCAGTTCTCCTTTGTTCTTCTATATTTGTTGTTATCTTGTTTTCCGACCAATACCAGGCTTGTTAGCTAAGGTCCTTTGGTTGACTCTGTTATATTCCTTGGTGCTTTGTATGCTGACTTTGATCCTCATTTTATCTATGAGAGGGATTTTGTGGCTCCATCTGTTGACTCTTCCCTCTCCTGTTCTTCCGTGGAACTAGAATCAAGGGGAAAATTTCTCTGAAACGTATTTACATGCTTGCGTTTTGCATCATTTATCATATTGCATTGCATGTGTCTTTGGTTCCGTTGACCTTATTTCTCTCTATGGTTTTTCTTTCAGCAGTGTTTCAGGATTGCAGACCAGACAATGGAGTTTAGAATGAGAGACTTAGACGCAGGTCTCCAGACTGATGCGAATAGGAGGTTTAGAATGATAGAAGAGAAGATGAAGAGTCTGGAGAGTCAGAATTCCTTAGGTCTTGATATGTCTAACTTGGGGCTGATTCCAGGTCTGAAGATCCCACTGAATTTCAAAGTGCCTGACTTTGACAAGTACAAAGGGACGACTTGTCCCAGAGTATACCTCCGATCCTGCTACCAGAAAATGTCTGCATATTCCGATGACGAAAAAATGTTAATGTACTTCTTCCAAGACAGTTTGTCTGGACCGTCTTAGGAATGGTACATGGGCCTTGAGGGGACTAATATCAGAAGCTGGAGAGACCTTAGGGAGGCATTCGTCCGTCACTATCAGTACAATAGTGACTTGGCGCCAAATAGAGTCCAACTTCAGAATCTTTCTCAAAGGAATAATGAGGGGTTCAAAGAGTACGCCCAAAGGTGGCGTGAATTAGCTGCGAGGGTTCAACCACCAATGGTTGAGAGAGAACTCATTGATATGTTCGTGGCAATGTTGCTAGGGATATATTATGAAAAGCTGATTGGAAATATGTCAGGCAGTTTCTCAAATTTGATCATTACTAGTGAGAGGGTGGAGAATGGTATTAAGCTGGGAAAAGTTCAAGCTGGAGAAAGATCCACGTCTGGCGGGGGAAGAAAAACTTTTGGTAATAATAAGAAGAGGGAAGGTGAAACGAATGCAGTGTCAGGGTACAAAACAAGAACATGAATAGGGTTCCACGCCAACAACAATATCAACAACAACCACAGGTTGCAAGCATCATTATTCCTGCAGCACCTCAGCAACAACCTCAACAATGACCACAACAATAACAGTAGAACTATGCACCACGACGATTTCAAGACCATGGAAGAACAATGAATAGGCAGTTTGACGCTCCACCTATGCCGTATTCACAACTTTTACAACATTTACTTCAACTGATTCAAAAGAGAACATTGGCACCTCTGACTGGCGCACCACCTCCGGGTTACGATGCTAACGCCAGATGTGACTTCCATTCAGGCGCCTCAGGTCACAATATAGATAACTGCAAGGCTTTCAAACATAAAGTGCAGGACCTTATGGATAGCAAGGCAATTAATTTCACTAATGATGTGCCTAATGTTGTTTAGAACCTGATGCCCAATGATGGAGCGGCCGATCTCAATGCTATTATTGAAGAAGAAGAGATGAATTTGGTAATGGACTTGGCCAAGTTGAAAAATCTATTGAGCTTTTTAAAAGCAGGTTGTTGAAAGGCGGTGTTTTTCCAGGCTGTGGGGAAAATTGTGAAGGATGTGCAGTGCGTCCCGAAGGTTGTGAAGATTTGAAGAATCATGTTCAGTGCTTGATGAATGAAGGAGTCTTACAGTTTAACAGGATTAAAGAAGGAAAAGATGTGGAGGTGGTTAATCAGGAGCAGAATGAGGTTGCTACAATCTCGATCCCTTTCAGAATAAATAATATATTAGCGCCGCCAAGGCCAGCTACTGTTATAATCACCAAAGCAGGACCAGTGTCATATGAAAGTACTAAAGCAATCCCATGGAATTATGGGGCGGAGGTCTTTTGTAATGGCCAAAAGCAAGAGTTGAGGGGAACATCGTCTGATGGTTCATCTGTTGATAAATTGATTGGAACTAGTGGAATGAAAAGAAGTGGTAGGGTGTTTTCACCGCCAGAAGCTAATGTCGAGAGGCCTGACAAAGGAAAAGGAAAGGTTGTTGTGGAAGAAAGTTCACAACAAGGAGAGGATGCTCTGGTTAAAGACGCTGAGGAGTTCATACGTCTGATTCAAAAGAGCGATTACAAAATTGTTGATCAACTGCAACAGACTCTTTCCAAAATATCAATCATGTCTTTGTTATTGTGCTTAGAGGCACACATGAATGCCCTTTTGAGGATTCTAAACACAACGTATATGCCGTAGGAGATTTCCGTAAACCAGCTTGAGGGGGTTGTAGCCCACGTGAATGCTGGTAATGGCCTAGGGTTTACGGATTTGGACCTGAATCCTATGGGGAGGAATCACAATCACGCCTTGCACATCTCTATTGAGTGCAGGGGGGAAGTCTTGTCGCATGTCTTGGTGGATACTGGGTCTTCACTCAACGTGTTTCCCAAGAAAGCTTTATTGAAGTTAGACACCCAAGGCGTGATATGTACTCCTAGATATCTTATTGTCCGAGCGTTCGATGGAATGAGAAGATCTGTTTTTGGCAAAGTTACTCTCCCCATCCAAGTGGGTTCTAAAATTTTCAACGCTGTCTTTTATATAATGGACATCCAGCCCGCGTACAGCTGTCTGTTAGGTCGACCCTGGATTCGTTCTGTAGGCGCAGTCACATCGACCTTACACCTGAAGTTGAAGTACATGGTTGGTGGAAATATCGTCACCGTCTATGGTGAAGAAGACATAATGATCAGCCAACTATCATCGTTCAAGTACGTTGAAGTAGATGGGGAAATTTGCGAGACCTTATGCCAAGCATTCAAAGCGGTCTAGGTTAGAGAGAAGCCTTCTATCGTGGACAAAACTCCCGAGATTGCTATGTCTTCTTTTAAAGAAGCTCGTGTTGCGGTGGAGTCTGGATCCTCCCAAGGATGGGGTTAGATGCTTAGTATTCCCAACAAGCAGGACATATTCGGATTGGGGTACAGCCCGTCATCTTCTTTATCACAGAGTGCTCCTCAGTATAGAGGTCCAGTGTAGTTTACAAGTGGCGGAGTTATCTTCGACAAAATCAACGTCGTATCTGAAGATAAAGGGGACAATGATTATGACATGGACGTATGGATTCAGCCGTGTGTTCCTGGCCAAAGCCTGTGCAATTGGACCATCGAGGAAGTTGTCCAAGTGTCATTTGAAGAGTAATTTATCTATTTTGATTATGTGTGGCCCTGCGTTCTGCCCAGGACGTAGTGACTTTCATTTGTGGGTCCCGTATTTGTCTATGTTTAGACTTGGTTTTTGTCATTAATCAAGAGGCGTCTTTATGCATTTAATTGTTTTGATTCCTGTTTTTCTTATTTTTATTTTAACAATAAAATGACAATGTGGTTTGTGCTTGTTTGCATTTCATTTTAAGCATCAAATCATCATCATGCAGGTTTCACATCGTAGATGCCACCGATTCAGACTCGTCTATGACTCTGTATGACTTTGGCAATCCAATCTTTCAAGCTGAAGGAGAGATTAATGAAGACGAATACCTGCCTAAAGAGATTACCAAACTGCTGAGACAGGAAGAGAAGGTTATTCTGCCTCATCAAGAAGAGATCGAAGTCGTCAACCTGGGTACAGAGAAAGACAAGAAAAAGGTCAGAATTGGGGCTGCTTTAGAAGATGATGTCAAGAGAAGACTGGTAGAGATGCTACGAGAGTACAAAGATGTCTTCGCTTGGTCATACGAGGATATGCCAGGACTGGATACAGATATAGTGGTTCATCGTCTACCTCTCCGAGAGGAATGTCCGCCTGTAAAGCAGAAACTAAAAAGAACTAGACCGGATATGGTAGTTAAGATTAGTGGTTACAAACTACCCTTCGTGGGTCGCTAACATCGTTTATGTACCTAAGAAGGATGGAAAGGTCAGGATGTGTGTGGATTACAGATATTTGAATAGAACGAGCCTAAAAGATGATTTCCCGCTCCCCCATATTGATGTGTTAGTCGATAACACTACTCAGCATTCTGTGTTTTCCTTCATGGATGGCTTCTCTGGGTACAACCAAATCAAGATGGCCCCAGAGGACATGGACCAAATCACGCTGTGGGGGATTTTTTGCTATAAGGTGATGCCTTTTGGATTGAAAAATGTAGGGGAAACTTATCAGCGGGTGATGGTGACTTTGTTTCATGATATGATTCATCGTGAGATTGAGGTTTATATTGATGACATGATCGCAAAGTCATAAACAGAGAAAGAGCATCTGGTTAATCTTTTGAAGCTGTTTGAAAGGTTGAGGAAATTTAGATTGAGGTTGAATCTGAACAAGTGCACTTTTGGTGTACGGTCAGGAAAGCTATTGGGGTTTGTGGTCAGTGAAAAAGGAATTGAGGTAGATCCTGCAAAGATCAAAGCGGTTCAAGAAATGCCAGCGCCGAAAACAGAAAAAGAGGTTTGTGGTTTTGTAGGTAGATTGAACTACATTGTAAGGTTTATATCTCACCTTACAGCCACCTGTGAGCCATTGTTCAAGCTTTTAAAGAAAGATCAGTCGGTTGTCTGGAATGAAAATTGCCAAAGGGCATTCGAAGGAATAAAAGAATACTTGCAGGAGCCTCCGATAATAATGCCTCAGGTGGCCGGAAGACCTTTGATAATGTACTTGAAGGTTCTTGAAAACTCCATAGGTTATGTTCTTGGTGAACATGACAAGACGGGAAGAAAAGAACATGCTATCTATTACTTGAGTAAGAAGTTCACAGATTGTGAGTCTAGATACTCAATGTTAGAAAAGACATGTTGTGCACTCGCTTGGGCAGCCAAACGCCTAAGATAGTACATGTTGAATCACACAACCATGCTGATTCGAAGATGGATCTGATTAAGTACGTGTTCGAGAAGCAAGCGCTTTCAGGAAGAATTGCTAGGTGGTAGATGGTTCTGACAGAATACGATATTCAGTATGTTTCCCAAAAGGCCATTAAGGGAAGTGTTCTGTCAGAATACCTCACAGAGCAACCGATCGAAGATTACCAACCGATGAAGTTTGTATTTCTTGACGAAGACATCATATTTTTGAAGATGAAAGATTGTGATGAGCCGCTACCTGATGAAGGTCCCGAGATAGGCTCCCAGTGGAAGATGATTTTTGACGACGCTCTTAACTCCTATGGCAGTGGAATTGGGGAAATCATTACGAGGCCTCACAGTTCTCACATACCATTTATCGCCAGATTAACGTTTTCCTGCACCAACAACGAAACTGAGTATGAAGCATGCATCATGGGCATTGAAGAAGCAATTGATTTGAGAATCAAAAACCTTGATGTATATGGTGATTCAGCTTTAGTCATTAATCAGATTAAAGGAGAATGGGAGACTCGTCAGCGCAACCTAATTCCCTACATGAATTATGCCAGAAGGTTGTTACCTTTCTTTGACAGAGTAGAGTTTCATCATATGCCAAGGGCTGAGAATCAGATGGCAGATGCTTTGGTAACTTTATCCTCGATGTACAAGGTGAATTATTGGAATGATGCTCCGAGAATTGTCATCTCGCGCCATGATAGGCCGACTTTGATATTTGCAGTAGAGGAAGCATCTGATGGGAAGCCGTGGTATTATGATATTAAAAAATTTCTCAAGAATCAGAAATATCCGCCAGGGGCATCGAGCCGGGATAAAAAGACCTTGAGAAGATTGTCTGGAAACTTCTACCTAAACAAGGACGGGGTGCTCTACCGAAGAAACTTCAACTTGGTGTTGTTAAGATGTGTGGATGAAAAAGAAGCGGATTTGCTTATGGAAGAGGTCCACGAGGGTGCTTTTGGTACGTATGTAGGCGTACATGCAATGTCTCGGAAACTGTTGAGGGCAGGCTATTATTGGATGACCATGGAGTCTGATTGTTTTAAGTATGCCAAGAAGTGCCATAAATGCCAGATTTATGCTGATAAGATGCATGTACTGCCAAGCCCTCTGAATGTCATGGCGTCTCCCTAGCCCTTCACTATGTGGGGCATTGATATGATCGATAAGATTGAACCGAATGCATCCAATGGACATCACTTCATCCTAGTGGCAATTGACTATTTCACTAAGTGGGTTGAAGCAGCTTCTTTCGCCAATGTGACCAGATAGGTCATGGCTTGATTTATCAAGAAGGACATCATTTGTCGTTATGGAGTGCCCGAACGACTCATTACGGATAATAGTTCGAATTTGAACAACAAGACGATGAAGGAACTATGCCAGAGTTTCAAGATCGAACATCATAACTCTTCTCTATATCGTCCGAAGATGAATGGTATTGTTGAGGCAGCTAACAAGAACATAAAGAAGATTGTGCAGAAGATGGTTGTTACCTACAAATATTGGCACGAGATGTTGCCCTTTGCATTACATGGATATCGTACCTCGGTACGTACTTCAACTGGGGCAACTCCTTTCTCGCTAGTGTATGGTATGGAAGTTGTCTTACCATTGGAAGTAGAGATTCCTTCCTTAAGGGTTTTGGTTGACGTCAAACTTGATGTGGTGGAATGGGTGAAAGCCAGATTTAATCAACTCAGTTTGATGGAGGAGAAGAGATCGGCATCCATTGTGTATAGCCGTTTGTATCAAAGCAGAATGAAGAAAGCTTTCGATCAGAAGGTGTGCCCTCAAAGCTTTCAGGCAGGTGACTTAGTATTGAAGCGGATTCTCCCTCCACAGATAGATCACAGGGGCAAATGGACTCCCAACTACGAAGGTCCATATGTAGTAAGCAAAGTCTTCTCCGGAGGGGCCTTACTACTCTCAACTATGGATGGCGAAGATTTCACGTCCCCTGTGAACGCAGACGCAGTTAAAAAATACATTGCTTAAAGAGACCCGCTGGAAAGAAAAAGAAAACCCAGGCAAAAATGGGGCATCCCGGTGAACCATAGAAAGAGTGGGTTCGGGGAAAAGTTAGTGATAAAAAGGAAAAACGTAAACTCGCGAAGTTGAAAACCTGAAAAGGCGACTTCCGCAAAAATGGGTATCCCAATGAATCGAAAACCCAAAAGGGAGATTCAGGCAAAAGTTAGGATTTTAAAAAGCAAACGACTGCGGTCTGCATATGATCCTATGAGCACAGTGGATTCTGGGAGGACCCGAGGGTCAATCAATCAGTCAGTCTTTTCAGAAGAAAAAGCATTGGAGACGCATCGAAGTCATGTGAGTCATATTAGAATCGACACATGATGGTTGTCTGTACCATATTGCCGACATCTTGTATATTTATTGCATTTTTGTACTCTTTGTGCAACTTTATCTTTTCAGGAGTTGCATCTGATGTAAATCTTCCTATTTACAGGCCATTTTCAATCAATGAAGTATATTATTCAGAAGATTTCTCTTCCTGTTTTAGCAATTACTGTTTTGTTTGCAAAAGACGCCTGATGTTGATGATAAAACTTTGCATACATAAACTCGTGGGCTTTGCTAATCGTAATTGAACATTGATTTGCCTGAATAATGTCATGGACGATGACCGAGATAGTTTTTATTGCATGCAGGACACATTTTCTTGTTTTTCATTTGCAGGGTTCTCGTTGTTGAGACTGTTTCAGAGGTGTATCCCCAGTGAAGTCACCATATCTCTATCTCCACAAGGTGAGGATGTCAGATCAGAAGTATCTCACCAGCGATAATGTGCACTCATCCCCAGCAAGTTGAAATTGCATTTATCCTCAGCAAGTCGGGACTAGTTTTTCCTCAGCAGGTTGAGATCACACTTATCCCCCAGTAGATTAAGACCTATGTTATCCCTAGAGGGTCGAAACTGAGATTCCCCAGCAGTGGTGTGCACCTATCCCTTGACATGTAGATATGGGAATGTTTTCCCAGGCAGTGGAACAAAGCTCAGTGTTATTTCCCCATAGGTCTTTGGCTCATTCCCCAAGCAGAGGTTGATGTCAATGAGTCCTATTTCCCTAATCAGAGGCTGGCGTTGTTGAGTTTAAACTCATTCCCCAAACAGAGGTTGATGATGATTCCTTCAAAGAGTTTTTCTCGGGTGAAGTTGTTCCCCTTAATAGAGTCCAGTGGTTATTGGTTTTCTTCGAAGCAAGATTTTGAATTAACTTCCCAATGATTGTTTCTTCCAATCCCCTTCAAAGCGGATTTTATCCTCAGTAGAGCGAATTTTATCCCCGGTAGAAGGATTGTCTTTCCTAATTCCCCTCGGAGTGAATTTTATTCCCCACGAAGTGGGGCCGTCCCCAGAAAAATGTTATTCAGGAAAGCCAGTCAAGGCATTTTCCATAGCAGATGATAACGCGAAAACGTATATACTAAATGCCATGATTTTGTGCTACTAATGTTTAATTTCACCCCGATTTCGGACTTCTCTGCATTTTTTGTTAAGTATTTTTGCAAGTATATGAAGTTCACACTCAAATGAAGCAAGACAAAGAAAACAAATGTTAGAAGACACAAAACAGAAGAAAAAGAACGAAAAAATAGCAGAAATGAGATTTGGCTGATATGACGGTCATCACAGATCCCTCACGACCATCACGTGTGTGACGACCGTCACGAGTGTCACGATCGTCATATGCATCACAAACGTCTTATCTCCTTCACGATCATCACACTTGCAAAAACAAAATAATGTTCACTTTTGAGAACGTGTCAGCAGAAGCCCAGAAAATATAATCACGACTCCCTGGATTCTCTCACCCTCAACTGCACTTCCTGAGGTATTTCACGTAAGAAACGTCCACTATAAAAGGAGAGCTTGAGGACTGGAATACGGGAGCCGTATTGAAGACCACGAAGTGCTGCCCAATTTACTACAAAAAGCCAAACTTTGTTCCTGCTTTCTTTTTCCTTTATTTTCCTTTAAAATTCTAGTTGTACTGTTTGCTTTAACTTTCCATATGTTAATCCTCACCGAAGTAATAATCCTGCCGACATTGTGGGGGATTATTCAAGTGCCGAAGCAGAATTACTTATAGGTTCATTACTATTAATTAAGTTTCCATTTGCCTTTATAATGTATGTTCACATTATCTGCTGTTTTCGTTCAATTATGTATGCTTTAAAATCCATGTCTAGCTAAACCGTATCGATCGGTATGTAATGAATTTGTAGGACGAGATTCGATAACATCCAGCATTTTTCCACTTTTTCAAACTTGTTTCTGGCCATAGTTTTTAATCTAAATTTGTTAAACTAAACTTCGTCGCGACAGCGAGAATTTGTTTATAGTAATCTCGCCACGACAGTGGGAGATTCATTAAGGTATGAACCGACATGCGAAAGCTGAGGCTAAGACCAGATAGTAAAAACTAGGCATTTATTTTAAATACATTGAAAGCGCTTTAAAAGAAATTAAAACTCAATGGTTTTCAAAAAGCAATTTAAACCCCAAATGGGATAGCGAAAGCATACGTTCCGCCTTAGAGTTGTGACTAGCGTCAACAACCAACGTGAGACAAAAGTCTTTAAACCATTATTTTCTTCTGAAAACTATTTTGAATTTATTAAACCACGCCGGTGACTTGTCGAATCCTCGAAGAACTAAGGCATTGCATACCGATTTCCCGTATTAATATTCTAGAAAACCTTTTAGCCTTTCTTTAATTTAGCCTTTACTTTTGCATCCTTTCCCTTAAACCATATCCGACCTAGGTAAACATAGTAACACCCGAGAACACTAGTTTGATTACGAGTTCTTATGGGATCGATATCTTTTATTACTACGCAATAGACTGTGCACTTGCAGTTAGTTCGGTTAGACTCAGAAAGTCGCGATCAAGTTTTTGGTGCCGTTGCCGGGGACCCATTTAGTCAATTGTGTAAACCTTTGTTACGTAGTATAGACTAGGTTAACTATTTTATTTCCCTTTTACTCGTTCATCGATTGTATGTCAATTACTCACTCACAAAGCGAACATTTGCTACCAACAATCGCCGAACTTTAGTGCTTCCTACACTTAGGAAGACGATTCGTAGAACATCAACGAAGACGTAATAATCCCCAACTTCTCGCTCACACTCCTAAATCTGAAGAAGAATCATCGATGGCTGAAGGACCTCAGAACAGACCTCTGAAGGATTACGCTACCCCATCTCATTTAGAGCCTCATAGTAGCATTGCTGCCCCCGCTATCAATCAGAATGATTTCGAACTAAAACCATCATTGTTGTCAGCTGTACAACAACATCAATTCTCAGGAAATGCAACCAAGGATCCGAACGAACATTTAACGAAGTTTGTGCAATACGCAGACACAGTGAAGGAAAATGGAGTAACTCCAGACACAATAAGACTTCGTCTTTTTCCTTTCTCTCTTAGAGATAGAGCTTGGGCTTGGTTACAATCCTTGCCATCCAACTCCGTTACGGCGTGGGAACAATTGAAGAACGTTTTCTTAGCGAGATACTTTCCGCCAAGCAAAACGGTTATGCTAAGAGCTCAAATTAACGGATTTCGACAGAAAGATGCAGAATCTCTCTACGAAGCATGGGAAAGATTCAAAGATATGATGAGAGCATGTCCTCACCATGGTTTAGAAAATTGGGTGACTATTCAAACCTTCTACAATGGGCTTCTGTATAGCACCAGATTAACAGTAGATGCCGCCACGGGCGGTGCACTTATGGATAAGGCATACGATAAAGCCTATCAACTTATCGAAAACATGTCTCAGAACCATTGCCAATGGGGAGGTGAAAGAACTTCGTCAGAGAAACCCGCAGCAAAAGGTGGGATGTACGAGATCAGCAGTCTTGAAAAATTCAACGCTAAGGTAGATGCCTTGACGTAGAAGATGGACAGTTTAACTGTAACGCCACCTGCAATCGTAGCTGCTGCAGCTCTAAACTGTGAGTTATGTGGAATCGCCACTCATAATGCGCCCGAATGCCCATTATTAGCAGGAATTCCACCAGACTAAGTAAAGTACGCTCAAGGTAACCCTTACGCGAACACCTACAACCCAGGCTGGAGAAACCACCCAAACTTTTCCTACTACTCCATTGGCAATAACGCATTGCAAGCACCTGCTACTCCACCAGGATATCAGAAACCAGCCGTAGCTGCTCCGAATGCCCCTAGAAAATCAAATCTTGAATTGATGATGGAAAAATTCATAGCTACTCAAGCTCAAACAAACAAAGAATTCCTGAATCAAAACATACACACTAGCGAGCAGATTAAACAGCTAACCAGCAAAGTAGACGCTTTAGCCACCCACCACAAAATGCTTGAAACACAGATATCACAAGTGGCTTAACAACAAGCTTCTGTAGCCGCACCCGCTGGCACATTTCCTGGTCAGCCAGAACCTAATCCGAAAGGTCATGCAAACACTGTCATATTAAGAAGTGGAAAAGAACTGGATGGACCGACTGATCCTAGGAGTGAAAACTCAGCCATGCATCAGAAAACTGATAAACAAGTAGAAAAGGAGTCTGAAACCAAAGGGAAGGAAGATAACGAGAAGGAGGCCGCCAAAAATGAAAACCCGTATGTGCCTCCACCGCCATATAAGCCATTGATTCCTTATCCTCAAAGATTCATAAATTCCAAAACTACAGGACAATTTAAGAAATTCGTAGAACTTCTGAAGCAACTGAATATCACCATTCCTTTCACATAAGTTATCACTCAAATGCCCTCATACACTAAATTTCTCAAAGACATCCTGTCTAACAAAAGAAAAATCGAGGATAATGAAACAGTTACACTTACTGCCGAGTGTAGCGCGATCATTCAAAATAACAAGCCTCCTAAACTAAAAGACCCAGGTAGCTTCTCCATACCTTGTGTCATAGGAAAGTTCGTCATAGACAAAGCTTTATGCGACTTAGGAGCCATTATAAGTGTTATGCCCCTATCTATATGCAAAAGGCTGAATATGGGAGAACTAAGACCAACCAAAATGTTTGTGCAATTGGCTGACCGATCAGTCAAATATCCCGTCGGTATACTGGAAAATGTTCCAGTGCACATGGGTCAATTCTACATTCCAACAGACTTTATAATCATGGATATTAAGGAAGACTCTGTTACCCCAATTATCTTAGGAAGACCCTTCCTAGCAACAGCCGAAGTTATTATAGACGTGAAGAAAGGTAGGCTAACATTCGAAGTAGGAGAAGAAAAGATAGAATTCATCCTCACCAAGTTCTTAAAAGCACCAGCCATAGATGACACATGCTATTTAGTAGATGTCATTGACTAATGCATAGGAGAACTAGAGAAGGAAGAAACTAAATACTCTAAAATCATGAAAATCCAAATCCCTGAAATTCATGAAGACGACAATTGGCGTGCGCCATACAAAGACGATAGTCTAAGCGAAATCTTAGCACTAACTCCTAATCACATGCCAAGTCCGAAGAACCCAGCTTTAGAGCTTAAAGAATTACCTAAGACCCTCAGGTACAAATTCTTAGATACCGAATTCAAAAGACCAGTGATAGTCAACACCGATTTGGGACAGTTAGAAACCAAGAAACTATTAGAAGTCCTAAGGAAATACCCAACTGCGTTAGGCTATAGTATAACTGACCTCAAGGGTATAAGCCCTTCCATATGTATGCATCGAATCATGCTAGAGGAAGACTGCAAAACTTCTAAAGAACATCAGAGAATGATAAATCCTATCCTAAGCATTGTAGTCAAAGACGAAGTGAAGAAGTTACTAGATGCTGGAATCATATATCCGATATCCGACAGCCAATGGGTTAGCCTAGTACACGTCGTACCCAAAAAAGGAGGCGTCACCGTGGTAAAGAACTCGAAAGGTGAATCGATAACCCAAAGAGTTGTAACCGGAAGCAGGATGTGTATCGATTACAGAAAACTGAATAAGGCCACTCGAAAAGATCATTTCCTTTTACCTTTCATAGACCAGATGTTGGAGAGATTGGCCAAACATTCGTATTTCTGCTATCTAGACGATTATTCGGGATTTTTCCAAATTCCTATTCACCCCGATGACCAAGAAAAGACTACATTCACCTGTCCTTATGGCACTTTTACTTATCGACGAATGCCGTTTGGAATCTGCAATGCTCCAGCAACGTTCCAGAGATGCATGATGGCAATCTTCACGGATTTCATAGATGACATCATGGAAGTGTTTATGGATAACTTCTCTGTATGCGGACAAAGTTTTGAAGGGTGTTTGTCGAACCTAGAGATGGTACTTGAAAGTTGTGCGAAAGTGAACCTTGTTCTCAATTGGGAGAAATGCCATTTCATGGTCCGACAAGGCATAGTTTTAGGACACGTCATATCTGACAAAGGGATTGAGGTTGACAAAGCAAAAATAGAAATTATAAAGGATCTTCAACCTCCAAAAACCGTACGAGAAATACGAAGCTTTTTAGGACATGCCGGATTCTACTGACGATTCATAAAAGATTTCTCGAAAATTACAAAACCTCTAACAGGTCTGTTGATGAAAGATGCCAAATTCATTTTCGACAAGGACTGTTTGGAAGCATTCGAAACTCTAAAAACAACCTTCATTACCGCACCAATCATGCAACCACCAGACTAGAAACTACCATTCGAAATCATGTGCGATGCGAGTGATTACGCTGTAGGTGTAGTTCTAGGAAAAAGGAAAGACAAGAAGCTTCACGCAACCTACTATGCTAGTAGAACTTTAGATCCTGCCCAAATGAACTACGCCACAACAGAAAAGGAACTTCTAGCAATTGTGTTCGCCCTCGACAAATTCCGTTCCTACTTGGTAGGAGCGAAAATAATCATCTACACAGACCACGCTTCCATTAGGTACCAATTAAGCAAAAAGGATGCCAAGCCGAGATTATTGCGCTGGATCCTATTGTTACAAGAGTTTGACTTAGAAATCAAAGACAAAAAAGGAACCGAGAACGTAATGTCCGATCACCTTGTTGCACCCCAAATTTTTACCCCTTAGATCCTCATCATCATTGTAGGATCATATTTTCTTGATTAACTAACCTTAACCCATTTTCAGTTTATCTTTGTTAAGATGCAGAGGAATTAGGGTTCCATACCGTCAAAATCGAGGCTTCAGTGGTTTGATCAATCAATGTTTTGGATTGATCCAACTTCAAACAAGATCAAGGATAATATATTGGATCAAGTATGAATTCAATTTGACATGGTCACCCGGGAATTGAGAACAGTGCAATTTGAGATACCCGATTAGGGTTTCCGATTAGGAAAAGTCAACCGTAGTTTGACTTTTGTTTTAAAGAGTATTTCAATGGTGGTATTTTGGTCCATTAAGTTCCTATGGCTTATTAAAGTCCATCTAAAGAGTTTCAAATCCTCAGGATGTCCGGATCATCAACGGGCGACTCGGTAGGCACCGATCGGTTGAACGGTTGACCGAAACGTCAACTCTTCAACAATAAGTAATTTGAATTCAATATGTGAATAAAAAATGTTCCTTATGTCATACTACACCTCCCCATAAAATTTCATGACCATTGGATCAAGGGTTAAGAAGTAATTGGAAAAATCGGGAATTAGGGTTTCGAAAGGGGCGAGACCATAACTCCTCAACCACACATCCAATTGAAGTGGTTCAAAGCTTATTGGAAATCTCTTGACAAATCCTACAAAATCCTCAAAGTGGTCCATGATAAAAAAATTCATAGAATTGGAGTTATAGCAAAATTCATTTTTGAAGGGGAAATAACTTAGAAAAATTCTAAGTTATTTAGCACTTGTAAGTGGTTTTTTCAGAAACTTTGAAGGGTTTTTCAACCTAATTCCATCAAGAATTTGGAAGTTCCCAAAAAATGAAATTTGTAGAGCTACTTAAGGGCTTTTCAAATTGTGGTAGAACTCCTCAATAGCATATTTGAGCAGGACGTTATGCACCATAGAAGTTGGGCTTGTCAACACTTGAAACCACACTCCAACACTTCCCAAAAATCAGTTTTTCACAACTTGAGATCTCCTCAGCCCTTGGATCATGATTCAATACAATATTCAGATGTGTAGAGGAAAGGAAATGCAGAAAATGTGAGATTTGGAGAGAGAGAGAGAGAGAGAGAGAGAGAGAGAGAGAGAGAGAGAGAGAGAGAGAGAGAGAGAGAGAGAGAGAGAGAGATGGTTGGTTGCAACTTGGCATTATTATATTCAAATGTAAGGAAGAAAGAGAAACTTTTGGTTGATGTGAGCAGCTGTAGTCCCCTACACCCTAAGCTCACCTCAGTCACTTCATGTCCACCTCTCCACTTGATTTTATGATTTTCTTTGGTCCATGGAACTGATGTATAGAGATCTTGGCAAGATATTTCAAGAACTTCACAAATCTCCCTCCAAAAGTGGTAAATGACCAAGGCTGCCCTCACTCTTGTTTGGCTATAAATAGAGGCCTCTTATATGAGTCCAAACACACCAGAGCAATCTCAAAAAACCATAGCTCTCACTCTCCTCTCAATCCTCAAGAAATTCAAAAACTTCAAAACCTCCATTTTTACCAAAAAACTGTCTTGAGCAAAACTCTGCTCAAGTCCAGTTCCATCACTTCCAAACCTCTAAAAAGCATCCACACAAACCCTTAATATAATATAGAAGGTGTCTATACCTTAAAACCTCCCAAAAATACCATTTTGCAAAAAGTCAACTTTCACACTAAGAAAGTTTGACCACCACCCTCAAAACTTGCCAAATCTTGGTCTAGGCTGTTTCTTGCTGATCTAACCATCCACACACCTCACATATGACATTTTACAACTGTCCAAAGCATTGAAAACCAACTGAAAGTCATCTAACTCCAGCTGTCTTAAAGTTTGGTCTTGTTGCTTCAAGAGGAAGTAAGTTTCATATCATTGCAAAGGAAGGAGCACCTCTGGGTTTCTAAGCTTTTTAGCTTGTTCAAGGTTGGTCAACAAGAGGTAGGTGATGTTCTAACTATCCTTAAATCATACATTGTCATGTATTGTCATTTTATGGTGATTTGTGTGAAAATGAACCATGGCTGCCCTATTAGATTTCTTTGTCAAGAATCTTAGTTTTATATTCATAATGCTTGTTTTGTCAAATACTTTGTCATTTGTAAATGATGTATGGATGTTAGATTGTAAGTTTGTGCCTTATTGTCATGTTTAGACTTGTTATTGAGATTTTGTCCATTTGTTAGTTTTAGGATCCAAACTTGAAAAAGTAGTGTGCTTGCCCTATAACTATAAACTTGGCTCACTATTGGGATAGGTAGATGACTTGTAAGTTACTCATAGATACCCCCCTGCCCTTGATCATGTTTGAATCAATGTGGCTATTGTTTGTGCTCTTATGTTATTGTGATACTAAGAATTGTATGTTGGGCTGTTGTGATTACTACTTTGTATCTCATTTGTTCTGAGTCATTTGTTTAATACTTACTTGATCAAGCTCATAATGTTTGTTTTGGTGGAAATGTGAGAAGCATGAAGTTTTGAACTTTAGGGCTGTCTTGTAAGACATGTGTGCTTTTGCTGTCCAATTTGATTCAATATGTCATTCTTTGATTTAATGAGTTTTTGCATAACTTGAGGTTGTGAACTCATTTGCCTATCCATTTCAAGAATGTGTATGTTGTTGTTATGCTTAAAATCTGCCTAAGGTTCAATTTGCTATGTCATGCCTCAAACTGTTGCATTTTTCAAATACCATGAGGTCAATACATCATTTTCTGTTTCAAGCATTTTTTATATGATTTGTGTGCATTAAATATTCATCATATTCATTTAAAACTTGTGCACAATCTCATTTTCTCCATCTGTCATGGTTTTGCTTATTGTATGTTCAAATTGTTATTCTTGCATAACATAAGTTTCCAAATGCCAAGTTCTGTTTTGATAAAAGTTTCATTTATTTTCTGAGTTAAACCTCATCTGTTAGCATCATCATCATGTGTACATGTCCCCTTTTGCATGAAATACATCTTGGCCTTAAAACTGCCCTGTTGAGGTGAATATCTTGCCTAGGCAGATTTTCAAATTTTTGCACCAACACACCAATTTTCATACCACTTGACACAAGCTCTATTAGGAACTCAAAACACTTTCATAATGATATTTATGGTGTGTGTGCATTAATCACTTGTGTTGTCATGGCTCACTTTTACATTTCACATTCCAATCACACTCACATGCTAAAACTACCACAACCTGATCAATTTGTTTTTTCTGTTTGTGTATGCATGATAGTAGGGTTGTAACTCACTCACATGTTTGATTGTAAGGTGTGTATATGTTTGTTTTGGTCTGAGTTTATTTGTTTTCACAATTTCACTCACAATTGCATTTGTACACTAAATCTGCCATAAGCATTACCAATTTATTATTCTGTTTGCATTTGTCTAAAGTTTGGGTTGTAACTCATTTATATCCATGATTATAATGTGTGAAAATGATTAGATTGATCAATGCTTACCTGCATTTTCATTTCACCCTCAAACTGCTTCATTAAGCCAAGTTTACTATGACCATGTACCAAATTCTGGTTTGCTTGCAATATGCATTTTTTTGAGTGGTAACTCATTCTTTCCCACATTTATGATATGTGTGTGCTGTGTTTGTCAACATAGGATCATTTTCATAGCTGGAACATGTTTGTACCCCCATGACTGTCAAACTGTTTTAAAATTGTTCTTTTTGCAACTTATGTCACAAATTGCAAATCATGAGTCACTTTGTATTTAGGTTGGATTTTGGACTTCATCTATTTTGAAACTTCATATATGTTGTATTTAGAGTGTGTGAGGACATTCAATTTGATTTAAGCATGAGCAATTTGAACAATGGCTTTGAAAATGCATGTCAATTCACCAACATTACAGCTGTCTTAGGTTTTTGAAATTCACTTGGTTTGTAAACTTCTGTATGGTTTAGACACATTTTATATGATGTTTTGAGCATGTGTGTGTAGTTTCTTCACTCAAAATTGGTCTGTTTTCATATCTCACTATCTCACTTGCCATAACTTAATTTTCACCTCATTCTCACATGACAGTTGGACTTGCACCTCATAAGCAGTTGGTTTGAATGCATGAACATGATATGTATGATATTTGAATTGTGTTTGAGCCTTTTCCCTAACCATAGCATGAGTGGTTTAACCTTTTGCTTCATAAATGCATTTCTCATCCACATAAGCAACTCCTATCGTGTTTTTATTTCAAGACATGTTTTCAAAATTCTACCTGGACCATTCTCTTCCTTGTTTAAAAACTCCCAAAATTGATCTAAGGTTTGCTTGATTTGGTTGAGAAATGAGTGAGTTTGATACCAAAACGTATATGTGAACTTGCCTTGTTTTTGCTTCCTTTTGTGCCCAGAAAATTAACATACCAAGCCATATATATTTATGGGGGTGGATATATCAACGGATGTATAGCCACCCCAGTGGTAGAAGCCTTGCCTATAAACACGCCTATCATTGCCTGAACCTGGGTTCGATCCCTGAGGAGGATAAACCCTTTTGCTTTTTTTCCTCTTTTCATATTTTTCATGCTTCACCTTGTTTCTACCTGGATAACGCGCGCGTGTGTGCTCTAGTGGCCAGGTTACTTGCCTGCAAGCTGGAGGGCGTGGGTTCAACTCCCACCCCTTGCATTTTCTTTTAATTTTTATTTGTTAATATTGTTTTGTGGATTTAAAATCATGAAACTTCAAATAATCACAACTCTCTCATTTTCATCCTATTTTGCTCATTCTTTTTGCATTATAATTGTTATGATGTCTACTTTTATATGATGTGAAAATATTACTTGTTTCCATAAATTGTGATATACTTTGCCCATATGGAAGTTTGTTCATTTATTGTGATTAGTGATCCGACTTACAGTTGAATTCCTCTAAGCATGATTGAATTTCTTGTGAGATCTTCATTCCCTTTGTTAGTTAACATGTTAGGGTACCTCCCTTTTGTTTTCACCATAATCTTGTCTCATTCATCCCCCCTAAATTATGAGGTTTAAACTGATTTAACGGTGTTTGATTATCATCTATGCACATTGTTGTCACATTTGTTATGCTTTGAACTTATGACATGCTTACTTTCAAATTGTGATTTGTTTATATGGTTGTTACCTTTATCATGCTTCAATCTTTGTTAAGATATGCCCCAAATCTTTGTTAAGATGTTTGACTATTGGTTGTAACCCTTGATATCATTTGAAGTATATGCTTATTGTAATATGCAGGCTTACTTGTCTTAATCTTATTTCATCTTGCTCATTTGTTTATTACTTTGATAAGTACTTATTCCCCAAGTGATGGAACTTTTTAGTTCTCATCCAAGTTGTCTCTCTCTCTCTCTCTCCTTACAAAGGAAAAGTCTCTCCCTTGACCCTTGTGTCATTGGATAGCTCATTACCCTTCCATGACTTTTTGAAGTCATCTTGAACATTAGTATAAGCCTTAGACTTTGCCTTAAGTCTAGAAGACTCACCTACACTAGGAGTGTTCTTCAACTAGAACCCTAGGATAGAGTTTGTAAACTCTATATAAGAATCATGGATATGATTACTTACTCCCCTCTTGAGTGTTCAACATAGATTTAGAGAGTTGTCTTAAACTCTATACAAACATTGTTATGTTTGTTCCCCTTTGAACCTTGATCATAATCAAGTGTTGTTCATCCCTTGTGACGTGAACTACGATTGCTCTGATTCTATCCTAGTTAGGATACGTAGGCAGAGGATGCGACGTCTTTGCGAGCAAACTTAGAAACTATCTTTAGGTCTTTACCTATCATCCTACACCCTTTACCCAATCCCAAACCTTAGCAAACATTTACCAAACTTAGCATGCAAATAAACGAAAGGTTCATGTAGAGTACTACATATGTCTAGGATGTGAAATACCTACCCTATGCATAACCAACCCCCGATCCCCGAATCTCTTAGCATTGTTATTACATCGCGCAAAAGGTTCTTTCTTTCTTTAGACCTTTCCTTTGGATAAATTAAAGTCCGGTTGTGAATTCAAAGAATTAAAGATTCAAATTAACCAATAGCTTGGTATCACGATTCTCACTGCAACAGAAATGGCGACTTCACTGGGGACATTGATAAAACTTGAGGGTTTAGCCTATTTTGTTTAGTTGCATGCTATATTTGTAAATATTTGCTTAACATGTATATTTGTCAATATATTTGTTTGATTGTGGGGTATTGGGTGCTTTGAGTGGTGAGACGGTCTTATACCCGGACTTGAGCGAAATTATGATAGGATGGTGGTATATTCAAGAAGGATTATAGGGAGTTTATTCCCGACCAAGCTAACTTGAGAAACCACTGCTCAGTGTAGGCCCTCTTGAAAGTTTAGTATTGTTGATCGAGTATTCGTGAAAACAATGCTACTTTCAACGAAGGAGCCAATGACACTGTGGACTTTTAGAATACACTTTACCCCACTTTGGCCTTATTAGGACGCAGTGCGATGACTATAAGGAAGTATTTCCGAAATAGTTAATACACGATGCTACACTCAGACGAGATTCTCTTGAGAATATTATCGATTACCAAGTGATTTGGGAAGTTGATAATATCCGAAAGATGGGTTAATGACTCTGGGAACTTTGTAGAACCCGTTCGGCAGGTACAATCAATCCATAGTACAAATCTTTGGGGATGGGTAGACCCTTGGACTCATGCTTGTCCTTAAAACTAAGCTTGTGTTGTGTGCATATGCTTGTGTTTGTGCATCTTGCATTCATATCATGATATCATCATATGGTTTCATGAAACTCAGACTTTGTTGTTTGTAAACATCAGAGGTCGTCATGAACAGTGAGAGAAAGAAAACTTTGAAGTACACTTACAAGGGTTTTAACCTAGATGACTTGAAATGGTTGAGCACCTTAGTGACAGATCCAGAGGGATTTCAAAGCCGGTATGGGAAGCTTTTGCTACTCTTGAAGATAAAGATGGACATTGGACTCCTTTCTACTCTTCTCCAGTTTTATGATCCGTTCTACCACTGTTTCACATTCCCTGATTACCAGCTAGTGCCCATATTAGAAGAGTATTCTCAGTTGATTGGATTGCCTATTCTTGAAGATTCTCCTTTTCCAATTGTGGAGAAGGACCCTAAAGAGCAGGATATCGCCAAAGCTACATGTTTGGGAGTGGTTGATATTAAAAAGAATCTGATTACAAAAGGAGGATTTTTTGGTTTAAAGGCAGAATTCTTGGTTGAGAAAGCTCAGTATTATGCAGATCATTTAAGCATGGATGCATTTGAGGCTATCCTTGCCTTACTCATCTATGGTACCTTATTGTTCCCAAGCTTTGAGAATTTTGTGGACCTCAATGCCATCAAAATTTTCTTGAAGAAGAATCCTGTGCCTACCTTGTTAGCAGACACATACCATTTTGTTCATCTGAGGAACTTTCACAATGGAGGATGATCACTTGTTGCGCTCCTTTGTTATACAAATGGTTCACTTCACACTTGCCCAAAGCCAACGCTTTTTGGAATCCAAATAAAGGATGGTGGTCACAAAAGATCATGGCTCTTACCCACTCTGATATTGATTGGTATACTCGTGATTATGATGGGATAACGATCGTCGACAATTGTGGGGATTTCGGCAATGTACCTCTTCTCAGAATTAATGGAGGAATCAGCTACAATCCAATACTCGCCCGCCGACAATTGGGATACCCTCTAAAGGACAAACCCAATAGTGTTCAAGTGGAAAACATTTTCTTCAAAGAGGGAGAAGATAGTCAAGGATTAAAAGGGAAGATTCTAGAGGCTTGGAAGCATCTACACAAGAAAGGGAAGAAGGATCTTGGAAGACTCAACTGTGTCTCTTTGGAACCTTACCTCCAATGGGTTCGAAAGAGAGCCATCACACTAAGGATGCCTTATCCTAAGCAAGAGCCTATGGCTTTGAAGGAAAAACGCCCTTTGGTCTTCATGTCCGAAGAAGAAAAGTTGAAGATTGCTTTGGTCAAAGCACATCAAACTGAAGAAGCTTGGAAGCACAAGTATCAAATAGTCGTCGAAGAAAATGCGGAGCTCCAGAGACAACTCCAGTTGAAAGACGAAGAAATCCTTTCTTGTAAGAAGAGGAAAGCACTAGAAGAACCTTATGAGCCTCAGTCTAATTCATGGAAGATAATTGTGGACAGACTCATCTTTGAGAAGACTCAGATGGAAAGAAAGATCGAGAAGCTCAATTTAAGGTTGTTAGGGGAACCTTGATAGGATTCATTTAGCTGTTGTTTAAAACTCTTGTAAGGGGAAACAATGTTTTGTAACCCGTTTTGTTAATCAATGAAATGGCGACTTCTGATGTTCGTAAATATCAGAGTTCCATGACACCATTTGCATTTGCATTTGCACTTCTTCTAACCATTCAAGGAAATTCATTTTTTCTTTTTGCAGACAACAATATGGTAAGAAAAGACATGCTTCGGGTTCCGGATCTGAGGTTGGGCCGTCTAAGGATGTTAACAAGACTTGTTCAAAACCCCGCTGCTTTCATAGTCAAATATGGGGACCTACTGTCGTTGATAAGTGCTACGATCAACGAGCCCATGTTGCAAGCTCTGGTTGAATTCTATGATACAACCTACCAATGCTTCGTATTTCCAGACTTTCAGTTACTCCCAACCATCGAGGAGTATACTGCTTACTTAAAGATTCCATGGACCTTTACGCTTCCTTATGGAAAGCCAAAGCAGAGGGACTTAGCTAAAGCCCTACATATCTAGCTTGAAGACTTACCACCGATGAGAGCGAAAGGAAGGTGGTACGGAATGGATGCCAGACCTCTAATGGAGATGGCTGAGTATCATTATGAAAGCAGAAACCTGGGCATTTTTGAGGTGATTCTGGCATTACTGATATATGGGCTATATCTTTTTCCAAGCAGTTACGATTTCATCAGCGAAGAGGCGATCCGCCTCTTCATCATCAAAAATCCGATCAATGTGATACTGGCTGATACTTATGTAGTCATTCACTGTTTCATCTTGTATGATCGCGGGAAATTCTCACGCTGTCTTGCACTACTCGACCGATGGTTTACTTCTCATCTGTCAAGGACTCATATCCTTTGGAGGCTTCCTACCAAAAGCGCATGGGTTCCTAAACTCGTCACTCTCAGACACCATGACATCACATGGTATGACACCAGCCTCGGTGACCAAGTCATGATTCCTAGTTACGGAGATTTCCCCAATGTGCCTCTCATTGGGATAGAAAGGGTGATCACTGTCGCATCTGCGAAAATCGAGGGCCGACAATGACAGAAGAGTCGCCACCGTGCGTTATTTATCCCAAAGGAGGGAAAGGAAACACTCAGAGAAAACCTGACGAAAAGAGGGATAAGATCGGTCATCGCAACCAAATCTCGGGTTCGGGAGTCGGTTACGCAAGGGGAAGGTATTAGCACCCCTCACGTCCGTCGTACTCGACGGGATCCACGCTTGTTGTCTCGTCTATGGGTGAAAAACAAACTATCTACGGCTGCTAATGCTAAACGGAAGGAACTGAAAAGAAAGGAAATGACTGACTCGATAGAACGTCGTCGCTCTATGCCTACGTATTCCCTTGTGCAATGGAGTGGTTCCGTTGACCCTTGACATTGTGCGCAAGCTCCATTCCAATATTCTCCTCTTTTGGTCCTTGATAATGCTTTGAATGGGGACCAATGTGACGCTAAACCATCATAGCTCGACTTATAAGGGAAGTCAAACTTTAAGAGGTCGCGTATTAATATCCGTGTCAAAGACAAGATAGAGGAATGATATTGAGAATCATTCTCCAATTGAATCATGTCACACGGGCCAAAAACAATGGGATCTCGTCTTACAAGACTTCATCGATCACCAAAAGTCAAAATAAAATCGGAAGATGAAAAGAAATGAGGAGAGAAAGAAGTGGTCTCGGATCCAACATTATTCATCAATAATTTGACTGGTAATGAATTACGGAGGTTTCGTCATCGACCTAAAAATGTGACAAATGAAATGACATAAAGTCGAAAATGAGAAAGAGGAGAAAAAAGTTGGTCTCGAATCCTTCATTTCTCATCAATAATTTGACGGAGAATCGAGGAAACTTCTTCATCGACCAAAACAAAATGAAATGAGATAAGAAGTCCAATGAGAAAAGAGAAATAAAATCTACTTCTAAAAATAAAATAGTATTAAAAATCTAAATAGAAATTGTTAAAAAATTTAAACAAAACTCTAAATAAATTAAAATGAAATTAACATAATATTTACATTATTCTAAATATAAAACATATGACTATTAACAAAATCTTAAAAAAAAACTATATTAAAATATAAGTAAAATAGCAAAAAAAAAGTATATATAATAATTAACAATAATAATATATATTTACAAAAAAAAACAATAGTTATTTTTTTTTAAATCAAACAAAAAAACAGGTGGATTAAAGATAGAAGACGGAGGGGTGTACATACCAATTGCCACCGATGGGCTTAAGCCCAAATCAACCTAAATAATAAAAAAACAAAATACATTAACAGAAAAAAAATAAAAAGATTCTCTTCACACGAAACAACATTAGTCCGTCACCTCTCTCCGTTCAACTTTAACTCACAAACTGAAATCTTCAGAAAAAAGTTCACATCAAACTCAACTTCTCTCTCTCCAGAATTTTCTTAACCAATTCTTCTTCTCCACTTGTTTCTATTGGTGGTTTGTCTTAAGGAAAATGGGTTGGTGAATATTTAGAAATGGGTTCCGATTTGGTGCGGGTTTGATGAATCGAAGAAGTTTGAGTGGTTTGGTTTTATGGTGTGAAGATTAAAAGAAGTGAATGGGTCGATTTTCGTTCATCTGAAAACGACGGTGGAGGCTGTTTGTGGGATCAAATCTGGGTTTAGGGGTTGAAATGGTTTAACCTTGGAGTTTCAAAGGTTTTCAGAAAATGGTGATGATTCGAATTTGATGAGTTCTGTTGAGTTGTTAATGGTGAGAATCATATGATGAACAAAGTGGGTTTTCGAACTAAAGAAGGGCTTGGAAGTTTAGAGCTTGTGAGTTGGTTCGCGTCACGATTTTGAAGATGGAAGTGGGGTGTTTAGTGGTTCTCGAAGGATGTTGGCTCGGTTGGTGAAGATGAAATTCGAGTAGATTTTGTTTTGGTTGAATGTTTCAGAGGTTTGAGTTGGAAAAAAAATGGTGGCTGTTTGAAGATGTTTCAATGGTGGATTTTCAGTCGAAGTTCGAAGGAGGTGGAAGCGGTGGGTTTGTTTTAACGGAGGGAGAGATGAAGATCTGGATTGAAGGTGAATGTTTGGAGATGGTGACGAGTTTCGATTAAAATGAGTTTTGTGAAGTTTTGGAGTTGAAGAATCTCCGGTGAAGATGAGTTTCGAAGGTTCCATAAATGGTGGGCTTGAAGGTTCATCAATGGAGTTGAGTTTCTGGTTGTTCTGAGTTGGTTTAGTTTGGTGAAAAAATCTGGGTTTCAATGAGTCAAAAGGTGGTTTTGTTCATCAATGGAGATTGTGCTCAAGGATGATGGTGAATGTGAACAAGGTGGCGGCGGCTGTGTTGGGGATGAAGATGAGGGTTTCTGCGTTTTTTCGGTTTGCTCATTGGATGAACAGTAGCGGCGGACTAGGTCTAGGGTTGTTGAGGAAAGGGATGATCAACAGTGCCATTATATATCCATATCGTGACACATGGCAGGGCTTTGTTAAGACTTAAAACTTGATTAATTGCTGATTAAGTGACAAATGATGATTAATGACACGATAATGACGGTTAAAACATGATGATGAATTAAATGGACTAAACCTAATTAAAATCCTAATATAATAATCTAACTAATAATTAAAACTAATAATAATCAACTCTAATTAATAATTAAAATCTATATATACAAAAAAAACTGAAAATAAAATATATTTAAATCTTTATTTTTAAAGAACTGTTTTAAGACTATTTTAAAAAAAACTAATAATGATAATCTATTTAAATCTCTATTTTCTAAAGACTACTTAAAAAACTAATATAACCTATATTAATAAAAATTAAACAATTAAAAACTATTTCTATTTAAAAATCTACATAATTAAGCAATAGCCATAAAAATGTCATGAAAAACAGGCGAGCACCAGAATGTCGCTGAAAATACCAGCACGGACTGGACTCACAGAGTGAGCAAACTTCGCTCGATTTCGAAATAAATCTCCTTTCCTTGAACCGGTTTAAATCGCCTGTAACGCGAGAAAAAAGGGGCTGTGATCCCGATAATTCGTCCTGACTGACAAAATGCACTGTATACGAGAGATGATATGCAAAATGCAAATGGAACGAAACATAAGCCAAATTACTGGAAAAGGTTGGTCAAATTTTGGGGTGCAACAATCACCTATAATCCTGTCCTCGCTCGACGTCAACATGGGTATCCTACTGGACCAGAGCCCGAACCAGAACTGTTGAGGCCTTGCTTCTACAAGACGGGTCGCAACCAAGAACTAGAAGCTAATGCTCAATACGCTCAAAGAGATGCACAGCTCTTGGGCCTAACTCCAATGGAGAATGCAAGCTGTTTAACCACTAGGGGGTACCTGCTATGGTCAAAAGAAATTGCCTTAAACATGTTCTACACTCATGACTATGAGATAACCATGGAGCCTGAGCTCCCCGCAACTAGGGAGGAACTAAAATACGCTTTGATCAAAGTGCAAAGAGAGAATGAAGACCTGTGGGAGATTATCCGCCAGGACCAAGTTCATGTCAGATTCTAAGAAGGAGAAGGATCATCTTGTTAGATTGATCTTTGTTTCACCATTTCCCTGCTTTCCCTAAAAAGGATTTAAATCCTGTTTGTTGCATTTACTTTCATTTTCTTGTAAGAAAGGTCTTGCTTTTTAGCAAGGGCCACTCTATTGTAATAGATTTCCAGCTATCAAATGAAAAACGCTTTTTAAGCATGTCGTTACATGTTGTTCTAACTTTTTGTTTGTAAACAAAAATTTGGGTTTCCTTGAATGGTTTATGCATCCATATTTGCATTTGCATTCACATGTCATCCTGCATCAGTCTTGCATTTGGATTCCGCATCTCATCCTTTGTTCTTGTTCAGAGAGAAAGAGAGAAGGAGTCACGCAGTGTTCTCACAGATACAACACACGATCCCAAGCTCAAAAGAAGATGGCAGATAACGACCAGAGGTTCGATCAAATGGATAATGACATTGAAGGGATTAAAGGGGGCGTCATCCAGATCATGGAAGTCCTCAACATAATCAAAGCAAAGATGGACACGCAACCTACAGTGATCTCCGAAGTTGCCACAGCAGCGGCCAATGTCACGGCAGCTCCTGTTACTTCAGCAGAATTTCCCTACGGCATGTCCCGGGATTTTATGCCGCCGTTCAACAATATGCAATCTTCGAGTCTCAATCCCCTGTTCGACTCAACAACCAGAAACCCTATTTTCACTCAATCGGGTGGGCCTACCACAGTGCGACCAGTTTTCGCCAATCAACGACCAACCTTTGATATACCCGATGGTTCTGAGGCTGAGGACGAAAAACACGAAAAATTAAGAGTGGAGATGGACATCATGGCCAAAAGGATGAGGGCCATTGAAGGAAGCCATGTCTTTGGATCCGACGCCAAGGACCTATGTCTGGTGTGTGGATTGGTATTTCCTCAGAAATTTAAAATGCCGGTCTTCGACAAATATGAGGGGACCACTTGTCCTAAAGTCCACCTCATCATGTAATGTAGGTGGATGGCTCCGCATATTGAAAATGACAAACTGTTAGTAAACTGTTTCCAAGATAGTCTTAAAGGTGCTTCAACTAAGTGGTATCTCAGTTTAGATCAAGAAAAGATCCACAGTTTCCAAGACCTTTCAAATGCTTTTATTCAACAGTACAAATGGACCTAGCTCCCGATCGCCGTCAGCTTCTCAGCATGACGCCGAAAAATACTGAAACCTTTAAGGAGTATGCGCAAAGTTGGCGCGAAACTGCAGCACAAGTAGAGCCTCCCCTTACTGAAAAGGAGTTGGCAGATTCGTTTGTGGATACGGTTCGACCGAAATTCTATGAACGATTGATCAAGGTGGAAGCAGGTTTAAAGAGTGGAAAAGTGACCACTCCAAATATTACCTCAAGCGCCAGCACAACAAAGAAGCCAGTCAGTAATTTCCACAAAAAGAAAGAGGGAGAGGTGAATGCAATTACATATGGGAAGAAAGCACAAAACTCCCGAAGCCATCGCCAACAGTACCAACCATCATATGTGACAGCAGTGACCCCGATTTTTCAACCTTCATCACAGCATGGTCCCCAGCCTGGGGCATCCAGCAATCAGCACCAGTATCAGCCTGGAAATCAGCAACATTATCACTCCAATAATCAACAGCAATACCAGTAGCCGTAGGGTCAACAACCTCAGAGCAGGGCTCCGAGAGCAAATTATCAAGCAAATAGGCCAAAAATATAGCCTATTCCAATGAGTTACACCGACCTATTTCCCATGCTAATAGAAAGAGGGCTGGTCAAAACAAGGAAATTAGGTGCTCCACCTAATCCACTCCCTTTCTATTACAACGCAAATGCTCGTTGCCCATTTCATGAGAATGCTCCAGGCCACGATCTTGAAGGCTGCTTTGCCCTCCAGCATCTAGTTCGTGAACTAATTTAAAAAAGAATTCTATCCTTCGAAGATAATCATCCCAACGTTAAGAGCAACCCTCTGCCAAATCATGGTGGATTCAACGCCATTACTGAAGAAGGGGAGGGGTCAGAAGACAAGAAAGTTACCAATGTTGGTGAGATCAAGGTGCCGTTAGCAGACCTACACAAACGCCTTGCGCAGGCATGGTTTCTTAAGACATCTCACGAAAATTGCAAAGAATGTATGCTGAATCCTGAGGGATGTGACGCTGTGAAAAAGGACATTCGGGCCATGATTGAACAGGGAATGATAGAAATCATTCACCGGAAAAAGGAAGAAGATGTGGCAGTCATCGAAATTGTGTTTAACATGCCAGGAGAGCCCAACAAAAGAGCCGTATTCAAAGATGATAACAGCAGCAAAAACTACAAGAACGTCCAGCCAGTATTCCGCGACGATGCACCCCCGAAATTCGGGAGGGGACAGACCAGGTTTGAGCCGAGGGGAGGATCCAAGCCTCACCCAAGAGCTGTGACACCAAAACAAGACTATTCATGGTGCGAGGATATTTTCAAAGGAAAGAAACCAGTAAATGTGGCCAACATTGCCGGTGGAAGCAAAATGACCCAGAGTGGTCGCATTTATCAACCTCGAACATATAATGTGGCTCCTCCACCAGCAGTTTCTGTTCAAAAAATTCCTGTTCCTCAGAAGCCCGTGCCCGAAGCAGTCATCGCTAAAGAACCTTTAGTTAAAGGAAAAGAAAGTCTCAAGAACGATGAAGAAGAATTTTTGAGGATCATTAGACGAAGTGATTACAGGGTGGTGGACCAACTAAACCAAACACCCTCTAAGATCTCGGTTATGGCCTTGCTTTTAAGCTCTCCGGCGCACCGCCAGGCTCTGCTCAAAATCCTGACGCAAGCCCACGTTACTAAAGACATCACAGTGGGGCAGTTTGACTCCATTGTAGCAAATATCGCTGCCTGCAACACCTTGAGCTTTGACGACAATGATCTGACAGCTGAGAAGCGTAAGCACAATCGTGCTCTACATGCGTCAGTCAAATGTGAAGAGGATATAATGTCTCGAGTGCTTGTTGACACAAGATCAGCACTCAATGTAATTCCTAAAAGGACTTTGGCCAAGCTGGCATATCAAGGTGCTACCATGAGACCAACTTCTCTCATAGTCAAGGCATTTGATGGATCCAGGAGAACCGTGCTAGGATAAGTTGATCTTCCTATCCTAATTGGACCGCAAATCTTCGAAGTCACCTTCCAGGTGATGGACATAAATCCGGTCTACAGTTGTCTACTGGGAAGACCATGGATTCACACAGCTGGCGCTGTCACTTCCACTCTCCACCAAAAAATGAAGTTTGTCGTGGATGACCAGTTGGTCATTGTCCATGGAGAAGAAGACTTAATGGTGAGAAACTTGTCATCATTCCGGTATATTGAGGCTGATGAAGACTCCCTCGAGACGGCCTTCTAAGCACTAGAAATAGCTCACGCTGTTCTAGTTGATGAATCGGACATAACCCGTGGGCCATCATTCACCTCTGCTCAAAGTATTAAGGCGGAACTGAAAACTGGAGTCCCATTGGGATGGGGAGAAGTCATCGAAGTCAACGCTCGAGCCAAAAATGATCGACAAGGGTTGGGATACAAACCAACTCTAGAAGGCGAGCCTGAGGAAAGGGCCATGAAGAAGAAGTCTTTGAATGAGATATTCACCAGTGGCGGCATGCAAGTCAACGCCATTATTGCTGAAGATGAAGATGGTAATATGGATCATCTAATAACTAGGGGGGAGCAGCGTTGCATAACTGGGAGGTTGTGGAAGTGCCCATCTTTTTACTTTTAGAGTAATTCACTCTGCTTGTTAGCTTTGTGTTTTTCTTTAAAAAAATTCCTGGTCTTGCCCAAGACCTGCGAATTATTTTGTATTGGGCCACTTTGCAAATTTGAAAATCATTAATGAAAAAGTGTTTTTGTTAAAACTCTTGCTCGTTGTTTTACGCATCATTTTCACTCTTTTTGTTAAAATAAAAATGGCGATCTTTTTGAAAAAAATAAAAACAACCCTTCATCTGCATGTCTGTGTGTGTGTGCCTAATTGTTCCAAAATAAAACATGCAGAATACCTCCATCAACCACAGAATCCTATGATCCTTTGGCTCCTTCTACTAGCGGTTCATTTGTCTTTCAAGCTAAAGAAGAGAATGACGAAGAGTTTGAAGTCCCATAAGAGTTAAAGAGAATGGCTGAATACGAAGATGTTTATCTCCAACCCCACAAAGAGAAGACTGAAGTCATCAACTTGGGGTCAGAGGAAGAAAGAAGAGAAGTCAAGATTGGGGCATCATTAAAGCCAGAAATCAAAAACAAGCTGATAACAATCCTCAAAGATTTTGTTGACATATTCGCTTGGTCCTACCAAGATATGCCAAGGTTGGATACTGACATTGTCATGCAGAAGCTCCCCCTGAAGCCAGAGTGTCCTCCGGTCAAGAAAAAGCTTCGCAGGTCAAGACCAGACATGGCACTTAAAATCCGAGATGAGGTCAAAAAGCAAATTGATGCCGGCTTTCTAGCAGTATCCAAGTATCCAGAATGGGTGGCAAACATTGTACTAGTCCCGAAGAAGGATGGTAAGGTCAGGATGTGCGTCGACTACAGGGATTTAAACAAAGCAAGTCCAAAGGAAGACTTCCCTCTACCACACATTGACACTCTGGTGGATAACACAGCAAGATTTGAAGTATTCTCATTCATGGACGGATTTTCTGGTTATAACCAGATAAAAATGGATCCAGATGACATGGAGAAAACGACCTTCACCACACCCTGGGGCACCTATTGTTATAAGGTCATGCCTTTTGGTTTGAAGAACACAGGGGCAACGTATCAGAGAGCTATGGTCACACTCTTTCATGATATGATGCATAAAGAAATCGAAGTATACGTGGATGATATGATCGCAAAATCCCAAAGTGAAGAAGACCACTTGGATCATCTATTGAAGCTATTCGAGAGACTCCGAAAGTATCAACTAAGGTTAAATCCAGCAAAATGTACCTTCGGAGTTCGCTCAGGAAAATTACTTGGCTTCATCGTTAGTCAACGAGGAATCGAAGTAGATCCCGACAAGGTTAAGGCAATTCAGGAGATGCCTGCTCCCAAAATAGAGAAACAAGTCAGGGGCTTCCTCGGACGTCTGAATTACATCTCCAGATTCATCTCCAATCTGACCCCTACTTGCACTCCGATCTTCAAGTTGTTACTAAAAGATCAAACAGTGGTATGGAATGAAAACTGCCAAGCCGCATTTGAGAAAATCAAGCAGTACTTGCAAGAACCTCTAGTGTTGATTCCTTCGGTACCCGGAAGGCCTTTGTTCATGTATATGACAGTGCTAGAGGATTCAATGGGCTGTGTCTTAGGTCAGACTGATGAGTCGGGAAAGAAAGAACACGCAGTCTATTATTTAAGTAAGAAGTTCACTGATTGCGAGAGTCGTTACTCTCCCCTGGAAAAAGCCTGTTATGCGTTAGCATGGGCCGCCAAGCGTCTGAGGCAATACATGATTTGTCACACTACAATGCTGATTTCTAATATGGACCCTATCAAGTACATCTTTGAAAAGCCAGCTCAAACAGGAAGATTAGCCCGATGGCATATGCTCTTATCAGAGTAAGATATCCAATATGTTGCTCAAAAATCTATCAAAGGAAGTGTCTTGTCAGAACACCTCGCAGACCATCCCATGAAGGATTATCAACCACTCAAGTTTGATTTTCCTGATGAAGATGTGATGTATATTTAGCGCACAAAACCAGAGCCTGGTCCGGAAGAAGGTCCCGAGCCTGGATCCCGCTGGGAAATGATGTTTGATGGAGCGTCGAACAAGAATGAACATGGTGTCGGAGCTGTTCTGAAAAATCCAACTGGAGGGTACACTACCGTCACGGCCCGGCTTTGTTTCTCATGTACAAACAACATAGCCGAGTATGAAGCCTGCATCTTAGGATTGAAAGCTGCCATCGATCTTTGTATCAAAGTCTTGGAAGTAATTGGTGATTCTGCTCTAGTGATCTACCAACTCAAAGGAGAATGGGAAACCAGGGATGAAAAGTTGATCCCTTACAAGACTCATATCTTGGAGATGGCGGAATATTTTGATGAAATTACCTTCAAGCATGTACCAAGAGCAGAAAATCATATTACTGATGCGCTAGCCATGATGGCATCAATGTGGAAGGTCCAGTTTGTCAACGAGGCACCTCTGATCTGCATCGAAAGAAGGATAGTACCTGCATACGTCATGGCAATAGACGAAGAATCTGATGAGAAGCCATGGTTTTATGATATCAAGAATTTCCTCCAAAATCAAGAGTATCCCGCTGACGCGTCCACAATTGACAAAAGAGCAATACGTAGATTGTCATCTAAATTCTTCATCAGCAATGGTACCTTGTACAAGAGAAATCATGATATGGTTTTACTCCGATGCGTCGATGAAAACGAGGCGAATCTCATAATGACCAAAGTACACGAAGGAACCTTCGACACCCATGAAAATGGCCACGCCACGGCTAAGAATATCTTAAGAGCAGGCTACTTCTGGTTAACCTTGGAGACAGACTGCATACTCTTCGCTCGAAAGTGTCATAAATTTCAAGTCTATGCTGATAAAATGCATGTTCCTCCACATCCTCTCAATGTGATGACATCACCTTGGCCTTTTGCAATGTGGGCGTAGATATGATTGGGGCAATAGAGCCAAAAGCTTCCAACGGCCATCGCTTCATCCTTGTCGCAATTGATTACTTCACCAAATGGGTAGAAGCAGCGCCGTATGCGAACGTGACAAAGCAAGTGGTTGCTCGCTTCATCAAAAACGAGATCGTATGCCGATATGGTATCCCTAACCAGATCATCACTGACAATGGGTCGAATCTGAACAATAAAACGATAAAGGAACTTTGTGACGATTTCAAGATCAAACATCACAATTTGTCTCCTTACAGACCTAAGATGAATGGCGCAGCTGAAGCTGCAAACAAAAACATCAAAAAGATAATACAAAATATGGTCGTAACTTACAAAGATTGGCACGAGATGCTACCATTTGCTTTGCACGGATACCGAACATCAGTGCGCACTTCGACAGGGGCAACTCCCTTTTCCTTAGTGTATGGGATGGATGTTGTGCTACCCTTTGAAGTCAAAATACCTTCCTTGAAGATCTTGACGGAAGCAAAGCTTGATGAAGATGAATGGATAAAAGAAAGATTCGACTCGTTGAACCTTATTGACGAAAAAAGAATGACGGCCATATGTCACAGTCAAATCTATCAACAAAGGATGATCAGAGCGTTCAACAAAAAGGTTCGTCCCAAAGAGTATAGGGAAGGAGAGCTTGTGCTTAGAAAGATCCTGCCAACTCAAAAGGATATGTGTGGCAAATGGATGCCCAACTATGACAGCCCTTTCGTTGTAAAGACTGTCTTCTCCAGAGGATCTCTAATTCTCGAGACTATGGATGGCGAACAACTCAAGTATCCCATCAACTCAGACGCATTGAGAAAATACTACGCCTGAAGAGAAATACCTAGAAAGGAGATTTCAGTGCTTCATCAAGATGAAAGCCCAACATTTGAAAGCTGGAAGACGCCGGAGCGGAGTCTTGTGCAAGATATCAGAAGAAAGATCAACGCTTGTCATTCTCGTCAGAAGCAGCGAAGCAAGTGAACTGGCAGTCAGAAGGACCGGATTATTATGGGATTCTGTAACCTTTTCTGTTTGCCATTTTTCAAACTTATAAAGTTCCCAAGGCTTTGCCCTTTTGTAAAGTGCTTGTCTATCAATAAAATCAGTTTTTTGCCAAATCATTGTTATGATCCTCTGTTTTTGTTATGCAATTTCACTTATTTGTTAATAAGAATTTTCTTGAAAGCAAAGTGCTTTGAAAAAAATTTAAATTTTTGTTTTAAAGGGAAACACGATTTGACAAAACGACTGAAAAATTCTAGAGGTAATCTGATGACATTACACAGTTCTCAAAGTTGTGAAAGTTTGCTGTCACCCTTGACCAAACTAGATGTGTCCAACCGCAATTCTGGCTCTTAAGCCAAGACTTCTTCTCTGCAGAATTACAAGGATATTATTGAAAAAGATCGTTATCTACACCAAAGAAGAAAGTGTCGCCTGACTTGTGGCGTTTTGAAACTCAGTGTGACGAATTCTCTCTATGTTTTGCTTTCCTTTGTTCCTGCGGGTCGGTTTGCATTTTACATACATCATCATGCCAGCATACGCATTTGTTTGTATTTCTGGTTCTGGTTTTTGTTTTTTGGCTGTCGCCTTTGAGATCCTTCGGTTGTTACCATTATCTTTGATCTGTTCTAACAAGTTCGCTTCAAAGATTGACATCCTGGGGTTTCCTTATCTTCTTTGGGAAGCTAGTGGTGACTAGCAATATCCAATTTACACCAATAGGGGGTTGTTACCAATTTTCATCTTCGATTTGGTCGTCATCAACAAACTTTGAAAGACTAGTGTTCACTAGCACACGTTCAGAACTAATTACGTTCGGTACCGTGATTCGGTCGTCACCAACCATTTTCCAAACCCAGTTGTTACTGATTCTGTTATAAAGCGAACCAATTGTTATTGGAGTCCCTTTGATTCGGTTTTCACCAATATCGCTAAGAATATAGTGGTTACTAGTATTGCCCTCTAAAAACCAATGGTCATTGACATTGGAGTTGGTCGTCACCAAAATTCCCTAAAAGTCTAATGATTATTGGCATCACCTTCAAATCCAATTGTTATTGGTACCCGTTTGATTCGATTATTACCAGTCTGTCTGAACCTAGTCGTTACTAGTCTTACCCTCAGACCCAATTGTTATTGGTACCCATTGATTCGGTTATTACCAATCTCTATAAGTCTAGTGGTCACTAGCCTTGTTTGAAAAAAACTAGTGGTTACTAGCATTATTCAGAACCAATTGTTATTGGTCTACCTGATTTGTTCATCACCAATCGGTCTAAGTCTAATAAATATTGGCATTGCTTAAAGCAGATTGTTATCACCGCATTGGCCTGGTCGTTACCAAACTCCTTGAAAATCTAATGGTCATTGGTCTCCTTGGATTCGGTCGTCACCAAATTTTCCAGTTAAGTCTAGTGGTTACTAGCATCGTCAAGAACTAAATGTTATTGGTATATCCTAATTTGGTTATCACCAGTCCCCTCTAAGTCTAGTAGTTACTGGCATTGCTTGAAAATTAATCGTTATTAGTGCCGAAAGTTGATTGTTACCAACATCCCCAGCCAGAGTCCTGTTGTTTTAACAACATTGTTTGGAATTCCCAATTGTAATTGGAACTTTGATTTGGTCGTCACCATATCCCCAGGAAGTCTGGTAATGTTTAGCACTTCTTGGAAACCGTTATTGACTTGGTCGTCACCATATCCCCAGTAAGTCTAGTGGAAACTAGCACTGTTTAAAAGTTATTTGTGGTTCTGGTCGTCACCAGTCTCTCCATTTGAAGCTTTCACTTTCCCAGTCAAGTCTCAGAGAACTAGTGGATACTAGTTTCCCCGACACGTCCGGTCTTGTTTCTAACCTTTTCGTGAAGATCCCGTTCGAACTCTTCGCTATAGGAAATTTCTCATCCGGTTATCCCCAGTGAGATTGGTGTCTTCATTCCGTCTTTTCCCCGGTGAAGTTCTGCTTCCCCAGTGGATGTTGTTCCCCAGCAAATTTTTCCCCAGTGAGGTTTGCGTTTCCCCAGTGAAGAATTGTCATCTTCCCGGGTGGGTTTCCTCATCTGGTTATCCCCAGTGAGGTTTGTATTTCATTTCCCCAATGAAGAGGTGTCTTCCCTAGTGGAATTTGTGCCCCCTGCATGAAAGATTTCCTTGAACAAGCACCTTTAGTCATGTCTGAATTATCTTGTTTACTTCACTTGGAATCCTTCCCCCCAGTGTGTCGGGTCCCTCGTGAGTGGTTACTCGTCGTATTGCCGTTCTTTTATATTTGCTCGTGTGTCCGCATTCGTCTTGCATTCAAGAATCATATAACATCATTTAGATTCATGGCATATTGGCAGTCGTCCTTTTGCATATCATCGGATCTAAGGGACAAAATTTCTGGTTTGTTATATTTAAATACCTTTCACTGCGATTCTATGAGGATTGTCATCTCTCATCACCATCTAGTGAAGATATTTAAATAGGGGCATCTGTTGCACCCCAAATTTTGACCCCTTAGATCCTCATCATCATTGTAGGATCATATCTGCTTGATTAACTAACCTTAACCCATTTTCAGTTTATCTTTGTTAAGATGCAGAGGAATTAGGGTTCCATATCGTCAAAATAGAGGCTTCAGTGGTTTGATCAATCAATGTTTTGGATTGATCCAACTTCAAACAAGATCAAGGATAATACATTGGATCAATTATGAATTCAATTTGAGGTGGTCACCCGGGAATTGAGAACAGTGCAATTTGAGATACCCGATTAGGGTTTCCGATCAGGAAAAGTCAACCGTAGTTTGACTTTTGTTTTAAAGAGTATTTCAATGGTGGTATTTTGGTCCATTAAGTTCCCGTGGCTTAGTAAAGTCCATCCAAAGAGTTTCAAGTCCTCAGGATGTCCGGATCATCAACGGGCGACTCGGTAGGGACCGATCGATCGAACGGTTGACCGAAACGTCAACTCTTCAACAATAAGGAATTTGACTTCATGATGTGAATCAAAAATGTTCCTTATGTCATATTACACCTCCCCATAAAATTTCATGACCATTGGATCAAGGGTTAAGAAGTAATTGCAAAAATCGGGAATTAGGGTTTCGAAAGGGGCGAGACCATACCTCCTCAACCACACATCCAATTGAAGTGGTTCAAAGCTCATTGGAAAGCTCTTGACAAATCCTACAAAATCCTCAAAGTGGTCCATGATCAAAAATGCATAGAATTGGAGTTATAGCAAAATTCATTTTTGAAGGGGAAATAACTTAGAAAAATTCTAAGTTATTTAGCACTTGTAAGTGGTATTTTCAGAAACTTTGAAGGGTTTTTCAACTTAGTTCCATCAAGAATTTGGAAATTCCCAAAACATGAAAGTTGTAGAGCTACTTAAGGGATTTTCAAATTGTGGTAGAACTCCTCAATAGCATGTTTGAGCAGGAAGTTATGCACCATAGAAGTTGGGTCTGTCAACACTTGAAACCACACTCCAACACTTCCCAAAAATCAGTTTTTCACAACTTGAGATCTCCTCAGCCCTTGAATCATGATTCAATACAATATTCAGATGTGTAGAGGAAAGGAAATGCAGAAAATGTAAGATTTGGAGAGAGAGAGAGAGATGGTAGGTTGCAACTTGGCATTATTATATTCAAATGTAAGGAAGAAAGAGAAACTTTTGGTTGATGTGAGCAGCTACAGTCCCCTAAACCCTAAGCTCACCTCATCACTTCATGTCCACCTCTCCACTTGAATTTCTGATCTTCTTTGGTCCATGGAACTGATGTATAGAGATCTTGGCAAGATATTTCAAGAACTTCACAAATCTCCCTCCAAAAGTGGTAAATGACCAAGGCTACCCTCACTCTTGTTTGGCTATAAATAGAGGCCTCTTCTATGAGTCCAAACACACCAGAGCAATCTCAAAAAACCATAGCTCTCACTCTCCTCTCAATCCTCAAGAAATTCAAAAACTTCAAAACCTCCATTTTTACCAAAAAACTGTCTTGAGCAAAACACTGCTGAAGACCAGTTCCATCACTTCCAAACCTCTAAAAAGCATCCACACAAACTCTAAATATAATATAGAAGGTGTCTATACCTTTAAACCTCCCAAAAATATCATTTTGCAAAAAGTCAACTTTCACACTAAGAAAGTTTGACCACCACCCTCAAAACTTGCCAAATCTTGGTCTAGGCTGTTTCTTGCTGATCTAACCATCCACACACCTCGCACATGACATATTACAACTGTCCAAAGCATTGAAAACCAACTGAAAGTCATCTAACTCCAACTGTCTTAAAGTTTGTTCTCGTTGCTTCAAGAGGAAGTGAGCTTCATATCATTAAAAAGGAAGGAGCACCTCTGGGTTTCTAAGCTTTTTAGCTTGTTCAAGGTTGGTCAACAAGAGGTAGGTGATGTTCTAACTATCTCTAAATCATACATTGTCATGTATTGCCATTTTATGGTGATTTGTGTGAAAATGTACCATGGCTGCCCTATTAGATTTCTTTGTCAAGAATCATAGTTTTATATTCATAATGCTTGTTTTGTCAAATACTTTGTCATTTGTAAATGATGTATGGATGTTAGATTGTAAGTTTGTGCCTTATTGTCATGTTTAGACTTGTTATTGAGATTTTGGCCATTTGTTAGTTTTAGGATCCAAACTTGAAAAAGTAGTGTGCTTGCCCTATAACTATAAACTTGGCTCACTATTGGGATAGGTAGATGACTTGTAAGTTACTCATAGATACCCCCCATGCCCTTGATCATGTTTGAATCAATGTGGCTATTGTTTGTGCTCTTATGTTATTGTGATACTAAGATTTGTATGTTGGGCTGTTGTGATTACTACTTTGTATCTCATTTGTTCTGAGTGATTTGTTTAATACTTACTTGATCAAGCTCATAATGTTTGTTTTGGTGGAAATGTGAGAAGCATGAAGTTTTGAACTTTAGGGCTGTCTTGTAAGACATGTGTGCTTTTGCTGTCCAATTTGATTCAATATGTAATTCTTTGATTTAATGAGTTTTTGCATAACTTGAGGTTGTGAACTAATTTGCCTATCCATTTCAAGAATGTGTATGTTGTTGTTATGCTTAAAATCTGCCTAAGGTTCAATTTTCTATGTCATGCCTCAAACTGTTGCATTTTTCAAATACCATGAGGTCAATACATAATTTTCTGTTTCAAGCATTGTTTATATGATTTGTGTGCATTAAATCATCATCATATCCATTTAAAACTTGTGCACAATCTCATTTTCTCCAACTGTCATGGTTTTGCTTATTGTATGTTCAAATTGTTATTCTTGCATAACATAAGTTTCCAAATGCCAAGTTCTGTTTTGATAAAAGTTTCATTCATTTTCTGAGTTAAACCTCATCTGTTAGCATCATCATCATGTGTACATGTCCCCTTTTGCATGAAATACATCGTGGCCTTAAAACTGACCTGTTGAGGTGAATATCTTGCCTAGGCAGATTTTCAAATTTTTGCACCAACACACCAATTCTCATACCACTTGACACAAGCTCTATTAGGAACTCAAAACACTTTCATAATGATATTTGCGGTGTGTGTGCATTAATCACTTGTGCTGTCATGGCTCACTTTTACATTTCACATTCCAATCACACTCACATGCTAAAACTACCACAGCCTGATCAATTTGTTTTTTCTATTTGTGTATGCATGATAGTAGGGTTGTAACTCACTCACATGTTTGATGGTAAGGTGTGTGTATGTTTGTTTTGGTCTGAGTTTATTTGTTTTCACAATTTCACTCACAATTGCATTTGTACAATAATCTGCCATAAGCATTACCAAATTATTATTCTGTTTGCATTTGTCTAATCTTTGGGTTGTAACTCATTTATATCCATGATTATAATGTGTGAAAATGATTAGATTGATCAATGCTTACCTGCATTTTCATTTCACCCTCAAACTGCTTCTTTAAGCCAAGTTTACTATGACCATGTACCAAGTTCTGGTTTGCTTGCAATATGCATTTTTTTTTAGTGGTAACTCATTCTTTCCCACATTTATGATATGTGTGTGCTGTGTTTGTCAACATAGGATCATTTTCATAGGTGGAACATGTTTGTACCCCCATGACTGTCAAACTATTTTGAAATTGTTCTTTTTGCAACTTATGCCACAAATTGCAAATCATAAGTCACTTTGTATTTAGGTTGGATTTTAGACTTCATCTGTTTTGAAACTTCATATATGTTGTATTTAGAGTGTGTGAGGACATTCAATTTAATTTAAGCATGAGCAATTTGAACTATGGCTTTGAAAATGCATGTCAATTCACCAACATTACAGCTGTCTTAGGTTTTTGAAATTCACTTGGTTTGTAAACTTTTGTATGGTTTAGACACATTTTATATGATGTTTTGAGCATGTGTGTGTAGTTTCTTCACTCAAAATTGGTCTGTTTTCATATCTCACTATCTCACTTGCCATAATTTAATTTTCACCTCATTCTCACATGACAGTTGGACTTGCACCTCATAAGCAGTTGGTTTGAATGCATGAACATGATATGTATGATATTTGAATTGTGTTTGAGCCTTTTCCCTAACCATAACATGACTGGTTAACCTTTTGCTTCATAAATGCATTATTCATCCACATAAGAAACTCCTATCGTGTTTTTATTTTAAGACATGTTTTCAAAATTCTACCTGGACCATTCTCTTCCTTGTTTAAAAACACCCAAAATTGATCTAAGGTTTGCTTGATTTGGTTGAGAAATGAGTGAGTTTGATACCAAAACGTATTTGTGAACTTGCCTTGTTTTTGCTTCCTTTTGTGCCCAGAAAATTAACGTACCAAGCCATATATATTTATGGGGGTGGCTATATCAACGGATGTATAGCCACCCCAGTGGTAGAAGCCTTGCCCATAAACACGCCTATCATTGCCTGAACCTGGGTTCGATCCCTGAGGAGGATAAACCCTTTTGCTTTTTTTTTCCTCCTCTTTTCATATTTTTCATGCTTCACCTTGTTTGTACCTGGATAGCGCGCGTGTGTGTGCTCTAGTGGCCAGGTTACTTGCCTGCAAGCTGGAGGGCGTGGGTTCAACTCCCACCCTTTGCATTTTCTTTTAATTTTTATTTGTTAATATTGTTTTGTGCATTTAAAATCATGAAACTTCACATAATCACAACTCTCTCATTTTTCATCCTATTTTGCTCATTATTTTTGCATTATGATTGTTATGATGTCTACTTTTATATGATGTGAAAATATTACTTGTTTCCATAAATTGTGATATACTTTGCCCATATGGAAGTTTGTTCATTTATTGTGATTAGTGATCCTACTTACAGTTGAATTCCTCTGAGGATGATTGAATTTCTTGTGAGATCTTCATTCCCTTTGTTAGCTAACATGTTAGGGTACCCCCTTTTGTTGTCACCATAATCTTGTCTCATTCATCCCTCCTAAATTATGAGGTTTAAACTGATTTAACGGTGTTTGATTATCATCTATGCACATTGTTGTCACATTTGTTATGCTTTGAACTTATGACATGCTTACTTTCAAATTGTGATTTGTTCATATGGTTGTTACCTTTATCATGCTTCAATCTTTGTTAAGATATGCTCCAAATCTTTGTTAAGATGTTTGACTATTGGTTGTAACCCTTGATATCATTTGAAGTATATGCTTATTGTAATATGCATGCTTACTTGTCTTAATCTTATTTCATCTTGCTCATTTGTTTATTGCTTTGATAAGTACTTATTCCCCAAGTGATGGAACTTTTTAGTTCTCATCCAAGTTGTCTCTCTCTCTCTCTCTCTCTCTCTCTCTCTCTCTCTCTCTCTCTCTCTCTCTCTCTCTCTCTCTCTCTCTCTCTCTCTCTCTCTCTCTCTCTCTCTCTCTCTCTCTCTCTCTCTCTCTCCTTCCAAAGGAAAAGTCTCTCCCTTGACCCTTGTGTCATTGGATAGCTCATTACCCTTCCTTGACTTTGTGAAGTCATCTTGAACATTAGTATAAGCCTTAGACTTTGCCTTAAGTCTAGAAGACCCACCTACACTATGAGTGTTCTTCAACTAGAACCCTAGGATAGAGTTTGTAAACTCTATATAAGAATCATGGATATGATTACTTACTCCCCTCTTGAGTGTTCAACATAGATTTAGAGGGTTGTCTTAAACTCTATACAAACATTGTTATGTTTGTTCCCCTTTGAACCTTGATCATAATCAAGTGTTCTTCATCCCTTGTAAGGTGAACTACGATTGTTCTGATTCTATCCTAGTTAGGATACATAGGCAGAGGACGCGACGTCTTTGCGAGCAAACTTAGAAACTATCTTTAGGTCTTTACCTATCATCCTACACCCTTTACCCAATCCCAAACCTTAGCAAACATTTACCAAACTTAGCATGCAAATAAACAAAAGGTTCCTGTAGAGTACTACAGATGTCTAGGATGTGAAATACCTACCCTATGCATAACCAACCCCCGATCCCCGAATCTCTTAGCATTGTTGTTACATCGCGCAAAAGGTTCTTTCTTTCTTTAGACCTTTCCTTTGGATAAATTAAAGTCTGGTTGTGAATTCAAAGAATTAAAGATTCAAGTTAATCAATAGCTTGGTATCACGATTCTCACCGCAACACACCTATCTTGAATAGAAGGCATTAAGCCAGAATTAGTGCCTATCAACGACGATTTCCCTTATGAACGCTTGGTAGCCAGATTGGAAAGCGATATGCCACACTTAACCTCGGAAGAACCAGAACTAGAAAAATATGTGGAAGCAGTCTACACACAAGTTACCCTGCCTTGGTATGCTGATATTGTAAACTACTTAGCCGCATGCGTGCTCCCACCGGACTTCAGTTATCAGCAAAAGAAGAAATTATTGCACGACTTAAAGCAATATTATTGGGACGAACCTCTGCTTTTCAAGAGAGGAGCCGACAACATATTCCATCGATGCGTCCCAGAGGAAGAAACAGATGACATCATCTCTCATTGTCACTCCGCCCCTTACGGAGGACATGCCAGTACTTCAAAGACATGTGCGAAAATCCTACAATCCG
Organism: Lathyrus sativus; assembly: GCA_963859935.3. Classification (NCBI taxonomy): domain Eukaryota; kingdom Viridiplantae; phylum Streptophyta; class Magnoliopsida; order Fabales; family Fabaceae; genus Lathyrus; species Lathyrus sativus. Next base: position 401,420,113 of record OZ012740.1, read on the forward strand.
GCCTATTCTGGCCCAACATTTGGAAAGATGTCCCTGCTGTTATACTAAGGTGCGACCGGTGCCAACGCACTGGAAACATTTCAAGGCGCGACGAGATGCCCCAAAAAGGTATTTTGGAAGTGGAAGTCTTTGACGTATGGGGGATCAATTTCATGGGTCCATTCCCATCTTCTTCTGGAAACAAATATATACTCGTCGCTGTCAACTATGTATCAAAATGGATTGAGGTCGTTGCCGCTCCAACTAACGACACGCGAGTAGTTATCAAACTCTTTAAGAATACCATCTTTCCCAGATTCGGTATACCCAGAATTGTCATCAATGACGGTGGTTCACACTTCATAGCGCGAATTTTTGACAAACTTCTATCGAAATATGGAGTAAAACACCGTGTTGCAACACCGTATCACCCGAAGACTAGCGCCCAAGTGGAGGTCTCAAATAGAGAAATAAAGCAAATCTTAGAAAAGGCAGTTGCCACCTCCAGGAAAGATTGGTCATCAAAATTAAACGACGCTTTATGGGCCTATAGGACTGCTTGCAAGACGCCGATAGGAACTACACCATTTAAATTAGTCTATGGGAAATCGTGTCACCTGCCAGTGGAACTAGAGCACAAAGCTATTTGGGCTATTAAGACGCTAAACCTCAACTACACTGAAGCAGGAGAGAAACGGATCTTGAATCTGCATGAATTGGAAGAACTTAGATTAGACGCATACGAGAATGCCCGCATATACAAGGAAAGAACCAAAAAGTGGCACGATAAGCGTTTAGTCCGGAAACAGTTCAGTGTGGGAGACGTCGTGCTCCTATTCAATTCAAGATTGAAACTCTTCCCAGAAAAACTAAAGTCAAGATGGTCAGGTCCTTTCGAGATAACTAAAATGTTTCATAGTGGAGCTGTTGAAATTAGCGATAAAACCAATGCACTGCTCATAGTTAACGGACAACATTTAAAGCATTACAATCAAAATGACAACAGTAACCACGTGAGCAGTTTGAAACTGCTAGAGCTTCCTACTCAACACCCCGACTAGCTTGTCACCAAGCTATCGCCAGGCTTTTAACGTTAAAAATAGCGCTGCATGGGAGGCAACCCATTTTCCCTCGTTTTTCCCTCTTAGTTTAATTTACTTTATGTTTTCCATTTAATTTATACTTTTATACTATTTCTCTATTACTATGTCCAATTCTCCTTTTTTCTATTTTATTTTCTTTATTTCTATTTTTATCACCTTCTGTTTCTCTAAAAATTTAATATGAGTAAAATCTGCTTTCAACTGTTTCCAGGATTTTAAAGCCTTCCTACTTCTCTCCTTTTTATCTGACTAGCTCTCGAGCATGGTTAACATCGACTACACCATTACCGTTTTTAGAGGACCCGCTCAGCAAGCCATATTTGAGGCCCTGACACAGAGAGGCATCGCTTTGACCTTGTACTATGATGGATCCACTATGGATCAGTTAGGAATCCATGATAGCATCCTCTATTTGTTTAACCAACTAGACTGGGAGCGAACTGCTCTAAAGACCCGTTTTGTCACCTATCACGAAATCACGTTCGAATTCCTTAGCTCCCTAGGCTACAAACCCGAATATGGCTATGTATTTACCAAGGAGCTGATATGTTTTAGACTGTTTGGGACAAAATTCACATACAACCGTAAATCACTGGTTGACCTCTTAGGTTTCCCTAGCGGACCCTTTGTGTATACTGATACCCATGAAGCTAATATGGATATCGAGTTAGATTATTTCTGAGGTACCATCACAGGTAATTATCACCCTGAGCCGAACGACATGAATACTAACGAGATACATAATCCTGCACTCTGCTACTTCCATAGGATATTAGCCCATACCCTATTTGAGAAGGAGGAAAACGTTACCGTAGTTTCTAAGGAAGAGCTGTTTATCCTGTACTGTGCATCACAAGTTCGTCCCGTTAATGCCGTACCATTTATGATGAGAACCTTCGAAAAGCTTAACCAGGAACCGAATTCACCTATCCTAATAGGAGGCCTCGTCACCATGATTGCACATGCAATTGGAATTAGGTACCAACTGAATAGAATCAAAGCTTTTGGCCATATCAAACCTATGGACATGCCGTTTTGCTTTAACCGACATATCATAGGTAACTTAGGACCAGAAACTTACGAGTGCCTTATTGCTGACCGACCAGTTCGACTCTTCACATTGCCTAACCATGAGCTGACAAGTATCCATAACCGAAACAATTGGTTGTACGAGTTGGATGAGCCTATGGGTCCTACCTCACCTCATTCTACACCTCAGGCTTACATGTACGATAGCGATCATATATCAGAAGCACAAGACATTATGTATTATGAAGACTATATGTCAAAAGCTGAGACAGACCCTGAGACTCCTCCGAATTACCATAATTTCACTGACCCCATTCCTGACCAACAAACAGAAAAGATGGACACCATTCTGAAAACAATGGACGACTTCAAGTTGGAAATCACAATATTCAAGGATGAGCTAACAAAACCGCAGACGGATGTGTTAGCTCACTAATTCGACGACTCATGTTGGAGGCTATTTTCAGCATATTAAAAAGACCTACAAGTCTTCCAAGGACTTAGGAAATTGAAGTCTTGAAATTAAACACTTCAACCTAAGCAAGCGAAATGGCCTTCGACCGAGATTTAGAAGAAGGGTCGAAGCGAGTTTTTGAAATTTGAATCTTGGAGGGAGTAGTTATATTTTCTTATGACTAAGAAGGACAAGTGGCTCTCATCGGATGAAGGGCTGCATGCGGTCTGACACTTGTCAAGAATAGATGGCCTAAGGAGGTTATTAGCGGTTATTAGCAGTTACTATTATTATTATAAATAGGAGTCCTAGACATAAAACTTAGTGTGTTGTAATTTACTGTTGTACAAGTCACTCTTAAAATTACTCCAAGTATCCGAGTGTAGAGAAAGAGAGTATTATAGAGAATGTACGTGATGTAAACACACCATCCTTTATCTTTTCAATGAAGTTACTTTGTTTTCTTTACTTTTGTCAAGTACTTTTATTTATTTGTTTCGTTTTTCCCTCTTGTTCATCATTACTACTTCGATTAAGTCTTTTCCTCCCAAAAAACCTTTATCTCTTTTCCCTTAATAATTCTTCTTCCTTCTTTCTTTTAAACATAGTGAATGATTTCTGCCCCCCTTTTTAAGTTATTTCTTCTTAGTATTGTTGAAACACATTCCTAGATAGGTTCAATTAGAAACACCCTTCAGCACATGTCCTAGGATTTCGTATGGTCAATTCTGCAAGTTAGTCAATTTGACACCAAATTGATAGACCAGAGGTTGTTTACCAAAAAACACGGTAAACAAAATGGCACACCCGGTGGGACAGTGCTGAACAAAGAAAGTTTTGAGATCATAAGAATCTAAAAATATAGGCCTTATCAACTTTTCTTCAAAATACATTGTATGTTACTAAGAAGTGGCAAAATAACCACTACGAACGAAGAAAGTTTAGTAAGACGTAACACTAGGAATATGGAGACGGAACCCGTTCAGCCAAATGGCCAACAAAATGGCTCTAGCGAAGAAACGAGAAACGACGGAGCGTCGACTTCAATACCATCAACGGGAGAGCAAATAGGGCTCCCGGTACGGCCTGTACCAACACCTTCGATATTAGGGGCTGGGTCGACTGTAATAAGACCCTATACTCAACCAGTATTGGAATATATCGGGCCCCAAGTGTCAAACCCTCAGACACCATTAGAAGGAAGCCCCCTTCCTAGGCAAAATCCTCTTCCTCGATTGGTACAGATGCCCAGGAATCCAACGTATGGAATGCCTACAACTGTGATGCATGGGCTTCAAAATGCTCCCCCCATCTTTTTAGATAACCCTGTGACTTCTCTGTTGCAAGGATCAGGATCTGGGGTGAACATTGGTCGAAGTTTCCAGGGCCAGAGTCTGGGATATTCGACGCAAGGCCCCAACCTGACCAATACCTCAGTCGCATGTTTGAGGCAACAGATGGATGAGGGCAACATGCAAATGGTTCAGACTTTTTCCTAAACTATGGGTGAGATCTTCCAGCCCTTGATCCATAACACTACCCAAACCAACCAACAATTGACGCTGCAGTTGACGCAGTTGGCTGAGTTCATGGGAGTACCCCCTGTACCCAGAAACTAAAACACAATGGCGAACGTCCCTCGAAAAGACGTAAGAAACGCAAGGGAAATACACTTAGAAAACCAGGTTAGAGTCGAACCTCCTGTAGTTGAGGCAGTAAGAGAAAATCAAACGAACCAGGTCCATGTTCTAGACGAAGGTAACCAAGGAGTGGTCGTGATAAACCGAAACCAAGATGCAGATCATGTGGTTCAAGAAGTCCGACGCAATAATATAGCCATTGACAATAATCTAGCGGCCATGGTCGAAAGTATCATGGCTCAGAATGGAGTAAACACTGGTTTTACTCGACCAAACTTTACATCCCCGATAGTAGATTACATCCTTCAAACAAAATTACCCCCAAGGACGAAAGTACCAAAATTTACGAAATTCTCAGGGGATACGACGGAATCTACTGTCGAACATGTGGCTCGATATGTGATCGAAGTCGGGGAAATAGCGAATGATGAGAGCCTTAGGATAAAATACTTCCCAAGTTCCCTCACAAAAAATGCTTTCACTTGGTTCACGACGCTAGCACCTAACACCATATGTAGTTGGGCCCAACTTGAACGCTTGTTTCATGAGTAGTTTTACATGGGCCAGACCAAAATTAGTTTGAAAGAACTAGCTAGCGTAAAACGTAAGTTTTTGGAGCCAATCGAGGAATACCTCAATAGGTTTTGATTACTCAAAGCCAGGTGTTTTACGCAAGTGCCGGAACACGAAATGGTCGAAATGGCCGCTGGAGGCCTTAATTATTCCATTCGTAAGAAGTTAGATACCCAATACCTAAGAGATATGGCCCAATTGGCCGATAGAGTTCGATAGCTCGAACGTCTGAAAGACGAGAAAACTAGGCTTAACAAGAGCAAGAAAGTGGCCTTTGTCGAAATTGATGACAATACCGAAAGGGGATGTGAGGATTCTTTGAATCTCGACGAAAATGAAGTAGACCTCGCCGAATTTAAACAAGGCCCCCCTTATTCTTGTAAAGTATTAGCACCCCCACAAGGGAAGAGTGTTGTTGAATCAGAAAGAAATGATAGATTCCCAAAGAAGACATATACCTTCGACATTACCAAGTGTGATGAAATTTTCGATATGTTGGTAAAAGATGGACAAATGATAGTGCCACATGGCGCTAAATTGCCATCACTAGAGCAACGAAAAAAGAGAGGTTTTTGTAAGTACCATAACTTTCTGGGTCATAAAACATCTCAATGTTTTCTTTTCAGGGATCTTGTTCAGAACGCAATCTAGGAGGGACGACTGAAGTTTGGGGAGAAAACCACCAGCCAAATGAAGGTCGACACGGACCCTCTACAGGTGACGGCCGCTCACTACACAGAGCCTTTAGAAGCCAACATGATCGAGGTCACTAAAGGCCGCATCTTCTCAGAAAGCATGATAGAAGTTACTGATGACTTCGTTAAGAATGCAGTGATGACAAAGGTCATAATGAGCTTTGATCAAGGCAGTGAAGAGGAGATGGATACTACCAACATCGACGGGGTAGCGGACAATCCAAAATGGGAGATGGTGACCAAGGAGATGGGTGATAACTTCATCAAAATGAACCAGGCTACTGAAGGTTTAAGTCTGAACTTAAAGGGTTTGAATTTGGTCGAGGAGGTTGAGATCAATATGATGGAAGTTACCCAACAAGAGGGTGAGGGGGACAGTGAGTCGAACAACCAAGAAGAAATCACTAAGGAGGAATACCTGAAGCAAGAGGAAACAATTGTGGATTTTCTTCACAAATGCCAGGGAAAGGGTTCTAGCATGATGTTATGCCCACGATGCAGCGCAATCTTCGACAAAAAGGCTGCCCAGAGACTTGAGGGAATACGAAGGCTCAAGCAAAGTGGGAGAATGCTTGAGTTCGATAGACGAAGCAGTTTGCTGAAAAGCTCTGAACCCCACATCAGAGGCCCCAAAACAAGGCCTGCTAGTTTCAAACCCGCTGTTGGAAACACCGATGGTATGTGGACAAAACCCAATGAGGATAAGCGACAAGGCGAACAAAGATGGAAGAATTTCGAAGTAAATAAGGGTTCCTCAGTTACCTATCGAAAAGAATTCCAGTCTTCAAAGATGGCCCATGTATCCGAGAATTATAAAGGAAAAAATCCCATGTCTCGATCGCAGTGGAGGCGGGAACAACGGAAAAGAAAAACTCTTAGAGAAACGGCGTCGAAAGACAAGGCTGAATCTAGTAATAATCTCCCAATAGAGAATCAGAGAGAACCGTCAAAGACGATCAGCAAAACCATGCAACCACCGGTGGGCAGGAAGTTGTTCTCAAACCAGGTTAAAAATCAGAAAGAGATCATTGGGGTCGACGACGAGATAACAGACAACTTCGACTCAGATTCTGATGATTCGCTAAATTTGTTAATGAACGTAGTGTCAGTGATGCCGAAAGAATATGACAGATTGTCTGTGATCGAAAACGGCGACACAGACGCAGACTGCGAAATGGCAGCACACAAACCCGTCTGCTATTATGTGATGAACAACGGCTGTGTTGAAGAGCAGAATGCTTTCTTAGAACGGCCCACTGAGGAGATGAGGAACCATTTGAAGCTGCTTTACATTACAGCTAAAGTGGAAAACACCCCAGTTAACAAAATTCTGGTGGACAGTGGCGCAACGGTAAATTTGATGCCACATCTTCTATTAAACAAAATCGGGAAAAGAGATGCCGACACCAAGCCACACAACATGGTCCTGTCCAACTATGAAGGTAAGGTAGGCTCGACCAGGGGAGTAATCCAGGTAGATATCACCGTCGAAATAGTAACGCGGCCAACGATATTCATGGTTGTAGAAACTACAGCTAATTACAACCTGTTACTTGGACGTGAGTGGATTCATGGCGTGGGGGCAGTGCCATCCTCGATGCATCAAAGGATTGCAATTTGGAGGCCAGACGGCATCGTAGAGAATATTGAAGCTGATCAAGGGTACTTTAGGGCGCCCATCAACTATGTCGATCAAAGGCACTTCGACAAACACTTGGCTGGTATAGGTCCTTGTGGACCAGCAGAATTCGATTTCAAGCCAGACGACGAAGTCTTTGGCTCGTTATACTTACATCCTATAGACGGTTTCCGTTGGGACAGAGAGGTGCCAGGAGAAAGGCTTCCATACCTTGGAACCTTGTCGGTGGACCCCACAGGATGGGGAAGTGATTTCAGTAATAATGACTGAAGCCAATGCGCTTCGAAGGATTTCGGCTTATGTGGCCGAAACCAGACTACAAACGGCCCTAGAGGCTGTTAGAAGCAAAATGGCCACAGAGGCCAATAAAGGAGTTCTTCAGAGAAGCTACAAGGAAGGATTCGACATGGAACTATCTGATGAAACCCATCAAGAAAACGAAAGGCTTGATGTTATCTATGACGATGAGCCTTTGGGTTTCGAGAAAGATCCCTTGGCATAGGATGCCAAAATGCTTGCGCAGGACCCGCTAGAGGAAGTGGACTTAGGAGACGGCATTACAAAAAGGCCCACTTACATTAGTGCCAACCTCGACACTCGATTCAAAGGTGAAGTCATCCAGCTTTTGCGAGAATACAGAGACTGTTTTGCCTGGGATTATGATGAAATGACAGGATTGAAAAGAGAGTTGGTGGAACATAGACTGCCGATCAAGCCTGGCAAGAACCAGTCAAACAGAGCCCAAGGCGTTTTGCTCCAAAGGTTTTGTCAAAAATAAAAGCGGAAATCGAAAGACTTCTGCGGTGCAAATTCATCCGCACAACCAGGTATGTCGAATGGCTTGCTAACGTTGTGCCAGTTATTAAGAAAAATGGTTCCTTGAGAGTCTGCATAGACTTTAGGGACTTAAACTCAGCAACTCCTAAGGATGAGTATTCGATGCCAGTGGCAGAAATGCTAGTCGATTCAGCCGCCGGCCACGAATATCTTAGTATGTTAGATGGTTATTCTGGATATAACCAAATCTTCATTGCTGAGGATGATGTTCCCAAAACAGCGTTTCGTTGTCCAGGGGCCATAGGCACCTACGAATGGGTAGTAATGCCTTTTGGCCTGAAAAACGCTGGGGCAACGTACCAACAAGCAATGAATTCAATCTTCCATGACTATATAGAATCGTTTATGCAGATATATATTGACGACATTGTGGTTAAATCCGTATCAGGAAAAGATCATATAGATCATCTTCGAAAATCTTTCTTACGAATGAGGAAGTTTGGCCTCAAAATGAACCCTTTAAAGTGTGCGTTTTTTGTGCAGGCAGGCGACTTCTTGGGTTTCATAGTCAACAAAAAGGGCATCAAAATAAATCAAAACAAGACGAAGGCCATTATGGAAACCAAGGCGCCATCAAATAAAAAGGAATTACAATCCCTGTTGGGCAAGATTAATTTCTTAAGAAGGTTCATATCAAACCTAAGCGGCAAAACCCAAGCTTTCTATCCGTTGCTTCGAGTCACCAAAGAAGGGTATGATTGGAGGAAGGAACAACAAGAAGCTTTCGACAAAATCAAAAGTTATTTGACCAATCCTCCAATTCTCTCTCCACCTTGTCGACACAAAAGCATGAGGTTGTACATAGCTGCGTCACACAAAACCCTGGGAAGCATGTTAGCTCAAGAGGACAAAGACGGCATAGAGAGAGCCATTTACTACCTTAGTAGAGTCCTAAATGATGCAGAGACTAGATATAGCGAAGTAGAAAAGCTATTTCTATGTTTGTATTTCTCATGTACAAAGTTAAAGCAATATATAAAGCATGTCGATGTTTGTGTCTCTTCGCATTTTGATGTTATAAAGCATATGTTGTCCAAACCTATTTTGCATAGTCGAATAGGTAAATGGGCATTAGCGTTAACAGAATTTTCCTTAACATATAAACCATTGAAATCAATTAAAGGGAAAATAGTGGCAGATTTCATCGTCGACCACTCCGCAGATATAAACGCTTTAAATATGGTCGAACTAGAACCTTGGAAGTTGTACTTCGATGGTTCCAGCCATAAGAAGGGAACTGGCATAGGCATGCTGATTATTTCTCCTGATAAAATTCCAACGCAATTCAAGTATAAAATAAGTGAGCCATGCTCTAACAATGAGGCGGAGTACGAGGCCTTGATAGCTGGACTTGAAATTCTGTTGGAATTGGGGGCAACTAGAGTCGAAATAATGGGAGACTCAGAGTTAGTCATAAAACAATTGACAAAAGAATACAAATGTGTCAAAGAAAGCCTCATTGTGTACTTCGTAGTAGCAAATAGACTATTAAAGAAATTCGAAGAGACTACTATTCGACATATACCACGAATATGAAATTAGGTGGCCAACAATTTGGCCCAAATAGCATCAGGATATAAGGTGTCCTGCGAAGACCTGCGAGAAGTAATCCAAGTCAGAAGCAAGGTAGCAGCTGTGGCATTACGGCCATCGGATTTAAGGGCTGCAAAGTTCGGATTCACCGATGAAGAAACCTTCGAGTTCTTTACAATCGAATCGATGTCGGATGGGGACTGGAGAAAACCGTTGGTCGAATACCTCCAAAATCCTTCGAGCACCACAGAGCAAAAAATAAAATACCAAGCACTAAGCTACGTCCTCCTAGGAAACGAATTATTCAAAAGAGCTCCGGAGGGAGTTTTGCTTAAGTGTCTAAGTGAATCTGAGGCGTATCTAGCACTGTCATCAGTTCATAGTGGACCATGCGGGGCACACCAGGTAGGCCAGAAGATGAAATGTCTACTATTTCGCCAAGGTCTATATTGGCCTACAATGCTGAAAGATTGCATCGAATTCGCCAAAGGCTGCCAGGAGTGCCAAGTACATGCTGGTGTACAACATGTTCCAGCAAGCGAGTTACACTCCATAATTAAGCCATGGCCATTCAGAGGATGGGCTTTGGACCTAATAGGAGAAATACGACCCACGTCCTCGAAAAACCAGAAATTCATCTTGGTGGGGATAGACTATTTCACCAAATGGGTCGAGGCGGTACCCCTGCCAAAAGTAGACCAAGAAGATGTGATTGAATTTATTCAAAAACACATTATCTTTAGATTTGGTTTGCCAGAAACGATAACAACAGATCAAAGATCAGTCTTTACCGGTCGAAAAATGCAAGAGTTTGCCAGAGAAATGGGATTCAAACTCCTTACTTCGACCCCTTACTACGCCCAGGCCAATGGCCAGGTCGAGGCAGCGAATATGGTAGTAATTGGAATGATAAAGAAGCAAGTAGTGGGTAAGCCAAAAAACTGGCATAAAACCTTAGACCAGGTCCTATGGGCATGTCGAACATCCCCCAAAGAAGCCACCAACACTACACCCTATCGGCTGACTTTTGGCCATGATGCAGTATTACCAGTCGAAATTCTTGTGCAGTCAGCCAGGATTCAGAGGCATCACGAAATTCCCCGTGAGATTTATTGGGACGTGATGCTCGACGAGTTAGTGGATTTAGACGAGGAAAGGTTAAGAGCGTTGGAACTTTTAAGAAGACAGAAGAAAAGAGTAGAGAAATCCTATAACAAAAGAGTCAAAGCAAATACCTTTTTGATTGGAGATTTGGTTTGAAGGGTAATCCTGCCGATGGATCGAAAGGTCAGGACACTACGCAAATGGTCCCCGAAATGGGAAGGACCGTTTCAAATCTCAAAAGTCTTCTTGAATGGGGCATACGAAGTCGAGGAACTTAGCAATGATAAAAGAATCTTGAAAGTAAACAGTAAGTATTTGAAAAAATACAAACCAGCGCTGCAAGAGGTAAACATTTCGATAGAGTAATATAAAACTAAATAGCAGGGCCATAAATGGCATCAATAAAATGCGCCAAAAATGGCTTAGTCTTTACGAGTACAACAATAGAGACATGGCTTACAAAGGCCAAAAAATAAATATTAAACATTCTAGAAATCTAAAAAGGAAGGTTGGACTTCATCTTGACATAGTTTGCTTTCTGGGCGTCGAGACGACTCTAGCAAGAGGCTTTGTCGTTTTTCAGTTGTGAAATCTCAGCCTCAAGTTGTCGAGCCTCCTTGGCAAAAAGGACGGCATGATCAAGCTCTGTCGACAAGAAAGAATCATCGGAGGAAGACAGTTCAGCATTCCTCTTCTGAGCTTTTTCTATCTTACTGCGAAGTTTTCTGATCTTACGCTCCCAGCAAGCGATGTTCGTTTTATTCTCAGTAATCTCTTGTTAGTTCTTGGCCTTTTGCTCCTCCAGCGTTGCAATTTTGTCTTCACAATCCGCAACGGCAGACCAAGCAGCAGCCTCAGTACCTGACTTTTCAGATATATCCTTGTCGAACTGAGGCAAGAGCCCAAAGTCAGTATGAACCTGGTCGATCAACTTCCCAACTTCTTGGATCACGGTCGCAGCCTCAGCAGAGATCGATTGAAGGTCCACTTGCTGTAGGAGAGTTTTCAAAGAGAGGTAGTGAACTGGACCCATCTGCAAAAGAGAAAAGAGGCCCCCTTTGAAAATCTTGTCCTTTACTTTTTCAAGAGCACTGTTGATTAGAGCTGAAGTCAGACCTTCAGAGGTCGATGTACTTTGGGATCTTCCTGAGGAACTATTTCGCCTACGAAGGAGGAGTTGGATGTATTGACGATGGTCAGACGCTTTTAGAGCCTCAAGTTCTGCTGCAGTAAGATCTGTTGCACTTTTGGCAGGCATCGTTTCTACTTTTGTGGAGATGTTGGTAGGGGCAGTTGGAGTTGTCTCAACAGGTTTGGCCTGCGGGATAGGAGGATTCTCAATAACAGTCTCTTTAATTAGGGCAGCAGTGGTGGTATCTTCGTCCTCGTCTTCTTCGACGTCTTCTTCACTAGACTCTTCCAATTCAGATTGATGCATGGCTCCATCTGTCGTACCCCTCTCCTCCACAGGTTTATCATCAACCTCCATTGTGGTTCCCTGAGGTGAACCATCAGTAGGATTTTATCCCTCATCCAAGAAGTTCGCTTCCTCACCTGCTTCGATGGGATTCTGGGAATTGTTCCCCTCGTCATGATCGGACCCGTCGGTCTGAGATTGTTGGGTGACAGTCTTTAAAGGAGAAAGCAGGGGAACCACAGGGATCTCAGGTTTATTGATTTCCCCAAGAGAACTCACACCAGAACCTAAGTCCGAAGAAGGACGATAGGTGGGCTCACCTCGACTGTTCAAAGGATAGGCCTCGAGAAGAGATGTAGTCGGGATGTTTTCCGTCATCACAACGTCAGGCTGAAAAAGAGAGAATCTAAACATGAAAAAAAGAGTCCAAAAGTAGTTTGAAATTCAGACAGAAAGTAGTTGAAGATAAGAGTTGGACCTTCGGGCCTTCATCAGCCGGACTGGAGTTGTCGCTTTCAACAGCAGCAGTTTAAGGAATTGGGGTACCTCCGACAGAAGCCTTACCAAGGTCTACACGTTGAGCTTGTGACTCAGGGATTTGAGCCGATGGAGGATCGGAGTCAGTAGTGTCGAGACCGCGGACAACCTTTCGCCGCCTTTTCATTGGAACCTCCTCTCGAGGGGAACCATCTTCATCTTCTGAGTCGATGATGACTAGGTTGGCGCCTCTCTTTATTTTTCTCTGAGGGGTGGGGGTTTCCGACTTACCTAAAAAGCATTGGGAAAGTGTTAGGCTTTCTAAACCCGGAATGTTGAAAATATTAAGATGGTGCATTGATATTACCTTCTGACCCTCGACGGAACTGTCAGTCTTCACCGAGACGACGGTCTTTTTTGGAACAGCTGCAAAAGACAAATGACAGCGCCACCCGTTAGTAATGATAAAGCGTTGTTTGAAAGGTTTAAAATGAAGGGGAATCGACCTTCGAGAATGTCGGATTCGATGCGAACATCTTCGATATTAATATGAAGGTGCCCTTTGAAAGTATCGATGGTATGCTTAGTCGGAACCACCCGCTGTGCTTTAGGCTTCGACTGCTGTCTGAGGAATTTTATAGGATCCTCACAGATGAACCAATTTGGGAATGGAGGGGCAAAGGCCACTCCAAAATCAGCAGATGGCAATCGAGGAACCTTAGGGGGGAATAATTTGAAAGCCATCTCATACCGTTTCTCACGGGGGATGGAAGAAGGAATTTTTAAATTCTCCATCTTTTTTAGAAATTTTTCCCTCAGAGTGACAGCAGCCTCGCGGACGGTTAGACTAATATCATCCGGTTGATAAGCGGTTTCAAAGTATTTTTGGAAGGCTTGTATCTCCTTTATGTGAGTGGACCTACCTTTCTTGGTTTTTTCCTGCACATCAACGAAAGCTTGATCAATCATTCGAGAAAGACTGGCAGCATCAAGAAATTCAGAAGAATAATGTCTGGACCACTAGTTATAAAATTCTGGGGAATAGAAATAAGAAGGTTCAAAATAAAGTGGGGTAAGTGAAGATTTATGGGCGTGACGCGCCAATTGGGTCGAGCATTCGATGGGGTTAACGATGTGGTGTGAATGCAGAACGTGGGATTTTTTCTCGTATAAACACCTAGGTAGGGTTTCGATAAGTCCAAACTGCCTCGACACAAGATTTGGTTGGTAAGCTATCAGGGAAGCCTGTCCTCTTGTCAGATTGAGTTTGCGGACAAATAGTCGAGGCGTAAGGAATCGCTCCCAAACCAGCTTCGATTCCTCTTCTTGTTTCTTGAGCAAAGCTGGGAAAGGCCTGATGAACCATTCAGGGCCACGTTTCCGTTCTGCAAAGGGAGCCATCCCAGGTGTGAAGACATGACGTTTCGCAAACATCTAGATGAAGCCTGAGAAGTTGCCTCGAAGTGTTTGCCCTTCTTCGCTGGGGGTAAGCTAAACTAAGCGGGGCCATTCGACTTGTCTTCCAGAAATCGAAGGAAAACCTTCATCAACTTCACCTTTATTTGGTAGGCTGCCTTCAAAAGTGGTGTTTAACCACAATTGGAGTAACCAAAACGGTCCCGACATTACTAAATTGCCGTTATTCTCAGGGTCTTTCAGTTTGTCGGCACTTTCACTTAAGGCTTCGTATAGACTTGCAAGGATCATTTCACTCAAACATATGTCTCTCTTGGCATGTAGCTGGTTTGCCAGTGTTAAATATTTTCGCACCACCTGCAAGGATTTAGTACAGAAAATGCAACGAGACAACCACATGGCCAAAAAGGCTATATGTTCCTCGTCTTTAACCGTGGCATTATTTTTGTCATGATAATGGTTGATGAAATGGGTATAAGTATGTTTGATGGTTGAGAAACCGATAGTGTCTTGGCTATCAACTTCAGGGTCGTAAGTCAATCCATGAGGTTCCAGTCCTACAATAGCAGCAATATCAAACAAGGTAGGCGTCATCATCCCACATGGAAGATGAAAAGTGTAGTGTGTGCTATCCCAAAAGAACAGAGACGCAGCCAACATCAGGGGGCAGTAGTTGGGACCTACTTTCGACATCATAATAAGGTCATAGATGCCCATATCTTTCCAGTCTTGAGTTTTTGCTTTTTCTACCTTCTTCAACCTGTTGAGGTAGAGTTCAGAATCCTTGAAATATGGCGTAGCCGTAAACAATCTTGCACCATCGTGGAGGTACTTAAGATCCACATTATAAACATTCAAGCTATCTGGATTATCTAAGGGGACCTTTTGGGAGTCTTTTTGCCCTAGGGGTTTGGTTTTTCGATAAGAGGGAAAAAAATCATTCAAAGTGGAATAGTTTAAACCAGGGAGGGATAGAGGCCCGGACATGGCAAGCGGTTTATCCGTGACAGTAACAGGTATGATTACCTGGGATTCGTAGATATGGCGTTTCTCCTCCAGTAGAGGCTCTCGCAGGAGTTGCTGATTCTTTACCACCTTCGGTCCACTCAGAGCAGCAAAAGGGGGAAGGGTGGAAGAAGAAGTTTGTTGATGAGACTGGGTTTTCTATTTCTGGGACCTTAGCTCAGCCATGATGAGTGTTGGAGGAGTGTTCTTGGAAGAAAAACGGAGAAGAAAAGGTGAGGCAATGTTGTAAAAAGGTTTGAAGAAGAAAAAGTAAAAGACGTTCTGAAAATTATTTATAAGTGAAAAGGGGAAATTCAAGAGTTTTTACAAATGGCTAGGGTTAGTGGGCCACGTGTGTGCTCAGGATGAGTTAGTAGAGGTGGCGGTTGTAACATATGCTCTATAGGGGTAATGATGGCTCACGATTTTGGTGATTCCCGAGAAATTTTCCATGATGTTCATGACGTCAGAGATCGTGCATCAAGGGGGCGTAACAGTTCCCTTTTGCGTGAGATTATGGATATATCCTCTCCCATCACCTTTTAGTTTCCTAAACTCGAAGCAGTTGAAGGTGGGTCAACTATCAGGATATAGTCGAAGGTAAACGACGTCGAATGTGGATGCTGTCAAAAAATGTACTTTTTGTAGTATCGAAAAACTACATTTTTGGGGGGCAATTTGTTAGCTCACCAATTCGACGACTCATGTTGGAGGCTATTTTCAGCATATTAAAAAGACCTACAAGTCTTCCAAGGACTTAGGAAATTGAAGTCTTGAAATTAAACACTTCGACCTAAGCAAGCGAAATGGCCTTTGACCGAGATTTAGAAGAAGGGTCGAAGTGAGTTTTTGAAATTTGAGTCTTGGAGGGAGTAGTTATATTTTCTTATGACTAAGAAGGACAAGTGGCTCTCATCAGATGAAGGGCTGCATGCGGTCTGACACTTGTCAAGAATAGATGGCCTAAGGAGGTTATTAGCGGTTATTAGCAGTTACTATTATTATTATAAATAGGAGTCCTAGACATAAAACTTAGTGTGTTGTAATTTACTGTTGTACAAGTCACTCTTAAAATTACTCCAAGTATTCGAGTGTAGAGAAAGAGAGTATTATAGAGAATGTACGTGATGTAAACACACCATCCTTTATCTTTTCAATGAAGTTACTTTGTTTTCTTTACTTTTGTCAAGTACTTTTATTTATTTGTTTCGTTTTTCCCTCTTATTCATCATTACTACTTGGATTAAGTCTTTTCCTCCCAAAAAACCTTTATCTCTTTTCCCTTAATAATTCTTCTTCCTTCTTTCTTTTAAACATAATGGATGATTTCTGCCCCCCTTTTTAAGTTATTTCTTCTTAGTATTGTTGAAATACATTCCTAGATAAGTTCTAATAGAAACACCCTTCAGCACATATCCTAGGATTTTGTATGGTCAATCCTGCAAGTTAGTCAATTTGACACCAAATTGATAGACCAGAGGTTGTTTACCAAAAAACACGGTAAACAGGATGTCACAACCTTCATGGACATAGTTTGTGATCAGTTCGATTACATTACTCAACAGTTTGAAAAACTGAAGCAGCAGAAGGATTGATAACTTTAGTTCTATTTTAGTTTTTACTGCATTCTGAACTATTTCATATTTTCTGTTTTTACAATTTGAACTCCATTTTAATTATTGTACTCCATTCAACATTCACTTTAATTAATGAAATTTCTTTTTCATTTTTAGTTTTAATCCAAAATTCTTCCTTTACAATTCATTATTTTGTTTGATATACCGGCCCTCAATGTGAATCAATTATACTTCATAACTCCAGTACGAACCACAAAGCACATTTTCTACAGCTGCAGAATTTGCTATTGTGACGACCGTCACACCCCTGTTACGCTTATCACGAGCTTCACGATCGTGACGCCCCTCACGATCGTCACGCGATTAAAATTCTGCTAAATAGCAGATACGACCGTTCCACATTCTTTCCCCTCCTTTTACTTCATAACTTCCCACTATCTCCCGTTCCAAATCCCTCTCCCTCTACATTTTCAAATTCCCACTACCTGCACAATAACTTTCTCATTCATTACATTCAACCCCATCATTACTCGTACCACCCGTTCACCTGCAGATCCTTCCATATAAACTCCCAGTTCTCATCTAATCCATTCCACAGAAAAATAAAAACACTCTCCCTAATCACTCTCTCTTTTCCACCCTCCTTCACACTAAACAACAGAAACAAATGGCACGACAAGGTGAACTTCCTGACATGTCTACCATCGTTTTCAGTGATAGAGAACGCGGAGAACAGCAGCGAGCAAACTACATTACATTCTATCAATGCTCTGTTCATCCGACTTGGTACGCCAATGTTGCATGCTTAACTGAGTTGGGCATCTTGGAAGGCGTATAATAGATGCTACAGAATGCCGGTCTATGGTTTCTATGCACGACTCCGCAGCCGACATACGAAAAGCTAACCTTAGAGTTCTTGAGTTTTTTCTCATACATCACCCCTACCGGCGAAACTAACCAGCTCACCGGTGTTGCATGTTTCTGAATGTTCGACAACGACTATCAGCTTACCCAAACTCAACTTGCTCACATGTTACAGTTCCGCCATGGTGCCGATGCTCACTGTAGAGTTACTTCGGATAACTTCTTTCAAGAAGCCTTCGCACTTTGGAATCAACTTACCGGCACCACCGCAGATGGGTGGGACAGCCTCAACGCCACATACATCCACCACCCCGCCATCCGCTACTTTCACCAGGTACTCGGAAACACCATTTTTGCTCGAGACAGTAACCATAAGGTCAACTCCAAGGAGCTTTTCTTTCTACAGTGCGTCTTCGCCCCAGAATCCGTCAATGCTGCACCTTTTCTCTTGGCCCACATCCAAGCCAACTGTGGTCGAGGTTCAAAGCCTTTCTACTTCGGAGGTATCATTACTTCCATTGCCATGTCCCTCGACCTCGGTAACCGCCTCCAGGACCTCCTGTCCCTGCCTCCGGTCTTTCTCGACATTGACTATTGCCATTCCTCCCACCTCATCAAGATCCGAGCCGACGGAAGATATCATCCGGTGGTTCGCAACCACACTATCCGTAGCATCATCCTACCATGTCGTAACCGCGCCCATCCTCAAAACAGAGCCAACTGGCTCTTTGACACAACGACACCAGAGGCTAATGCAGAAGCAACTCAAGAAAATTCCCAAGTGCCCGTTGATGAAGTACATGAAGAATTGGACAGAGCTGCTCAGGCTGATGCTCCATATCCGCCACCTCCTGAAGGTCCTTCCTCTCGTCGTCGTTGCCGACCTGAGACCGAAGCAACAAACGAAGAAATCCTTCACAACATTTGGCAACGAAACAAGACAATAGCCCGGCTCGAACGTCGTCACCAAGAACAACACCAGCAGGTGATGGATTTTTTGGTAGCCCAAGGGGAACGCCTTGACAACGTCATTGATGAGATGGCTGCTCTAACCGTCCATGTGGAGGGCCTCTGCGAAACCATCTTTCACACCGGCGCTCTGCACCCCAAGACCCGAGGAGGACGACATCACGGTAGAGGAAGAGACAGAGAGTAGTGCACTCCATAGCTATCTTGATGTTGTTTTATTTCTTGCATTTTCATTTTTTTGCCGTTGTACACCTTCCACATTCGTTTCAAATCAGTGAGGACACTGCTTGAGATGGTGTGGGAGCGGCACTTTATTTCCATTCACTTATGTTATGTACTCTATTTCCATTTCAACTATTTTAATCCTGTCATTTCAATTCATTACAATAAAGAGCATTTTTATATTCTTTTCCGTTACGAGAACTTCCCCCGCTTTATCCGTTTTCCTCGAGCTATACAATTTTTTTTCCAAAAATAGATGCAACACCCGATGCGCCAAGATTAAGGCTGAGTCAAGGAACCTCGAGAACGATTGCTAACGATACCCATACCGCTTTGACACCTTAGACCTCCGGTTTATGCAAGTGAGTTCCACTGCCTACTGTACCAAAGCCTCAGGTTTGAGCACCAAGCGAAGTCCCTAGTAGTTTATACAAGCAGTCAGCACCGCCTTAAGCACATACGACGTGGAAAGCCGATGCAAATAAGTGATCGGTAAGATCATAAAGAAAATAATTGCTCCGCAGCCATGTAGTGATTATCTACCTCTGATATCTCGGAGTAACAAAAATAAGCTCATAAAGAAAAAATCCTCCGTCAGTTGGTCCATAGGTCTCTGGTTATGGACTCGAAAGGGCGAACTACGGTTCGATCCCCCACAACTTACAAAGAGGACATATCGAAGGGTATCACACTCATGCACCAGACCCCGTACAAAGAAAGGCCGAAATCACTAACAGGTTATTCCACTACGTATGTGCAAAGAGGTAAAATGCTTAATGTGATTGCGCTGGAACGAAACTGGGCAAAAACTTGGTACGATGAACTTTACGCCAAGCTACAGCAGCATGATTGGAACCGACTCGTATAAGAAGGAGGCCTTCGAGAGCATACCGCTTAGTGTCACTGTCGTATGCGTGTTGTTTTAAATCCTCTATGAATTCCCGACTCAGCGCCTCTGAAGCTACTTTAAAAATGCAAAGGAACACATCGTGTGACTGCATCATCTTAGCTCTTATGCTTTTTTCTTGAGGACAAGCAAAGATTCAAGTTTAGGGGAGTTTGATAACGCGAAAACGTATATACTAAATACCATGATTTTATGCTACTAATGTTTAATTTCACCCTGATTTCGGACTTCTCCGCATTGTTTGTTAAGTATTTTTGCAGGTATATGAAGTTCACACTCAAATGAAGCAAGACAAAGAAAACAAATGTTAGAAGACACAAAACAGAAGAAAAAGGACGAAAAAATAGCAGAAATGAGATTTGGCTGATATGAAGGTCGTCATAGGTCCCTCACGACCGTCACGTGTTTGACGACCGTCACGAGTATCACGATCGTCATGTGCGTCACGAACGTCTTATCTCCTTCACGATCGTCACACTTGCAAAAACAGAATAATGTTCACTTTTAAGAATGTGTCAGCAGAAGCCCAGAAAATATAATCATGACCCCCTGGATTCTCTCACCCTCAACTGCACTTCCTAAGGTATTTCACATAAGAAACATCCACTATAAAAGGAGAGCTTGAGGACTGGAATACGGGAGCCACATTGAAGACCACAAAGTACTGCCCAATTTACTAAAAAAAGCCAAACTTTGTTCCTGCTTTCTTTTTCCTTTATTTTCCTTTAAAATTCTAGTTGTACTGTTTGCTTTAACTCTGCATACGTTAATCGTCACCAAAGTAATAATCCTGCCGACATTGTGGGGGATTATTCAAGTGCCGGAGCAGAATTACTTACAGGTTCATTACTATTAATTAAGTTTCCATTTGCCTTTATAATGTATGTTTACATATTCTGTTGTTTTCATTCAATTATGTCTGCTTTAAAATCCATGTCTAGCTAAGGCGTATCGATCGATATGTAATGAATTAGTAGGACGAGATTCGATAACATTCGGCGCTTTTCCACTTTTTCAAACTTGTTTCTGGCCATAGTTTTTAATCTAAATTTATTAAACTAAACTTTGTCGCGACAGCGAGAATTTATTTATAGTAATCTCGCCACAACAATGGGAGATTCATTAAGGTATGAACCGAAATGCGAAAGCTAAGGCTAAGACCAGATAGTAAAAACTAGGCATTTATTTTAAATACAGCGAAAGCGCTTTAAAAGAAATTAGAACTCAATGGTTTTGAAAAAGCAATTTTAACCCCGAATGGGATAGCGAAAGCATACGTTCCGCCTTAGAGTTGCGACTAGTGTCAACAACCAACGTGAGACAAAAGTCTTTAAACCATTATTTTCTTCTGAAAACTATTTTGAATTTATTAAACCACGCCGGTGACTTGTCGAATCCTCGAAGAACTAAGGCATTGCATACCGATTTCCCGTATTAATATTCTAGAAAAACTTTTAGCCTTTCTTTATTTAGCCTTTACTTTTGCATCCTTTCCCTTAAACCATATCTAACCTAGCTAAACATAGTAATGCTCGAGAATAATAGTTTGATTACGAGTCCTTGTGGGATCGATATCTTTTATTACTACGCGATAGACTGTGAACTTGCAGTTAGTTCGGTTAGACTCAGAAAGTCGCGATCAACAGAATCTAGTGGTTATTAGTATTCATCAGAGCAAGATCTTTGGGATATCAATCTTGCTTTTCATGCCCTGCAGATCAGATCTTTACTCCTAATCCCCAGGGAAGTCGCCGGAGTAGGTTTTTCTTCCCCGCAGGGTGGGATTTCCCTAGATATTGGTATTCTTGTTCCTCAACAGAGAAAGATTAGGATAACTTCCTAGTAAATATTATTCATTATCCCTAGCAGATCGAACTTAATCTCCAGCAAAGTAGAATCCCCGGCAGAGTGGAATAATTTCCAGCAGTTTGTTTTACTCCCCGGTAGAGTTGTATTCTGGAAGGCCGTTCAGGGCATTTTCCCCAGCAGAGTTAGTTTGATCCCCGACGGAGCGGATTTGTTCTCAGCGGAGCAGTTATACCAAGGGGATTTCTTTTCTAGGAGGCCATCCAGGGCTTATTTTCCCCAGCTTAAGTCCAATCATACTTGGCACCCGGTCCTCCCCGACGGAGTTGGTTTCTTCTCTTCAACATTTATTTTGTTGGAGTGGTTCCTTTGCATTTGCATTTTGCATAGCATCCTCCTGGACGTCTAGCATTTCCATTTCGTATGGAGCATTACGCCATTCTCAAACTTATGCATTCGAAACATGAGCCAGGTTGTTACCTCTTGTTCTCATATGTATCTCTAGTGAATGTCGGTATATTTCATGAGCCTGTGTGGTATCTAAACTCTGGCGAATATTGTTGTTTTTCTTGAGCCTATGTGGTATCCAGACTCTGACAAGAATCTTTAATGGATGTGTTCATCTTATTATGTTATCGTATCTCCAACAGATAGCGGTGTATTTCATGAGCCTGTGTGGTATCCAGACCCCAGCAAGAATCCTTGGCAGATGTGTTCATCTTGTCACATTCTCCCTAACAGAATTTACTTATTCAAGTTCATCATTCCCCCAACGGAATTCTTCTTTCAGATTGTGAATCGGCGGATTCTCTTCTCAACTTCGTGTTGAGCCGACCTTCGGGTTCGATGCCTGTTTTAATTAACAGATACCTGTTTGGATTAGCCGATGTTCTCAGCTTCATGTTGAGTCGGCCTTCGGGTTCGATGCCTATTTTAATTAACGGATGCCTGCTTGGATTAACAGATGTTCTCAACTTTGTGTTGAGCCGGCCTTTGGATTCGGTGCCTGTTTTAATTAACGGATGCCTGTTTGAATTAGCAGATGTTCTCAACTTCGTGTTGAGCCGGCCTTCGGGTTCGCTGCCTGTTTTAATTAACGGATGCCTGCTTGGATTAGCAGATGTTCTCAACTTTGTGTTGAGCCGGCCTTCGGGTTCGATGCCTATTTTAATTAACGGATGCCTGCTTGGATTAGCAGATGTTCTCAACTTCGTGTTGAGCCGGCCTTCGGGTTCGTTGCTTGGTTCGTTTAACAGACGCCTGCGTGTTAACAGATGTTCTTACCGACTCACTGTCGAGTTGACTTAGTGTCATTGCCTGCGTGTTAGCAGATGTTTCTTCCGACTGCGTGTCGTTACTTTTAAATTGGTGATGAGTTAGCTCATTTCCCTACAACTATCAGATGCAGTTTCTCCAGTGATTCTTTTCCACTCCGGTGGACCTTTATGCGGTTTTACCTTTTTACGGTTGGCAAATTTCTGGGTTATGTTATATTCAACCACCTTTTACCATGAATTCTTGAAATCCGTTCACTTTTCTTTCCTTCAGATCCAAGTTGTTTGAATAGGGGCAGCTGTTGTACCC
The DNA here is from genome assembly GCA_963859935.3 of Lathyrus sativus. Taxonomy (NCBI): domain Eukaryota; kingdom Viridiplantae; phylum Streptophyta; class Magnoliopsida; order Fabales; family Fabaceae; genus Lathyrus; species Lathyrus sativus. The sequence goes on from OZ012740.1 coordinate 401,442,943, forward strand.
CAAAATTTGACCAACCTTTTTTCTTTTAACTTGGCTTATGTTTATTTTCATTTAGGATTTGCATTTGTATAGCATTGGTTCTATCAGGGGATCAAGAGGTGTTGTGTTTTCCATTCAAGAGGGGAGCTTCTTTGTTCAATCAAGCAAGGATATCATTGGCAAGTCATCAAGGTTTCATTGCCATCAGGATTGGGTTTTAAAACTCTTTGAGAAGAAAAGTTTGTATGTGGGTGTCACCTCTTATCTTGAGGATCATCAGAGGATCATCAGGGTTATGAGGTTACTTACTTGGATAAAACATAGTTCAAAAGCTCAATGTGTGTCTTGAGAAGTCTTTATGAAGTTTGTATGGTTATACATTTCATCTGCAAGAGCCTGAAACAAAGAATGTGGAGCTAGGGTTTCATCTGGTCAACCCAAAGTCAATTGTGGACTTGAGAGGGTTCAAGACTTGTTTATAGGTTATTGAGACATGGGAAGTCATCCCAAAGCATCTAGGATGTCAGGTTAAGATCAAATAAAGGAGATTCAGGAGTTTAAGAAGTTACTAAATTAGGGTTTCAGATGATTTCAGTGTAAAATCCCCTTCTTTAGTGCCTAACTTCAAGGACAATTTTCCCTATGATGCAAGCTCAATATAACTTTCATTAAAACATGGGAATTGTTCATCATCTTTCAAGCTTTCTTTTGAGTACAATAACTCATCCATTGAGTTTGTAAATCTCAAGTTATGATGCCAACAAGTTGGTGTCCTCAGATGAAGGGAATTTTGGTTAACTCACTTCAATGGCATTTTTCAAATGGAATCAAGATTCTACTTACTTTCAAATGAACATGAAAGTTGTTCCTAATGATCTTAGCTTTCCAAAATTTCCTAGAAGTCCTCTTTCTCATTTGTACATCTCAAGTTATGGTCTTCACAAGGCAAGGGTATTTTGGGAAAGTTCATTATAGGTCATTTTCTTCAATGGTCAATTACCTGAACTTTGAGACCTCAAATCCAATTTTGTGCCACATGAATGTTGTGCCTGATTGGTTCAACTTCCTCATGAACTTAAAATCTATGGCATTTGGTGGATGGTATGATCATATGAACCATTTTTAAGGTGAAAATTGAACTTTTAGACATGGTTTGGCTTTCTTCATTTACAAGTCACCAAATGACTTTGTTCTTGAATTTTTCACACTATAATGTCATCATATTTTGGTATTGCCTATGCTTACCTCATTTGGATAAAAAAGAATGCAAATTTCATGCTTCATTTTCAAAATTCATACCTTAAAAGTCATGTTGCAAACCTTTGTACCAATTGATCCTACATGACCAAAACTAATCCATTTGTTTTCTACACATTCTAAATATACTTTTACTGACCAAAAATAAGGTGTATGGTAGTGAACCCGTGTGTATGCATAAGTGAAATATTTTGGCCAAGATTGGAAATCTCTCAAATGAATCAACATGGGCCTGCATGGTCATGTAAAATCCATCATATAAAAGCCAAATAACTTGCCCTAATGCTGAGGACAAGGGCAGCTGCATGAGAGAAAAGAGAGAGCTCCAAAATTTCTCCAAAATTCATTTCTTCGAATCTTGCATTCCCTGATGTTATACTTCAAACATTGGCTGGAATCATCTTTATAGAAGCTCAGGGAAGAAATTGGAAAGTTGAGACTGAAGCTTGCGTGCTATTTGAAGAGTCAATGGAACTGCTTCATTTGGTAGGTTTTCTTCAACTTTTTCTCTCATTCTAGACTTGCATTAGGCTCATCCTGGCTTGCATCTGAAGTTCTATGTAATATAGGAAATGTTTGTGTAATTTTCATGGATGTTTGTTGAGGTTTCAGAATGTGCACTTCAAAGTTCGTGGCCTAATTCTAGCTTATTCAGGAACCTTTTTGGAAAATGAATGGTAGATTTGGGTTCCTTGTGAAAAGAGCTTTTGAATGGTACAAGATTTCACCATTTTTATTGAGTTTTCAGGCCTGATCTCCAGCAAGTTGGCTGGAGAAGACAACAGGAGCCCTAGCTCTGGCGTCTGGTTGTGTTTCAGGCGAGGATGATGTGGCTTGCATGGACTCTTTGACCTCATGAGGTGTCTTTCTTGCATTGGATTGACTAGGCTTAGGTGGCGCGTTGAATCTGACTGGGTTAAGTAAAACGCATCGTTTCACTTAAACCTGGTTGAGTTTGGATTGGGCTTTGGTCCAATTGCTCTTCACGCCCCCACCATTTTGGGCCCATAAGAAAATACAAGGGTTTTAGTTCATTTTAATTTTACTTCTTCACCCCTTTCTCTTTTACATTTTATTTTATTTTATTTCATTTACATTCTAACTTTTAATTGATTAAAAATAGTTCTGATTTCACAAAAATTCCACAAAATATTTTCTTAATAGTTTGACATGTTATTTAATTTTCCAATATTTTTATTTTCATTTTCCATTTATTTTCATGTTTTATTTGGAATTTAACGTTTAATTTGTTTTATGGTTCCTACCTATGTTGACCTTGATCATTTGAACATTGATCCCATATCCCCTATGACCAATTCTTCTCCATCATTTAGGTGATGGATTGAAGAATATTTGAGGGTTAATTTGGTTCATTTATGTTCATTTTTAATTTGATTTTGCTTTGACTTTTGTTGACCCTTGATAAACACCTGATAAGGTGGAACACCATGCCTTTTGATTTTATTTGGTGGTGCCTTGAGTGAGCTCTTGAATTGAGCTCTGACATTCTGTTTGATGCTTTTTTCATATTGGCTTGAGATTTTATTTGAGATTTATTGAAGCTTTCTCCTATTTTTGGTGAATTTTGCAAGTCAAGTCACTTTTAGGGATGCTTACGCATACTAGTTTGACCTAAAACTTTGGGATATGATCTTGAGTGATCCCATGTGCATATTTTGAGCTTTGTTACATCATTCTAACATACTTTAGGTGTTGTTTTATCTTTTCATGGGTCATTTGAATGTGTAATTTGCATCACAAGTCATCATTGAATCATGCTTCTCTACTTGTTCTAAGTGTTGAGTTTGTGCTTGAACTTTGGTTCATCACTTGTACATGATCATGATTGTGATTCCCTCTTTTCTTGAATTTGAATTTGGGGCTTCCCTCTTGTTGATTCACCTCTGCCCCATGTTGGTTTGATTAGTGTCCATGATAATTTGGTGTCTTTTGTATACACTTTGAGTTGTCATGAGCATTGTTGGTTGTCTTGCACTGTTTGCTTGCTTCTCCTTGTATGATCAAAGATGAACGTTTGGTTGAGATAACCTTGATGTGGTTACTGCCCTATCTTCTTTCTCACATCCTTTCTTTGATCATGGTTCTTTGCTCTTGTTTTTATGATTAGCATTCTTCCTTGATGATTGATGTTTAATGGTTGTAGGAGTTTCACTTCTCCCATTTCATCATATCTCTTGTTGACTTGTTTAAGTCCCTTGTTTATGTTTGAGTCTCATTTTGTTGTTCAGTCTTTGTTGCATCTTCGCATCCTTGCATTCCATGTTTTCATTTCATCTTTCTTTGACTCTCATCTCTCTTCATCTGTGATTGAATTGCTATGTGTTTACTTGTGCTCTTTTGCCATGATCCCTTAGGATTCCTAGTCCCTCTGTTTAAGATGGTAGTAGGAGAGACATTAGGCTTTCAATCCTTTGCATGATAAAATTAGGTAGTTCCCTTTTCAATCCCAACTTTAGGATTACATTGCATGATAACATTAGGGTTGATTAGTTCCCCTTAGAGTCTTATGTTTTCTCTTCTTATCTCATAACTTCATAAGATACTTAATAAAGGTTAAAAATTATTGTACGAGCCTTAAGTACTTTAGGAATGATAGGTGGGGGCCTGCTCTCCCACTGTCTAGTGTTTAGTGTATGCCCTTTGGGCGATATGCGACACATTCGCTCTCAAGTCGTAGTCTTTAGTGCAACACGAGTTTCAAATCTAACTCAATTCACTTCTTCTCTAAAAACCACAAAACAAAAGTCAAACCTTTTTATCCTTCGGGATTGTTTGCAAATCATTTTCAGAAAGATTGGTAATACGTCTTTGTTCTACCGCAAACAGGCGTCATCCCTAACTGCTAGAACAAATATTTAACCCTACTCAGTTAAAACACTTGAACCAACCAGTGGTCTTAGTTTCCCGAACTACGCTTGCTCTGATTTCTCATACCAGATGAGAATACGTAGGCACAAGACAACGATGTCTTGGCGAGCAACCTTCCCTCATCACCTGTAGTTTTTCGAACTATGTTGACTCTGACTTTCCCATTGCACGAGGGAATACGTAGGCATAGGGCGGCAATGTCATACCGAGTAAGTTCTTTCCATTCACCTCCATTTAGAAGTAGCATTAGATAGTTTTCACCCATAGTTTAGACAACAAGCATGGATCCCGTTGAGTACAACGGACGTGAGGGGTGCTCATACCTTCCCCTTACGTAACCGACTCCCGAACCCAAGATTTGGTTGCGATGACCTTGTCTTTTCCCTTTTTCGTCAGGTTTTCTTTGATTATTTCCTTTTCCTCTCATTGGGATAAATAACAAACGATGGAGATTCTTCTGTCTTTGCCAGCCCTCCCTTTTTCGCAGTGATGTGACACTCTCCAACGCCATTTAAAAAAAAAACTAGAGTCCATCCCAATCTTCATTTTAAAAAAAACAACAACACTTCACCTTTAACATGACGACTCTTAACCATTTTGAAAAAGAAAAAGAAACTCTTTTCTTCTCCTAAAAAGGGGAAATTTTCCTCCAACATTTTCGATACCCTCCAAAGAACCCCTTCAATTCCAACTTTCCTTGATAACCATCCTCCACCTTTGTTCTTGCAACATCAACATATAGCCTTCAAAACCCACCTTTTTTCCATCCACCGCCGTAGAAACAAGAGGGAGCCGGTGAGAAAGTGAGACAAAGTGAGAAATAAGCGTGAGAGTGGTTGAACAAAAGCCATCATGAACGCTAGAGTGAGAAGAGAACAACGGGATAACAAAGCATTTGAGCGCGTTTTTTTAGTGATGGAGAACAAAGCACATGATCCAGCGAGAGTGGTGAGGAAAGGGAAAGAATTCGTTTTATGGAAGAGACGAGATGAAAAATGAGAGAGTAATGTTTGTAAGGTTTTCTCTTCAGATTCATTTTTTCCTGCTTATGAAATTCAACGTCCGTTGCTTTGTGTCTATGTAGGGTTTTCAACTTTTTTTCTTTTATGTTTTGTGAATAAGCAGACTGGGTTTGGGTCCAAACCTAACCCATGTTGAAGAAGCAGCTCGCCTGGGCCTCTGCGCCCTGTCCAAGTCACACCAGCCCACCACTTTTTATTTTAAATCTTTATTAATTCTCATTAATTTTTGGTTGTTAATTGTTATTTAATGATTGCTTATTACCTTTTTTTGTTTTGTTAATTACTTTTTGTTAATTCTTTTTGGTTAACTATCATTTTTAAATAATCTTGTTATTTGTTTATTAATAACTTTGTTAGCAATTTCTTAATTATATTGTAAAAAAATCTTTGTTAGCATTTTTATTGATATTTTTATTAATTAATTATATAATTTTCGGTTAATATTTTTGTAAAAATACCTTTGATTAGATTTTTGTTTAGAAAACTTTGCCTAGACTTCTTGATGTTGGGTTGAATATTTTTTGATCTTTTTGGTTGATCATTTGGTTAATTTCTTGTAGAATCCTTAATTGTATATCTTGTTGAGTTCTCTTAAACTTTTGGTGATTAACTATGGTTATCTTTCTTGATGATTCTTAAATTGTCTTAATGAGATTTATGATTTGACGCTTGAGATATTTGTGCTCGCTTGATCTTGTTGATGCTTTGAAATGACATATGAATTCTCATTAGTTGTTGTTGCTAATACTCTCTTTGTGAACAAGTTGATTTGAATGTAGGAGATGATGCTGATGTATACTCTTGTGTTTGGAAGATAGGAGTTGTTCTGGTTTGCTTGCTGGAATTTACGACTATGTTGTACTGGAGCACTGTCGTTGCCACTGTTTTTGGTTTAGTCTATACTTGTATAGCTTTAACATACTCTTTGTTATGTTGTTGATGATTTGAAGCATATTTAGGGTTTGGCATTATAACTTGTTGTTGATTAAGGAGTCTTTACTCCTAGTTGTATGTTTGGTTTGCGTGCTAATTCATCTGATACTTTAGTTTTATTGGTTACCATTTTGTTGTAATTTATGGTGAACGAGGAGTCACTCAGTCTTGCTTTGTAGCTGAGATCACGACATTGTTCTTTTTGTCTTGGGCGAGGAGTCACTCACTTGTGCTTCTTAGCTGAGATCACGACATCGTTCACATTTGTGATTGAATTGGATAGTGTTTACTTGTGCTAGCTGACATGATCCCTTAGGATTCCTAGTTCCTCTGTTTAAGATAGGAGTAGGAGAGACATTAGGCTTTCAATCCAAGCATGACAACATTAAGTAGGTTCCCCTCCTAACCCTGATCTTAGGGCCATTTTGTATGATAACAGTTAGGGTTCAGTCTCCCCTAGACTCTCTGTGCGTCTCTCTTTTCTCACCTCAAATTTCTTCAAGACACTTAGTAAAGAATGATAAGCGTCGTGCGCTATGAGCTTTAAGTATATGGGGAATGATGAGTGGGGGGTTTCTCCTCGCTTATCTAGAATGTTTAGCATATGCCCTTTGGGTGATATGCGATGCATTCGCTCTCGTGTCATAGTCTTTAGTGCGACGTGAGTCTCAAACAAACTCAATCCACTTCACTAAAACTCACAAACAAAAATCAAACCTTTTCATCCTTCGGGATTGCTCTTCAAACTTCATTTTCAGAAAAGAGTGTGTTGTTTTTCTGTTCTATCGCAAACAGGCATCATCCCTAACTGCTGGAATGGAAGTTTAACATCACTCATCAAAAACACTTAAACAGATGAGGATACGTAGGCACGAGACGTTAATGTCTTGGCGAGAAACCTTCCCCCCATCACCCGTAGTTTTTCGAACTATGTTGACTCTGACTTTCCCATTGGACGAGGCAATATGTAGGCATAGGGTGGCGATGTCCTACCGAGTCTGTTCTCTCTCTTCACCCCTGTTTAGCAGTAGCTTTTAGATAACTTTCACCCATATATTAGACAACAAGCATGGATCCCGTTGAGTACAACAGACGTGAGGGGTGCTCATACCTTCCCCTTGCGTAACCGACTCCCGAACCCAAGATTTGGTTGAGATGACTTTGTCTTTTCCCGTTCTTTTAGGTTTTCTTTGATCGTTTCCTTTCCCTCTCTTTAGGATAAATAACGTTTGGTGGCGACTCTTCTGTTTGTCTCTGCCGACCTCTTTTCGCAGTTGCGACAACATGCATATGATAAGGTTTGATGGTTTTTTTTTCTTGAATCATGCAAGCATGACTTGTTTCAAGATAAAGATGAACTATGATGGCATGTGTGGTTACTATAAACATATAAAATGCAACACACAATAGCAACATTTGATATTTTTTGAAGTAAACACATATCACAAGCATCACACACATAGTTAATCACATACGCTTATGAAATAAATAGGTAAAAGAAACACTTATGCACGTAGAAAGATATAGGGTTGAAATTATCTTACCTCACCATACATAAGACGGAGGATGCACTTGCAACACGTGCCACAAAACACAAACAAGACCAAAATGCTCTTACCACTGTTCTTATTGTACAAGTATTCGCAAGTGAGATTAGTAATGTATCCAAGGATATCATTTGATGAATATTGGAGGTTCTCCAATTCAAAAGACGATTGTCTACAACAGCTGCACTTTTCATCTTGTTCAATTGTGATGTTAATCTTGCTTCTCCTCTTTCATTATCTTAGGTTGATCACTTCTAGTTTGATGTACTTGAGCAATTCTAGTCGAAGATAACCTACACTATTGAACATAATAGCTTTCCAACCCTTCTCGAATATCATATTAGTAATCATTCACACACTTTTACCACTTAAAAAAACACAAAGAGTTAACCTGATTGGTAACACAATCCGCCTTGTTAGTCACATAGAGAAAAATAATAAGGACATGTCACCGTGTTGTGCCTTGATTCTCCATAAATGAGATCACATACTCTCTTCATAGAGCTAAGAAACGTTTTCTGTATGATTAACAAATAGTGCTAGGTACCCATTCTTCATTGGGTCCTTGGGGGTTAATAACATTTTTGTTGCATTTAGACATCCTTTCAAAGGCACTTTGAGGAACAAAAGGCTTCCTAAATCTGCATTTTGCAATGGTGTGTCCCTTTTTGTAACAATAGTGACAATACGAGTTAAGAGAAGATAACTTTTTGCTATTCAGTTCCTTTTTAACGTAACTATACCTTCTATACGGATTATGATATGGTAAGTCATACTTGGAAGCATCTATAGCAAAAGTAACCTTGGGTTGTAAAGCCTTATCTAGTTTAGCCTTGAGAGTCCTTGACTCCCTTTTCCAAATGTGATAAGTTTCACAGCCAAACCATAAAGATTTAAGATCCTCATCTTGATCTTTTAGAATATCTTACATATATTTCCTTAGAGCTTCCACATGTTTTTCATTTTCAGCAATCTTAGCTTCCAAATGAAAGATAATTCTCTTATTTGAAGTTAATATCTTGAAGGCATCTATGGCTTGTCTTTGTAGGTTTTGAAAAGACTCTTGAAGTTGAGAAAAATCTAAATCATGAGAAGCTTGAAGTTTAGAGTGACTTATAACCTTTTTCTTTCCTTTGTTTTCCATATCAAAGCTTGGCCGATTCATCAATTGAATTAGAGCTATCATCACTTGGTGAATCACTTTCGCTCTCCCAAGTGGCATAAGCTCTTCTAGATTTTCTAGACATTTTGTGATGTCATTTTTCATTCTTAATTTTAGGACACTCCGGCTTAAAGTGGTCGGGTTTACCACAGTTGTAACATGTACTTTGTGACTTCCCCTTTTTGCTCTCATCTTCTTTTTTTAGGAGCTTGATAACCTTCTTGATTTATCACGGTACTTGTTGGGATATTTGTCACCATATTTTGACATTTACTTATTGACTCGCTTTATGAACAGTCCAATATCTTCTTCTTCGAATTCATTGTCGTATTTAGATTCACTTTCCCTTTGCTCGTCTTGAGAAGGACTTGAGCTATAAGTCTTTAGAGCAATGGACTTTTTCCCTTCTTCTTTGTCTTTCCCTTTCTCATTCTTCTATCTCTTTTCATATTCCTTTTCGTATGTAGCCAAGCAAGTAAGCTCTTGCTCGTGCTCTTCCAACTTACTAAACAAAGTCGTAAGATCAAGCGACTTAAGATCATTTTCTTATTTAATAGTGGTGACCTTCGGTTTCCATTCCCTACTTAAACACCTAAAAACTTTTTTAGTAGCATGTTCATTGGAAATGGAATTAACTAGAGCATTTAATCGATTAATAAGACATGAGAACCTTTTCTGCATATTTGCAATTGTTTCACCATGCTAAATATGGAACAACTCAAACTCTTGATTTAATGTGTTGATCCTAGCTTGTTTGACATCATTAGTACCCTCATGGGAAATCCCTAATGTGTCCCACATAGCCTTGGTGGTCTCACAATGAGAAACGTGATAAAACTCATCAACTCCCAAAGCAGAAGTGCGAATGTTTTTTGCTTTCCAATTATGTGATCATAGTTTCCAATCATTAGCATCCCATTATGCTTCTGATTTAGGTACGGTAACACCTTCATTGGTCATGGTTATTTCATTCGAACCATTTTGAGTAGCATCCCATATACCTTTGTCAATAGAGTTGACATGTATATGCATAAGAGCTTTCCAATAGCCATAATTTTTGCCGGTGAAAATCGGTACTCTATTGTACCCACCCTTAGGTTTGGTAGTAATTCTTCTAACAAATATATCTCAAGCACTGAATGAATTGGAGCTCTTGATATCATTTTTTAGACGATAAGCTTCGATCTAAAGGGGGTGAATAGATCACAAATTTTACAACCAAAAACTTTGGCAAAAATCTGTTTTCAAAAATATGGCACAGCGGAAAAAAAGGATCCAGATCGAATCGTCTAACCGAACCTACTATCGAAAAGCTATATACCTATGGCAAACCAAACGGAATGATCATGAATGTAAATGTTTAACAACGATCAAGCTACGAATCAATTAAATGCAAAGTTATTCATAACCCGTATTTTCATTGAACCAAAAAACCAATTAAAAATATGCACAAACAATTTATCGAACACTTGGTATGCAATCGATAGCAATTGGAAGTTCAATTTGTTTTGTTGATATTAAAATCTAATCACAATTAAAATGGTTATGATTATATCAACAACAACACTTTTAAAATATAATTGAAAAACAATTTCTAATCGAATAGATCAAACAACGATGAACTCGATAAATTGAAAAATCAACAATTAAAGTGATAAAGAGATAAAAGAAAGAAATAGAAGAGAGAGAGAGAGAGAGAGAGAGAGAGAGAGAGAGAGAGAGAGAGAGAGAGAGAGAGAGAGAGAGAGAAACCAATATTTGTTTAGGCAGTTCCCTAATCGGCCTCACTATGGGTACGTCTTCCCTCAATTCAAATTGAAATGAGATAATTGCAATTAACCTTTTCTTTGCAAAATTGTTTATACAAGAGATGAGGAGTGCAAACCCTAAAAATCTTATTGTTTTGTGTTGATTCTTCCACCTACAAACCCTTGATCAAAGCTTGATCAAGTGACCAACAATGTGACTCCAATTCATCGATTCTTCCAACCATACAACTTATTGAAACCCAAGATTCCCGAACATAATTCACCCTCTCACGCTACTCCCTTACAAGGAAACCACCTTGTCTTAAGGCCTTCACTCGGTCGAATTTGTGTTGACGCGATCTTGTCCAAAACCTTTAAATCACACTGTTCTCGAAGGAAAAACCTACCTTGGTTTTCTTATTTGAAACACACATGTTCCCAACCCAATATTTTCGGTTACACCAAACCTAATTGGACGTTATCAACCCTAATCTAGATGGTCACCCAATCGAAAAATAATTATGTGTATGCATAGAATAAGGGATGAAGATGATGGCCAACTTTGAAATCTACTTTTATTTAGGTTTTACTCTCTAGAACCTTTTCTATAAAAAGATGCATGTATGATTATATATGTTTATATGGAAATAGGCAAAGAGGATGCAAAAAAAAGAAGATGCAAATACCCTTTTTAGTCCTATATCTTAACATCGAGGTTCATTTTGGTCCCTTAACTTTAAAAAGGTCCATATTGGTCCCTTAACTCTTAAAAGTGTTCCATATTAGTCCTTTTGTCTAATTAGCAACGAATTTAGCGACTGATTTTTGAAATTTTCTGTCGCTATAAGGACAAAAAGGACTAATATTGAATGCTTTGTAGAGTTAAGAGACCAATATGGACCATTTTTAAGTTAAGGGACCAAAATTAACCCCGAGGTTAAGATATGAGACCAAAAAGGATATTAAGCCAAAGAAATTTTCAAGTTTGAAGTTGCATAGGTTGACCTATGAAAGCAATAGGTCAGCCTATAAAGGTGTTCAGGCTGGCCTGTGAGGTGACTTGTGAGGTGACCTGTGGGCAGAGCCTACAGGCTTCATTCTTAGAGCGTGGGAGCCGACCTGAAATTTGGATGTGTCGACCTGTACTTAAGAAAAAGCTTCCATAGGTCGACCAGATCACGTATAGGTCGACCTGTGCAGTTATGTTGACACACAAAACTTGGTTTTTGATATGTATGAGATGCCTAAGACCTATCAAACTTGTTCAAGGACTCTTTTTATACATCCTAAGGTTAAAATGACAAATGAACATTTAAATTTAGGTTGATACTGTCCAATATACAAAAACGCTATGATATACTACCACGTTTGACATTATTCAAAACCTGGTTGAATTTGTAGATAGCACTCACACACAGGGTTGTCAAACTCGCGGGTAGACTCGTAAACTCGTACGAGTTTACGAGTCTAGGAAGCGAAAACGAGTAGACTCGCGCATAGAATAATTTTTTGATAGACTCGAGTAGACTCAGGTAGACTCGCATAAACTCGTATAGACTCGCGAGTCTATGATGAGTTTACGAGTTTATAATTTTTTTTTGTATTTTGTTTTTTTTAAACCTAAAAAAGGAGTAAACTCTCCAAAAGATTTTATTTTATTTTTAAAAACCCCTTATTTTTTTTGTTTGTACGAGAATTATAAATTCTTTCTCCTAGTCTCTTGTTTCGACAGGGTTTCTTCCTCCCTTCATCCTTTCATAGACGCGTGTGTTTATTAGGTCTCTTACTTTATTCACGTTTGTTTTTGTGAGTTAATCATTTGTTGTGTAATTATTTTATAATATGCTTCACTTGAATGTTTCTCTTGTATATTCTCTTGTGTAAAGATGATGAATGGATAATTGAAGATCCTAATGAGGAAAATATGCAAGCTGAAGTTAATGTTGAGTAACATGATGTTATAATTAACAATGTTGTGGAAGTTGTTGTTTTTGTTAATAATGTTATGCGAAGTGGTGGTGGTGGTGGAAATATTGAATTAGGTGGAAGTGAAACTTCAAGAAATCCAATTTTGGTTAATGATAAAGAAAGTGTTTCATCCGAGGTAGAATTTGTTGATGATACTCAAGATACCGATGAAGATGATGGTGATGATTTCACTGGAGTTTTGGATGTTTAAAGCCATTATCATATATATTTTATGATTTTATTTTTTCTTTATATAGTAGTCAATTGAGAAGAAATTAGTACTTTAAGTTTTTAAATACATACTTTGCTATTTTGTTTGTTTTATTATTGATTTTTTTAAAGAAATTTGGAGTATGAAATTTAAATTTTGATGTTAATTGGTATTCTATTATATATAAGTGTAAAGATGACGCATTTATAAGTTTAAAAATACATATGTGTGTCATGTATGTGTCACATATAGGTTTTTGAAAGTTAGTTTTAATTTTCCATAGACTCGTACGAGTTTGCGAGTCGAGTCTGCGAGTCGAGTCTGCAGACCCTTTACGAGTCTGAGTAGACTCGCGAGTTTGACAACCTTGCTCACACATACAACATACGAATTTATGGTACCCCAAATGGATTGATTGTGCTTTAGTTGGGTTCTAATTATGATTTTTCCAGTTGTAAATTGGATCATAAAAGCACCATAGATATGTGTCACTTTCTTGGGAACTCGCTTGTCTCCTAACATAGCAAGAAATATGAAATTATTGCATTATCTACACCTGAAGCATAATATGAAATTGCATTTATCTTCCTAGGGTTTTGATTTTTCTTCTTGTCTTGTTTATCTTTATCATTTATTGTTTAGTTATTGAGTCTCTTATAAGTTAGATTTTTCACATATCTTAGAATTAAGTGCAATTCATTAAATCACATTATTACATGCATAAATCCAACCCATACGTAAAAGTTGATGCCAAATGGTTCAACTCAACTAGTCAAATAAACACTTCACTTTGCTTAAATACCAATTTTTTGAAGTTTGATTCAATCATTAAATGAATGTGGAAATCAACTTTTGGTTCTGACAACGTTATTCAAATCACAAGTATCCTTATTTGAATTACGAGTAAGCTTTGATTAAAATCACACTAAAGGCTAATTTGAATCACTAATTCAATTTAAATTTTTGTTTTGGTAGTGTGATATGAATCATTAATTCAGTTAAAAAAAATTTGTTAGTGTGACATGAATCATAGAGTTCTTTGACTTGAACCAGTGAGTTAATAAATCAAATGTCCAGAATCTGAGTTTTAAGTTGTTGGTGCAAATAATTTTCTCATTTGACTCGGATAATTCCTCTTATTATTGACTTGAATTAAAATGATTTTTTAACTCATTTTTAGTGCTCAATCTCAAGTACATATATAAGTCATTTTCTCTCTACCAACACATGAGTCATAACTTTGAAATATTTTCAATAACCTTGAAGAAAACATTCAAAGAACATTTCTTACAATTTTCGTATGCATCTGAATTCATCTTCAATCTCTAGCCATGTTACCATGTTTGGGTTGCTTCTTAACGATGAGAGAGTGTGAGATCTATCGTAGAAGAGGTCTATTGGATGTTAATGTTTGTGAATTTTGTGAGTTGCAGATCAAGATTCGAATTGTATTGTGTAGTTGATTGACAATCCAACAAGAACAAAAATAAAGGGTTCTTCTCAATTGAA
>OZ012740.1:401462167-401607167 GCA_963859935.3 Lathyrus sativus
AGGAACGAAATAAATATGCAAACACATAGTCACATAACCACTTACAAAGGGAAACACACATTCTTCATTAATTAAAATTATTCTAGAATTCAAAGTACAAAAAGTAGGGAGATTTTAGGAATTGAAACAATGCAAAAACACAAAAGCAAGCACACTTAAAGACTAGACTACATAGGTGAGACGACTTATTTCCGTAAGTATCATAATTCTTTGAGATGTTATTCTTGACTTTTGCAATATCTTTGTCCATATTCAATATGGCTAGACCAATATGTTGACATATTTATAAGATACTATTTCTTGATGAGTTTTCTAGTTCTAGTTATTATAAGTTTTCTTCTTCATCTATTGAATTGTGTCTAAATTCTTCATTTTAGATATGAATCTTCATTTTTTTGAACTAGGATTAATTGATCCCATTATTTCATGACTCCGCTGCTTCTCCCATAGTATTGATTACATAGCCACCTAGGAGTTTAGTAATTAGTGCTTCATATGGAAGTCTTGCTGACGAAGTTTGCTTGCAGTAGATCATATGAAGAAGTATACTGTTAGTTCCTGATTGGCAAGCATTTTGGTAAAACTTGGTGAAATCGCAAGATGTCCTACAGGATGTCTTGACATATGTTTTTAAGATCCTGCAGGTAGCTATGTTTGTTGTTGCAGGATTTAGTTCATGATGTCAAGCATGATGTCCTGACATTTGTGAACAAAACATTCTGTGTGAATGTGTTTGTTCGTCTGTTCCTTTTAGTGCAACTCTTTGTGTTGTTGTGATATGTCCTTTATGGTTTAAATCTGCATGGATTTAGTTCTTTTCAAAAGCGTTTTTTATGCATATATCATGGAACATTTATGGATTCAAGTGGAACTATTTTTCTGAAGAAAATCTTGAAGATCAGAAGAGTGATTTGATTGGAGCTGATTGGATCAAATCAAATCTATTTCATTGATGCTAATTACTTAGATTGATTTCTTCACGATAAGATGTTATTTTTGCCATAGCCCAATCTCGTCCAAGTGTTGCTATTTAAAGGATTCGCAACCCTAGTTTACAGTTTAGAGAAGCTAGGTTTATTATTGTGCATTGTGTAAGGATTAGTGCTTTTAGCATTCATGTGTTTGTGCTAGTTTGTGAGCCATTCACTCATTACATCAATGTGTGAATTGGACTAAGTTTTGTATTGTAAGTTGTTCACTCAAATCTTGTAAGTAAGAGTGTATTGTACTTGATTGAAGCTTTTAAGCAAGATCAAGTTGTGTCTTTGAAGAGTGTCTTCTAAAGTTTCATTATTTTGTTGTTATCACTGCTGTGATTGAAGGGGAGTGAAAGGTGTCTCTAATCTAGGAGTGTCCTAGATAGAAATTGCAAGGGTAGAGATTAGGTGAGAAGATGGTAAACTAGAGAGAGTCTACTGTGTATCTTTAAACTAATTCTACTTAGTGGATTTCCTTCCTGGCTTGGTAGCCCCCAGACGTAGGTGTGTTTTCACCAAACTGGGTTAACAATTGCTTGTGTCTTATTACTATTGTTATCTGTTTGTCCTTGTTTTTATTGGTGATTGTACATATATTAGTGTCGTAACATCGCCTTCAACATCTGATACAAAGGGAGTGGTTACTAGGAACAAAGCCATACTTTTTGCTCAAGGATACACTCAGATTGAAGGGGTTGATTTTGATGAAACTTTTGCTCCTGTAGCTCGCCTTGAATCTATCAGACTTCTACTAGGAGTTGCCTGTATTCTGAAAATCAAGATGCTTCAAATGGATGTTAAAAGTGACTTTTTAAATGGTTACCTATATGAAGAAGTTTATGTGGAACAACCTAAGGGTTTTATTGATCCACTTTTTCCTAAACATGTGTTTAAGTTGAAGAAAGCTTTGTATGGTCTGAAGCAAGCTCCTAGAGCATGGTATGAAAGACTAACAGAGTTTCTTGTTGATAATGGACACAAAAAGGGTGGCATAGATAAAACTTTGTTTATCAAGGAAGAAAGGGGAAAACTCATGATTGCTCAAATATATGTTAATGATATTGTCTTTGGTGAGATGTCAGATGAGATGGTTCAACATTTTGTGCAGCAAATGCAGTTTGAATTTGAAATGAGCCTTGTTGGGGAATTAACTTATTTTCTTGGATTGTAAGTCAAACAGATGGAAGAATCTATATTCCTATCTCAGAGTAAGTATGCCAAGAATATAGTTAAAAAGTGTGAAATGGAAAATGCCAGCCACAAAAGAACACCTTCTGCTACCCATCTAAGGTTGTTAAAAGATGAAAAAGGAGTTAATGTGGATCAAAGTCTCTACAGAAGCATGATAGGAAGCTTGTTATATCTTACAGCAAGCAGGCCTGACATTGCATTTGATGTGGGTGTTTGTGCCAAATATCAAGTTGAACCCAAGATAAGTCATATTAATCAAGTCAAGAGAATTTTGAAATATATTAATGGGACAAGTGAATATGGGATGTTGTACACTCATGGATCTGGTTATGTGCTATCTGGCTACTGTGGTGTTGATTGGGCTGGAAGTGCTGATGACAGAAAGCGCACATCAGGATGCTACTTCTTTTTGGGAAACAACCTCATATCGTGGTTTAGCAAGAAACAAAATTGTGTCTCTCTATCTACTGCAGAAGCTGAATATATAGCTGCTGGGAGTAGCTGCTCTCAACTTGTGTGGATGAAGCAAATGCTTACAGAGTATAATGTCACTCAAGATGTCATGACATTATATTGTGATAGTCTGAGTGCTATAAACATCTCCAAAAATCCCATTCAACACAGCAGAACAAAGCATATTGACATTCTCCATCATTTTATAAGGGAGCTTGTTGAAAATAAAATCATTAAGGTTTATCCCTGTTGCTCCTCTTAATAATGTGTTTGGGACATCACTCCAGCCAAGAGATCTATTGCCAAGAAGACCTTAAGCTTTGTGCCTATTGCTCCTCTTAATAATGTGTCATTCCATTCTATTGACAGGGTGTCAAAATGGAAATTCATGTATCAACGGAGGATTGTCTTAGAAAGGGAGTTAGGAAAAGATGCCTTGGATATCAAGGAAGTCATGCAATTGATTACTGATGCTGGTTTGATTAAAACAATTGTTGGGTTCTCTAAATGCTATGATATACTGGTGAAGGAATTTATTGTGAACATCCCTGCTACCATTACTGACAGGAAAAGCAATGACTTTATGAAGGTTTTTGTTAGAGGGAGGTGTGTTGAATTCTCTTCAATGGTGATTAACATATTCTTGGGAAGGAATGATGAAGGTGGAGGTGAAATGAAAGCTTCTGACAATCAAGTGTGCAGGATCATAACTGTAAACCAACTCAATGCCTGGCCATCTAGAGGTAAGCTTTCTGCTGGGAAACTTAGTGTTAAGTATGTCATCCTTCACAGGATTGGTGCAGCAAATTGGGTGCCCACTAATAATACCTCTACCATTGCTATTAGTTTGGGTAGATTTATTTATGTTGTGGGGACTAAGATTGAGTTTAACTTTGGAAAATATATTATTGATCAAATTGTAAAACATGCAACCACAAGTGTTGTGAAACTACCTATTGCATTTCCATCTCTTACCTGTGAAATCATCCTAAGCCAACACCCTAGAATTCTTACTACTAATGATGTGGCATGCAAGAGAGAATATGTTTTGTCTTTTCATTACAAGTTATTTGCTAGAAGACATGTCCCAGACATTGTCTTAACTTCTGCTGAGAAGGAATCTACTTCAAGGGCAGGGATTATTTCTGAATTGAAGGATACTTGCAGGGAGTTAGGTGAAATGATTAATGTGGCTACTGCTAGGAAGATCAAATTGGAGGCTTTGATTCAATGCTTGGAAAATGAAGATAATGTAATGAATGATGATGATAATCAAGAAGATGAAGGTGAGGAAGTATCTGAGGAGGAGACTGATGGTGATAATTATGTGTCTACTGATGCTGATGAAGCTGAAAGAATTGGTTATGAGGATGAAGATTAATCATGCTTGATTTTCTTTGATTTGTTTTTTTTTGTTGCTTTGATTTGTATGCTGCTGCAGAATGTACTTTTTATTGCACTTAGGGTGCTTATGGTTTGTACTTTAATTGGGTCTTTGTACCCTTAACTTATCTTGGCTCTGGTAATGTGATGGTTTGTTACTTTTTCCCTTAGCTTATGTTCTCAATTTATGGCTAAAAAGGGGGAGAAGTTTGGTGTGTGTGAAGTTGTGTTTTGGGTGAAGCTGTTGGTATTTTGATGATCCTGCTGGATGTTGCTGATGATCCTGCTGGATGTTGTTTTTGATCTTGTTGGATGTTATTTTTGTTTGGGCTGTTATGAGTAAATTTTTGATTTACAGGTTGCTGACTGTTGAAATATTTGGGTTATTTTGTGTCTTGAAGAGTTGCTGGTTATCTTATTGAGGGGGAGTTTGTAATTACTCCTACTTTGAAGTATTTTTTGATGTGCTCTCTATTTTAGGAGCTCTTGTGATCTGCTGTTTAATTTAGCCAAAATTTGCCAAAGGGGAAGTTTGTTAGTTCCTGATTGGCAAGAATTTTGGTAAAACTTGGTGAAATCACAAGATGTCCTAAAGGTAGTTATGTTTTTTGTTGGAGGATTTAGTTCATGATGTCAAGCATGATGTCCTGACATCTGTGAACAAAACATTTTGTGCAAATGTGTTTATTTGTCTGTTCCTTCTAGTGCAACTCTTTGCGCTGCTGTGATCTGTCCTTTATGGTTTAAATCTGCGTGGATTTAGTTTTTTTCAAAAGCGTTTTTTATGCATATATCATGGAACACTTATGGATTCAAGTGGAACTATTTTTCTGAAGAAAATCTTGAAGATCTGAAGAGTGATTTGATTGGAGCTGATTGGATCAAATCAAATCTATTTCATTGATGCTAATTACTTAGATTGATTTCTTCACGATCAGATGCTATTTTTACCATAGCCCAAGCCCGTCCAAGTGTTGCTATTTAAAGGATTCGCAACCCTAGTTTACAGTTTAGAGAAGCTATGCTCATTATTGTGCATTGTATAAGGATTGGTGCTTTTAGCATTCGTGTGTTTGTGTTAGTTTGTGAGTCATTCACTCATTACATCAATGTGTGAATTAGACTAAGTTTTGTATTGTAAGTTGTTCACTCAAACCTTGTAAGCAAGAGTGTATTGTACTTGATTGAAGCTTTTAAGCAAGATCAAGTTGCGTCTTTGAAGAGTGTCTTCTAAAGTTTTATTATTTTGTTGTTATCACTGTTGTGATTGAGGGGGAGTGAGAGGTGTCTCTTATCTAGGAGCGTGCTAGATAGAAATTGCAAGGGTAGAGATTAGGTGAGAAGATGGAAAACTAGAGAGAGTCTATTGTGTATCTTCAAACTAATTCTACTTAGTGGATTTCCTTCCTGGCTTTGTAGCCCCCAGACGTAGGTGTGTTTTCACCGAACTGGGTTCACAATTGCTTGTGTCTTATTACTATTGTTATCTGTTTTTCCTTGTTCTTATTTGTGATTGTACAGATATTAGTGTTGTAACATCGCCTTCTGTAACACCCCCTTCTATACCCCAAATAAATGCATATAAAACAATTAAGCACATACAAATTATCAGAGTAAAAAGGTTTTATAATAAGGTATAAAAGAAGAATGCCACAATTTCACCAATAAAACACTTTCACATTTTTCTCCATAAGATATGTAACATTTTCAAAATTAAGCGGAAGATCAAATCATTTAATCGTTTTCAAAATATTAATCCACGTACACACAAGTTAATCCAAATTAATACATCATATCAGTTAGATTACACAATCACATCAACTGATACATCGCAATGTATCACAAAAGAATGACTATACTAGTCTAACTACCCGGTGTTACATATCAGAGCAGCAGACTCAAAAGAATGAAGAATACTTCACAAAAGGGACTCCAGCATCCTAATCTGCAATGCCTCGTAGAGCATTATAAAACAACAGAAGGGTGAGAAATATAACCATAATAATCAAAGCATATGATTATATATATATAGGTAATAAATACAAGTTCCACTCCGTATTTCTCACCACAATTCAATTTCTTAGTCATATATATTTGCCACACATATAATGACAACACGAATATTTGTAAAGCATTTCCACATCATGCATACTCTCACAATTTCACAATCTCATCATTCACACATAAGCATCTCTTCATGCATATGTCATATATTAATGTGACTCAACAACTCAATGCAACTCATGCAATGCGGTACCGACTCTCGTTATCTTTTTTTCGGTTTTTACATTAAACCGGGTCCACTCTTCTAGACCGATAACCCGTTATCTTTTTTCGGTTTTTACATTAAACCGGGTCCACTCTTCTAGACCGATAACCACAAAGGCCCGTCCTCTAAGCCTTCAAACCCACCCTTCTAGGTTTGGGACAAGCCACTAGTTTCCACGAAACTAACAGACATTGCCTCTTGACTAAATGATGCATGTACAATCAACCACAACAAATGCACTTAAGACCGACATCTTAATCTCATGCATTTACATAATTCATCTCTTCAAGAATTACACAATGATTGCACATACAACATATATCACACAATCAAGGTATTCACATCACAATACCATTTATACAATTATAAGTCATGCACACATATCCACAATGTTCTCATGCATACTCATCACATAGTTGTATACCCATTAAGCATTCGCAAGTTCATTAGACAATACACATACATTCATCATTGTATTCACATGTATTTCTATTTATCATAATTAATACGCATCGCACATCAATTAGGATTCACGCCCGGAGGCTACCCACAGTACACATCATCACAATAGATCATATCTATATCATATCATAGAGGTATTAACCTATGTGAATCAATCAAACAATCACCACATGAGCAACACAGCAAAAGAAAAATGTTGTCACATTCGCCTTCATTCGCCTGGCGAACCCTCGCAGCGAACCTTCGCCTGGCCTTCGCTTGGCGAACTCTCTCAGCGAACACTCGCTAGGCTTCGCCTGGCGAGACTTCCCAGCGAGCCCAAGTCAGTAGCTACTGACTTCATTCGCCACCATTCGCCAGCACCTTCGCTGGGCGAACCTTCGCTATCCAACTTCGCCTGGCGAACTCGCCAGCGAAGTCCACTGGAACTTAAACTTAATTATTCACCAGCATTCGCTGGGCTTCGCCTGGTGAAGCTTCGCCTTCGCTCGCCTGGCGAGAGCCAGCGAACCTGCGCAGAACAGAACCACACTCTGTCCATCCTTCACCATTCCACCATCCACCAACTCTTGAACATCCAAATCAGTACAAATAGCATCAATACATGTTACCCGACTATTCTACAGCGTTATTACTCAGTTCCAACCGATTAAATCATCAATCTACCGATTAATCCAACATTTGCCCTAATTGGAAAGTGATGAAAACTCTACCAAAACCCCAACCCAACATACATAACATCATGCAATGATCAAATAGAAACATTTCTCACCCTTACCTCGATTAATCGGAGCTTTGATGTTGGTTCTTGATGATTTTTCCACTTTTCCTCTTCTTCTCCTCTCTTTCTCTTCTTTCTTCTTTCTTTCCTCTTTCTCTCCAAATGTTTTCTCTAATTTCCTTTCTCTTCTTTCTCACTTATATATCCCTTTTATTTTCTTTCCTTCCAATTTCCTTTCAATTCTCTATTAGTTCCAATTAATAAAAATTAATTCCAATATTAACATAAAATCCCACTAAATCAATTAATTACTACAATTAATTATTTAATGAAATTTGGGCTGTTACACCTTCGACATCTGATATCTGATACTCGAATTTTATATACCTTTAACTCAATTAGTTGGAAATTGTTGGGTTATGATCCAAAAAGGAACAATATCATACCTAATGACAAAGTAGAGGTTGAATTTCCTTGGGAGGAGGATTCTTATGAGTAGATAGTGTGGAACACAAACTTTTGGTTTCAGAAAGCTTACCTTGATAGGAAGTTTCCTATCCTCCATGGGAATTACAAAGAAGGATTAAATGGCAATGAATGCTTGAAATTTTTAAATTATTATGGTCTTTAGTAGGTGTAGGTCACCCATTGGAAGGGAAACTCAAACATCCTTCCAAATTGATATTTTTGAATATCTATTTCAACTCCTTTTACGGTTGATTTAAAAAAAATGTTTCTACAATTAACAAATTTGAGTAAAATTATTTTACAAGGTTCGGAAATATTTGATCAGGTGTTGTTGTGAAAAAGGATGCCTTGGTACAAAATATGCACAATTTCTTTATAGACAAGAAACACACAAGGGTTAGGGTTAACAAAGAAAACAAGGGAAAAACAACAAGGATTTGTTATAAACTGCTATTCTTTCCTTTCTCTATCAAACAAGATTACAAGTACACAAAACTAACAAATAACCTCTTTCTCTTGAATTAGGATTTTATCTTCCTATTTTTCCTTATGCAAGTTGAGAGATTAACATGCTATTTATAAGAAAACTAACACACTAACCTAATGGGCTTTTTAACAATTACCCATTACAAGCTAACTTAGGGTACAAGCTAACTTAAACAGTTGGGCTTACAAGCAAGGCCCAATTCAGCATGCTAACAAACCTAGCAATATTAACTAATGCATGTTAGAACAAACTTCGACTACAACATGCATTACACCGATAGTAGTATGTGAACAGACTTCAACCTCATGCTTAATTCCTGTTGAACCGAAAGCTAGCCTTCGACCATACTAGAGTTCGATCCAATATCTCACAAATCTCCACCTTGGGTCTAACTCTATAACATCAAGAAACAAAATAGCTTTCTTCATGTAGCTTTATCAACTGCTTACAATGGAAAAACTTGCAACTGGACAACATCTTGGTGATCATATCGGTAACATTATGATATGTCGAAACCTTTAGAACTTGGACTTCTCCATGCTCGATTACCCTTATAATGAAATGAAGTCTCACATCAATGTGCTTGGTTTGCTCATGATAGGCTGAGTTCTTCGACAGGTGTATTTCACTTTGACTATCACATTTAACAATGACAACTCGACCTTGAAGTTTCAGCTCCTTTGTAAAACCTTCAAGCCACAATTCTTCCCTCACATCTTCAGTTAGGGGGATATATTATGCTTCAGTGGTTGATAAGGCAACAACCTTCTGAAGTGTTACATTCCAATTGATTGCTGACCCAAACATAGTGAACACATATCCAGAAATAGATTTTCTAGAGTCCATACAACCTGCATAATTAGAGTCGACACATCCTTCGATTGCTGCTTTACTATCTTCACCCAAGGCTCCACCATAAATTAGGACTTTATTCAGAGACCCATTTATGTACCTTAGAATCCACTTCAATGCTTGCCAGTGAGCCTTTCCAGGATTCACCATGTACCTGCTTACAAGACTTACTGCATATGCTATGTCGGGTCTAGTACAAACCATAACATACATCAAAGAACCCACTATATTAGCATATGGAATGTTATTCATATAAGCTCTTTTGACATCAGTACTAGGACAATGAACTATACTCAGCTTGAATTGAGGGTTTGTCGGAGTAACAACAGGCTTTGAATTTGACATACCAAACTTTTCGAGAATCTTTCGTAAGTATGCCTCTTGAGATAAGCATAATTTCAAATGCTTTTTATCTCTTCGGATGTCAATCCCAAGAATCTTGGACGTAGCTCCCAAATCCTTCATGTTGAACTCATTATTGAGTTCAACCTTCACCCTCATTACAAATTTGACATGTTGCTTGTTATTAGAATATCATCTACATAGAGCAACAAAATAACAAATGAGTTACCCGATCAGATCTCAGGTAAACACAATGGTTGAACTGACTTCTGATGAAACTTATGCTTGCCATGAACTTGTCAAATCTCATATTCTACTATTGAGGAGATTGTTTCAGTCCATATAAAGATCTCTTCAGTTTGCACGCATAATCTTCCTCCCCCCTTTCGACATACCCATCAGGTTGCCTCATCAGGATTGTTTCATCTAGGTCACCATACAAGAATGCAGTCTTCACATCCATCTATTCTACTTCAAGGTCGAACTGTGCCACCGTGGCAAGCAACATTCAAATGGATCTGTACTTCATAACAGGAGAGAACACATCATTGAAGTCGACACCTTATTTTTGAGTAAACCCCTTAGAAACCAATATTTCCTTGTATCTCTTTGACGCCACTCCTTCAATTCCGTCCTTATCTTAGAAAATCCATTTACAGCTGACTAATCTCGCTCCTATAGATTTCTCGATCAGTTCCCAGGTATTATTATCATGAAGAGATTTTATCTCATCATCCATGTCCTTCATCCATTCAGTCTTCTTTCGACTCCTCATAACTTTCTTATAGTCTTTAGGTTCTTTGTCTAGAACCTCACTTGCAGAGATTAAGGCATAATATATAAGACCTGCACACCCAAGTCTCTGATGTGGCTTGATGACTCTTCTCGACCTATCTTTTGCTAGTAGGTATTCATTATCAGTCTCCTCATCTTCGACAACAACTTCTGCTTCTTCTTCGACTTCATCTGGGATACGCAATTCTGCATCAACATGCTCCACCTCAACAGGAACCTCTCCTTGTTCCAACTCTTTGTCAGCATCATTAGTTTTCTTGAAATCCATCTCTACTTCACTAAAAACTACATCTCGACTGGTGATACACCTCCTGTGACCTGGCTCTAGGCACCATAGCCTATAAGCTTTGACTTCTTCAGGGTATCCCATGAACATGCATTTTAGAGCTCTAGGTCCGACCTTGTCTTGCCTAATGTGAGCATAGGTTGCGCAGCCAAATACTCTCAATCTGTTGAGACTAGGTGGATGTCCCGACCAAACTTCTTCAGGTGTATTCATTCTCAAGGCAGTCGAGGGACATATATTTATAAGATAAGCTGTTGTCGAAATAGCCTCTGACCAAAACACGTTCTTCAATCCATCAATAACCAACATGCATCTAACCCTTTCAAGGATTGTTGAGGAGTACTTGCTACAATCTTATGCCTTACAATCCCAGACTTAACACAGTAATTGTTGAATGCTTTGTTGCAGAACTCAAGGTCATTGTTAGTTCTCAACCTCTTAACCTTTCTGCCAGTTTGAGTTTCGACCAGAACCTTCCAACTTTTGAAATTCTCAAAATTGTCATCCTTCTCCTTCTGAATGAATACCCGTAGCTTTCTGGAATAGTCATCAACTATGGATAGAAAATACCTTGCACCTGAGTGTGAAGCATTCCTTGCAGGCCCCCAAAGATCAGCATGAATGTAATCCAGGGATCCATGTGTTCTTTGATTTCCTTTATAAAACTTCGCCCTACAAGATTTACCAAATACACAAGATTCACAAACTCCAACTTTTCGACTTTGCCACCTCCTAGTAGGTTCTTCTTCTCCAATCCGACCAAGCCTCTTTCGTTGACATGGCCCAATCTCATGTGTCATAATTCTGTCTTCGATACAGGTTTCATGGATGCAATATTTGTCGAACCACTTACAACCTCATCCTCAAGGATATACAAGCCTTGTTTCTTCACGCCTCTCAAGACTTCCTTCGACTCCTTCATGACTCTTAGGATACTTTTCTCTCCTTGTAAAACATATCCCTTCCTATCGAATTCACCAAGAAAAATCAAATTTCTCTTTAAATCAGGTAGATACCTGACTTCAGTCAATAACCTTATTGACTCATCATAGAGCTTGAATCTCATAGATCCAATACCTGCAATTTTGCAAGATATGTTATTTCTCAGCAGCACCGATCCACCATCTTGATCACATAACTTCTTGAACAACTATCTGTTTGGAGTCATGTGCCAAGTGCAACCTGAATCCATAATCCACTCCTTTCTTGAGTCGCCGCTTGAAACTACAAGGACATCAGATGAGTCAAAGTCATCTTGAAAAATGGATGTGTTTCCATTATCCTTACCTCCATGATGTTTTAGGCGTTCAAGGCACACCTTTCTTTTGTGACCCTCCTTCTTACAGTGATAACATCAAATATAAGATGCTTCACCATTATAAGACTTTTGCTGACTTTTACCATTCTTCTTGTCGAACTTACCATCCTTTCGCAAGAATTTTCCCTTAACAGCCAAACCTTCACCCATCGACGAAGGTTTATGCTCCTTTCATTCGTTCAAGTCCTTAGAATACAAGGCTGATTAAAATTATTCAAAGCTCATGGACCCCCTTCCATACAAGAGAGTTTCTTTGAAATGGGCATGTGTTCTAGGCACATAACACAACAACAACAGTGTTTGATCTTCATCGTCGATCTTCACATCAATATTTTCAAGATCCATAATCAGCTTGTTGAACATATCCAACCACTTAGCCAACACTTTGTCTTCACTTCTCTTGAATGAATATAAATCTTGCTTCAGGTAGAGTCGATTCACCAGAGATTTGGTCATGTACAAACTTTCAAGTTTCACCCATAACCCTGATGTTGTAGTCTCCTTTGATACCTGTTGAAGAACCTTATCACCAAGGCTCAACAATATTGTGTTGTGGGCTTTCTCAATCTTGTTCGTCTTTTCTTTTGTCGTTAACGCAACATCCATGGCTGCCTCTCCCTTTAACGCTTCCAAACAACCCTCCTGAACTAGTAGGGTCTTCATCTTCAAGCACCACAGATCGAAATTGTTCACTCTGGTGTACTTTTCAATCTCATAATTTGTTGAAGGCATATTTTCCACGATCACTGATCGGTAAAATAACAAGTGTACTATTTTGTCAATGTAGTAATAAGAGGGGATTTCCCCGAATACCGATCTCAAGGACCGCGTAGGAAATACAAGTTCTATAGTAATTCAATTGAACAAAAGCACTTGGGATTTTGAGATTGTTTGGTTTAATTATAAAAATATTTGCAAGTAAAAGAGATAAATTGACTAAGTGGTTTAAACAAATATGAGTAACTTGTTGGGGGAAGTGTGTGATCTGACTCAGTAACAACTCTGAATTAACACTGCAATAACTTATTTAACTAACTAATTATCAATTCTTTAAATTGTTTACTCCTAAGTACTTAGTGAGAAAACCTTTAATCATCCACCCTATTTTCAATATCCATAGAGAATTATAAATGAAATTAAGAAATCAATTATCAAGAATATTCTGGTTTCTATAGGGTATCCCTAGTCTTAGGTGGTATCTACTATAGAATGATCAAAAGTAAAACATTAACAACGGCGGTTCAGCCTAATCGTTAATCAAAAATCTAACCCTGTTGGTCCGACAGGGCAAGCATTAAGAATAGCTAGAGATCAAATCAGTTATGAAAGTAAATGAAATGGTATTGCAATACTAATATCAGAGTCATTACAGATTCAAATCAGGGACACCCCCTAGCATTGAGGTGCTTAGCTACTTATAATATTCAATGAAAATAAAAAGTAAAAACTAGATATTACAAGATAATAGGATTCTTTGATCTTCAATTTCCCAATCACCTTGATTCTCCAATCTTGATCGTGTAATTCTTCTCTGGCCAAAAAGTCCTTTTTCCTTCTTAAAACACATCTTAAATACTCGTTGGCCCAACAAAGTAATAGGAAAATACCCAAAATAACCTTACGGAACACAAAGGTCACAAAAATAAGAAAATTGGAAGATGAAGCGCTTCAGCCAACACGGGTCGTGTCAGCTGACACGGGCGGCCGTGTTGGCTCCCTGGTTGCCTGATAAAAATACTCCCTGCTTCAGACCTACTGACACGGTTCGTGTCAAGTGACACGGGCACCCGTGTTAGCCCATTTTCTAACACTAAGTTTTCTTTCTCTTGGTACCCTTCTGACACAGGCCATGCCAGGTGACACGGGTGGCCGTGTCAGACCACTGTTCCCCTTCAAAAACTCTTCCAAATTCTTGTTGTTTTTCCTAGTTTTTGCTCTGGTTCTTCTTGATTGCTTACCTGAACCTAAAAACAATGGAAATAACAAACTAACACATAAAATGCGATAAAAGGAAATAAAATTCAACTAAACGTATAAGACGATTAACTAAAACTCATGGTAAAATAACGTATAAAAATCACTGATCAAACTCCCCCAAACTTAAACTGTTGCTTGACCTTAAGCAACGAGCTTGGATGAATATTTTTCAGATCAACCGATACACATCAAATAAAGGATTTGTGAAGGTAAGGTGTGTCGATACTCATACGTGAGCCTTTGTTCCGATCGGCTAAAACTAGTTCTCTTGGTAATTTTTCGTTAACGAAGGTATTACATAAACACATACCGCGGTAAAACCACGGACCTAAATCCCCATTTCGGTCACCTCTCCAACTATGCTTTTGACTTAAGTCTTTTCTTATATTTTTTACCCCTTTCATTCGGATAATTAGATTAAGACACTTTTGATCGTTTTCCCTCACATGTATAAAAATTTGATCGATACTTTTTCGAGGCACCTGTATTTTTCTCGCGCATTGGCGTTTATTAGTCCACTTTGGGATGACTATAGAGATTCAACCGCCGTTAGGCTAAGTAACTGGGTGAGGGTTACCCAACTTAGAAGGACTAGTTGTCTTTACCGTCATTATTCATCATTTTTTGGTGCCATAAGTCATTCTCTCAATCAACTTTATACATGTGATTCTTTTTAATCATGTCAGAAAATCACTATGAACTAATCGGGGATTACTTCTCAAATCCAAGTACTGTGACACAAATCTACACGTTGGACTCGTATCCTTAATTCGGGGAATCTAGGGTGTTCAGATTATACCTCAATTTCTAAACTTTCCCAACTTTCCTAGTTATAACTCCTCTTCCCTCAAACTCTATATACTTTCCTGACTACTTCACGCATCACATTATTCACAAGAAAAAATTTTACGGTCCTCATTCGGGGAGAGTTCAAAGCGATTTTTAAATAAAAACACACAAACACAATTAAAAAGTACTTAAAACGAAAACTCAAAACAGTAAATCCTCCCCCAAAATTGAACAAAACATTGGCCTCAATGTTTTAGAACAAGAGAGGAAGAGACGTAACTCACAGAGATCCTTACAGAGGAGTCTGAGGGTAATGAAACACCCTAGCTTGCACTTGTAAGTTCTCGTTTATTATCTGCAAACAAAACAAAATAACAAGAAAAAGAAAATGCTTAATTATTAAAAACGTGGGTTGCCTCCCACACATCCCTTCGTTTAACATCGCATGGCTCGACGGTTCACTCCCATTGTTATGGGAGGTATTTCAGCTTCCACACTTTGTTGCTTGACCTTTCTGCAACAGAGGGCCATTCAGGTTCGGAGATAAGAGCAACTTTGTGTATCCAATCACATCCAACTTTTCTATTTTTGACTCCTCGAATGAATTTTGGAGTCTTGCTATGTGCCTTAGACGCCTGAGATGTTGCAACTTGATAAATTACACCAGAAACGTTTTCCAGAAGTGGTTTTGAACTTTTATCTTTTCCCACTGTTTTGATCATTCCAACTGAAGGTTGATTATCTTCCTCTTTACCTCGCTTCTTGATGTCCAACACTTTTAGAGTTATTTCCTAGTCAAAGGATTTCAAGGTTAGAGCACCTGTTTCAATATCAACATTGCATCGACTAGTAAGCAATAATGGTCGGCCAAGTATGCTAGGAGTCTCTTCATCTTCTGGAATATCCATAATCTCAAAATCAACTGGGAAGGTAAATTTATCGATCGTCACTAGTACATCCTCTGCTAGCCCATATGACCTCTTAGTTCTGTGGTCGGCAAACTTCAAGTTTGTTCCTGTATCACTCACTTTTCCTATACCAAGCTTTTTAAAAATAGATAAAAGCATGAGACTCACACTAGCACCTGAATCAATGAGGACCTTGTTGAAAGTTCTATCTTTTATAGTACAAGGGATTACTATAGGTCCATGGTCTTTCCGCTTGATGGGGATTCTCCTTCCTTGTGATATTTCACTACACTGCTCAGTTGAAATTTTATGCTCCTCACCCATTGGACTCTTTTTCCCCATTACCTCTTTCATGAATTTCTTGTACAAAGGCATTTGCTTGAGTGCTTCAAAGAATGGCATATTGATTTCAAACTTTTTGAACATCGTGCTAAATTTTTCAAAGTCTTTCTCCTTCTGATCCTTCTTTGTAACTCTCTGAGGGTACGGTAGCTTGATTTTTGGTTTAACCTCCTCTTTCTTTTTCTCTTCAGTTGGCTTCACAGGTGGTAAGGCTCTTTCCGGTTCTTTCCTATTTTCTCTCACTTCAATCTCAACTTCTATACACTGATACTCATTTGTTTCTTTTTTTTACTCTTCTTCCACGACTCTCTGACTTCTTGTGGTGACATCATTAACATTCTCATGATTTTTTAGATTCGGTATTGTCACGCTCGAGAGGGTTCCTTGAGTGTGCATAGAGAGTTGTTGGGCTATTTGTACCATCTGAACTTCAAAATTTTTTATAGCAGATGTGGTGTTCCTATGATTATTTTATGTCTCTTCTTGGAATTGAATATTGTAAGCAGCCATATTTTCAATAGTTATTTCCCATTCTGCTTTCTAAGGAGCCTGTTTCTACTGTTGATATTGAGGTTGATTCTGATCTTTCCATGAGAAGTTAGGATGATTCTTCCACCCTGGATTATAAGTCTGAGAATAGGGGTTATTCTGCTTCAGAAACTTTATCTCTTTAATTTGTTTAGCAGTTGCAATGCAATGTGCAGTAAAATGGGGTCCACTACAAATCTCACAACTCACAACTTGGATAGGTTGAACTTGAGCCATAGGTTGAGTACTTACATTCATTGTTTTAAGCCTTCTTTCTACTTCAGCTTTGATTTGATCTTCCATTTTCACAACTTGAGTAGCCATCTTCAAATCATCGTTCCTTTCGGTTTAGTTACAATACAATCATACAATTCCAAATGCTCATTTGTAGCAATGGCTTCAATGATATTCTTAGTACCAGTGGATTTTATAAAGTTTGATGAACCACCAATTGTTGTATTAATTAGTTGCTTAGTCTTCATCTTGAGACCATTCACAAACATTTGCATCTATTCAATTTGATCCAGGTTATGAGTAGGACATGCAACCAATAACCATTTGAACCTTTTATACGCATTGCCCAATGATTCTTCCTCCTTCTGTTTAAAATTCATGATATTATATCTTTTATGAATATACACAGAGGCGGGAAAATACTCATTAAGAAAGGCCTTCTCCATCTCTTCCTAAAGAGAAATACTTCCTGCGAGTAACGAGTAAAACCACTCTTCAGCATCTTCAGAGAGAGTGAATAGAAACATTCTTAATTTCTTTGCTTCACTAGTGTGCCTCTCTATCTTAAGAGTAGTGTTCATAGTCAAAAAAATTTGTAGATGTTTGTTGGCATCTTCATTAACCTTTCCAGTGAAAGGTTTCCTCTCAAGTTGGTTGGTAGTTCTCGGATGCAACTGAAATTTTCCATACTTACCGGTTGGTTTACAATTGTTAACCTATCAGCCGGTGCATTAGCCCCACCGTAATCACCAAGTAGTCTCACTGCTGGTGGAACTCCAGCCATATTCACAGTATCTCTATCTAAGTCTGAACCTGATTCGGAATGCTCTAAATGAACATAGACTTTTTCTTCTTCTGATGCTACCGCTGAAGGTTCTGCTTCTGAACCTACTAGTCTTGCTCGTCTACGCCTCGCATGAAGAGTTCTTTCGATCTCTGCATCAAAAGAAAAATAAGTCGAGGATACTCCTCGCATAAAAATGTTAGACGCAGATTAGTAGTAACAGAATGCAAACAATAATTTTAATAAAAACTGAAAATAAAATTTTGGTCGCAGAGCAACAAAATTTCAATTGATGTATAATTAACTTATGTTTTGGTATTCCCTGGCAATGGCGCAAAAAACTTGATCAGTAAAATAGCAAGTATACTATTTTGCCAATGTAGTAATAAGAAGGGATTTCCCCGAATATCGATCTCAAGTACTGCATAGGAAATACAAGTTTTATAGTAATTCAGTTAAACAAAAGCACTTGGGATTTTGAGATTGTTTGGTTTTATTATAAAACTATTTACAAGTAAAAGAGAGAAAATGACTAAGTGGTTTAAAGAGATATGAGTAACATGCTAAGGGAAGTGTGTGATCCGACTCAGTAACAACTCTGAATTAACACTGTAACAACTTATGTAACTAACTAATTACCGATTCTTTAGATTGTTTACTCCTAAGTCCTTAGTGAGAAAGCCTTTAATCATCCACCCTAATTCCTATGTCCATAGAGAATTATAAATGAAATTAAGTAAGCAATTATCAAGAATATTCTGGTTCCTATAGGGTATCCCTAGTCCTAGGTGATATCTACTACAGAATGATCAAAAGCAAAACATTAACAACGGCGGTCCAGCCTAATCATTAATCGAAAATCAAACTCTGTTGGTCTGACAGGGCAAGCATTAAGAATAGCTAGAGATCAAATCAGTTATGAAAATAAAGGAAATGTTATTGCAATACTAATATCAAAGTCATTACAAATTCAAATCAGGGACACCCCCTAGCATTGGGGGGTTTAGCTACTCATAATATTCGAAGAAAATACAAAGTAAAAACTAGATATTACAAGATAAAAAGATTCTTTGATCTTCAATTGCTTCCCCTCATGAAAACCTTCAGTTTCTCAATCACCTTGATCTCTCCAACCTTGATCGTATAATTTTTCTCTGGCCAAAAAGTCCCTTTTTCCTTCTTAAATAACGTCTTAAATACTCCCAGGTCTAACACAGTAATAGGAAAATACCCAAAATACCCTTAGGGATCACAAAGGTCACAAAAACAAGAAAATTGGAAGATGAAGTGCTTCAACCAACACGGGCGACCATGTTGGCTCCCTGGTTTCCTGATAAAAATACTCCCTGGTCCTGACCTACTGACACAGGCACCCGTGCCAGCCCACTGTCTAACACTCAGTTTTATTTCTCTTGGTACCCTACTGACACGCCCCGTGTCAGGTGACACGGGTGGCCGTGTCAGGCCACTATTTCCCTTCAAAAACTCTTCTAAATTCCTATTATTTTTCTTGGTTTTTGCTCTGGTTCTTCTTGATTGCTTACCTTAACCTAAAAACAATGGAAATACCGAACCAATGCATAAAATGTGATAAAAGGAAATAAAATGCAACTAAACATATAAGATGATTAATTAAAACTCATGGTAAAATAATGTATAAAAATCACTGATCACTCACCGCACCAATTTTTTGTGAAAAAAGGAAGCCTTGGAACAAAATATACACGGATTCTTTACAGACAAGAAACACACAAGGGTTAGGGTTAACAAAGAAAACAAGGGAAAACAACAAGGATTTGTTATAAATTGTTATTATTTTCTTTCTCTATCAAACAAGATTACAAGTATACAAGAATAACAAATAACTTCTCTCTCTTGAATTAGGATTTTATCTTCCTATTTTTCCTTATGCAAGTTAAGAGCCTAGCATGTTATTTATAAGAAAACTAACACACTAACCTAATGAGCTTTTTAACAATTACCCATTACAAGCTAACTTAGGGTAAAAGCTAACTTAAACAATTGGGCTTACAAGCAAGGCCTAATTCAACATGCTAACAAACCTAGCAATATTGACTAATGCATGTTAGAACAAACTTTGACTACAACACGCATTACTCAGACAACAGCATGCGAATAGACTTCAACCTCATGCTTAATTTCTGTCGATCAAGGTATCTTATTCAACACACAAGAAGGGAGATTCATCTTCAAAGCTCCGAACAAGGAAACATCTTCAATTTTGTGGAAATTTCAAGGCACAGGGTCTTCATCATCATCAAAGCATAACTCATAACCTTGGAAAGTGAGAATTCAAGCATAGGTAAGCTCCTCCTATCTTGAGGGCAACTAGATTATGGTTTTGGTGCAAGAGGCACATGTACTTAGTTCCTTGGGTGAAACTTGATTCTAAAAATCAATACACATCTTGGGGGTCCTTTAGAGGGAGTACATGACTACACAAAGTATTCACAAGAGCCTTAATCAGTGGATAAGGTGTTAGGGTTTTCTATTGGTCAACAAAAGTCAACTGTGGATTTAAAGAGAGTCAAGGCTTGATTTTTTGGTCATTTAAGACATGAGAGGCCATCATAAGTCATCACAAGTATCATGTTGAAGCTTGGTCAAGAAGAATCAAAGAGATCAAGAAGTTGCTAAATTCAGGGTTTTAGAGGATTCTAAGTGTAAAATCCCCTCTTTTGGTATCTAACTTCACTGACAAGTTTCATCATGATGCAAATCCTATCTCATTTCCCATCAAACATGAGATTTGTTCCTTATCATCCAAGATTTCTTTTGAATATAATAACTCCTTAATTGGATTTACACATTTCAAGTTATGATGTTCACAAGTTGGTTTTACAAAGTGGAGAGGATTTCGAGGCATCCAAGGGTAACTTACTTTTAAGGCAATTTTCACATGGATGCAAGTTTTTTCTTAACTTTCCTCAGACATGAGACTTGTTCCTTATTATCTAAGCTTTCCAAAAATTTAAATAAATCATCATTTCCATGTGTAGAACTCAATTTATGATCCTCTCAAGTCAAGGTCATTTTGGATAACCTAGTTTTAGGTCATTCACTTCAAGGTCAAAATTCATGAACTTCAAGACCTCAAATCAATATTTCTGCAACATGAAAGTTGTGTCTTATGATCTTAAATTCATCATGATCTCAAATTCCATTACCTTTGATGATTTTCAAGGCAAGTGGAAGCATGATGACCATGAAAACATGAATTTTTTACCTAACTTGAATTTCTTGCATCTCAAGCCACCGATTTGAATTATTTTTGTTCTTTTTGGTACCATAGCATCATCATGTCATGACCAAACAAAATTTTACCCAAAATGAGAAAATATAACTTGGTATTTTCAATCCATTTTCAAGTTGCACACTTAATGAGGAAGCCATTCAAAACATGTGACAAACCTAACTCCTTTCCTTCTAATCACCCAAGTTCATTTCCTCACCCTCCCCCCCCCCCCATTTGACACCAAAGAATAACTTGAAGTAGTGGGAGAATCCTTCAAACCCGTGTACACTTTCATTTTGATTTTTTTGGAAAATTGGTAAAACAAGTCATTAAATGTCATGGGCCTGCAAAAACACTTCCAAACCATCATATATAAAGTGTGAACAAACCCTAACGTGAGCTTGGGAGATAGCTATTGCAAAAAGAGCTGAAATCATCAAAAAATTTCAAACTTTTCTCTCTCTTTGAGTTGCCAATTTTTGAGAATATTTCTTGTTGGATTCATACTCAGTGGAGCATAATGAGTGGTTTAGAAGCTTTACATTAAGGCTCAAGCACCATTTGAAGGACCAACAGAGTTACTCCATTAGGTAACTTTTCACAATCTGAATCTCTCATTTTAGGCATAAATATAGGTTCATATTGGTTGCATCTGAAGCCCTACCTTGTGAAGGCAATGTTTGAATGCTTGGCATGCTTGTTTGTTCAAGTTTCAGTTTGAATGTCAAATTTTCGAGCTGAGTTTTCACCATGTTAGAGGAAGTTTTTTGAAAAACTAATGCCATAATCATGTTCTCCATGAAACTTCCTTCAAAAACATCTCCTGGGTTTTGATTTTTATTGAGGTTTTTAGTTATCACCATTGAGGCTCACCGGAGAAGACGATCGGAGCTAGGGCTCCGGTGTCTGAGGTGGATGGTGATTAGGCTGTTGAATGGTTTGTGTGGAGCGTTGAAAAGTAAGGTGTCATGCCACCTCCTTTAATGATACTTTGTGTTTCATTAATCTGATGGTTTGGCTTGATTCTGGATTGGGCTTAGCCCTTTTGCTATCCACACACTCCTGCTTTGGGCCCATGCGCGTGTTCAACTAGAATCATGTTCAATATGCTTTTGTTGATGCACCCCCTCTTGTTCTCTATCTCCTTTGTTTTATTTTTATTCTATTTTCTTTTTGATTTAATTTTAAATAGTTAAGACAATTTTAAAAATGTACAAAAATATGTTTCTGATTTTTCAACATGTCCAGTTAATTTTCATAATTTTTATTTTATTTTTCATTTAATTTTACTATTTTTAATTAATTTATTTTGTGAAGTGGCTTCCATGTTTGCCTTTTGATTATGGTTGAATGTTTGATACCTCTTGATGAGCCCCTTGAACCATGTTTTCTCTCACACTTAGGCACATACATATAGGGTATTTGAGCATTGGTTTGATGCCTTGATGATCCTTTCTTAATTGTTTTCATCTGACTTTTTTTGACCCTCGACATGTGCTCGACAAATTGTATGATTTGCCTTGTTTGATACATTTGATGATGTTTTCATACAATTCATGTTGTGAGCCTTTGCACATTGATTCTCAATGGACTTAACTTGAGTTTGGGCATTTATTTGGATTTTATGTGGCCATGTTTCTATTTTTGGATGTTGCATCAAAATCTTGTTGTTTTAACCTTGTTTTTGTGCATGTCTTGACCTAGTATTTGGAGTTTATGTCTTAGATGATTCAATGGATGTTAGATGATTCTTATATGCTTTTGTTAACATGTTTGAGGTTCTGATTTTCATGTATAAAGGTTCATTTCATGACTACTTCATCTCATATGCTTTATATGATCATGTGTTCCTTTTGTGGATAACTTGTGGGTTTTTTCTTTATTTCTGTGCTTCAATTTGAGTTTGATTCTTCTTGATTTTGTTTGTTGACTTGAATTTGAAAATGATTGTTAGTTACATGATTGTCCATGGTTCTATGATTGGCTAAATTTTGGTAAAACATGATTCTGCACTAATGTTAAGCAAGATGGTATAACATCTTCATCTGCTGTGGGGACAGAACTGCTGTCATTTATTTTAACCAAGATGTCAAGACAGATGTCGTAACATCCATCGGTTGTGGTAATAGAACTGCTGTCATATGTTTTAATCAGGATGTCATTACTAATGTCATGACATCGCTGTCTGGTACAGTAGGAGCTGATGACAATAGTGTTGTCATGTGTTTTAATCAGGATGTCATTACCACTATCATGACATCATTGTCTGGTACAACAGGAGCTACTGTTTTATATCACTTGACAGAAGTGTTTTGGTTTGATGAGAACCTGTTGGATATACCTCATCAGTATGTGCAGTCCAAAGAGATTTATTAGGAACAAAGTGCAGAATTAATTGGTGTTCATAAAAAGGATCTTTGAGACTTTTTAGGAAACTATAATATGCTTGTTTCTACTGTTATGAAGAAGATTCTGCAGGAGTGTTCAGCAGGGTAAGTTTGGTTAGCTAGAGTCAAGTATGTTGGACATTATGACATCAAGCGTATGACATCAGCGCGCGTGTTTTAGTTTTTTGGTATTTTACCTGATATATCTCACGCTAGAATTCAGGAAACCAGTTATAAATCCTTAGTTATCTCAGGCGAGATTATAGTCAGGGCTGGGCATAACATGAAGCAGCTGTGACCTAATTCGCAGCATCTGAATTATAGAAATTAGGCTAACTTGGTTAAACCTAATTTATGCTATTTTGGATCAGCCCAAGCCCAGTCTACATTGCTATTTAAGGAGGCTCAGAAGTAAGGGAAATCGAGCACTCACAACAAGAAAAACTTGAGTGTAAAATAAATGTTTAGGGCTTTGAGAGTCTTGTGTGTGTGACCTTGTAAGTCACCCTTTGTATCTTTGGATGCATCTTGGTTGACATGTTTAGGTTGTTATTAGTACAGTGTTAATTGTTCACTCAAAGCTTTTAAGCAAGAGTGTATTTGTGAGTGAAGAGTTATGTTCTTCACGTGTATTTGTGTGTCTTAGGAATACTTGTACACCAAGAAACTATCTGTTGTATGATTGCATTGGTCTAGAATTCTTAAGCTCTCTGTTAAGTGTGTCACTCAAAGCTTTTAAGCCAGAGTGTATTGTACTTGATTGAAGTTGTTAAGCAAAATCAAGTATTGTGACTTTGAAGAGTGTCTTCTAAAATTTTCTTCTGCATTGAATTGTTTATTACTGCTGTGATTGAGGGGGAGTGAGAGGTGTCTCTTGTCTAGTGGGTTCTAGGCATAAATTTCATTGGGTAGAGATTAAGTGAGGGGTTGTAAACAATGGAGTTTAGCTCTGAATTAATTCTACTAATAGTGGATTTCCTTCCTGGCTTGGTAGCCCTCAAATGTAGGTGATGTTGCACCTAACTAGGTTAACAATTCCTTGTGTTATTTATCTTTCAGCATTTTCAATTCTGCACAATTTAAATGGTTAGATAAATAAGTCTGTCAGTCTGCAGATGTTACAACAGAGGTCATGACATTGGTCATGACATTGGTAATTCTTAAAGGGATTTAAAATGGTCATGTTCTGTCCTTGTTCTATTTTAGCATAGATCAATGTTCTTGGGACATCTGAGATCTACATACCAGAATTTCAATTGGTATCAGAGCAAGCATCTTGTCTGTTCTGGATGAGATATTGGGAGATACTTTCTGACGGTTTAAACAAGGAGAAGCTGCAGTTGATTTGCTAATTTTTCCAAACAAGGAGTTTGTGAAGGATTCTATTCATCTGCTGCTGTGCCCTCTGATATAGGAGCTTCTATTACCTGGTGGATGTGTTGCCAAAGGAGGAGTGGCTAATTATGTATGATGACCTGACATCTTGTATAGGGCATGTTGAAGATGCTCTTTTGGTGGTTCCGCTGTATATGTTTCTGATAAAAGAACTCTGGTAACCCTGGGAGAATATTGGCCTTTATACAATTTGATGCATGGTTGTGGCAGTTGCGTAGATGGTTGGAAGATGGTGTTTGTAGCTATGTTTGGTTGGGTGCCTGGGTTGTTCTATTGTGTTTTACAAGTTGTTGAAGGTTATTTTAGAAAAGATCGTGGGAGGTGATTTATTTTCACCACTCATGACTTGCAGGGATTCTATCAGCAGAGGAAGTCATAGGCAGGTTGAGTCAAGGGTGTCAGCCTTGACATTTCAGCCTTGGTATTTCTGAAGTTGTAAGGATTTAAGATTCATTGCTAGTTGAGATATTCTCAAATATTTAATGGATTATCCTTAGTTGATGATCATGGTGTCTCATCAGTTGTTGCACAAGCATCAGGCCCCTGATCTTCTTTATCTACTTCAAGGATTTGATGTTTAACCAGATGTTGAGACAATCCATCAACAGAGATTGTACAAAAGTCTGATATAGCTGATGATCTTGTTACCATACTCATGTGTGGTAGGATCCGTCTTTATTCTAGTAAGTTTCCTAGCAAGTAACTAAGACTAGAATGTAGTGCTGGTAGAAGTGCAGATGAAGACATTTTCCTTAGATCAGATTATTGGAGTGCAGCACATGTGTTCTAGTCTCTACTAGAAGCATCTGATATTTATCTAGAAAGTTTCCTGGCAAGAAACTTGTCTAGAATATGGTGCTGGTGATAGCACTGCTTGGGTCAGTTTATTTCTGATCTAAGTACATAGGATCATGTGACCTTGCTCATCTTGGAGGTCAAGGATAAGTGGTAGTTATCTCTGACTTTCTAAAGAAGTCTCTACTTAAGGAAAGCAGGATTCCTTCTGTAAAGATCTCTTGTGACTAATCTTCTCTGAAGAATCAATATTTGGCATGGTTGGTTTTTCTAAAGAGGAGTCTTCTGGGGCAAATGCATTTCAATGGTAGCTAATGCAGAATACAGACTGACTACTCAAACATGCTATAGTAATCAAGTCTATGTGAACATGGAACTCTTGATGAGGTTATTCTAAATGGCATAATGAAGGACTAAATTCACCAGCAAGATGTCTTATCCGATGTTGTGACATCAAGCAAACTTCAGGACCTTAATTGATGTTGTGGTACATCATTGTAAGATAGGTCGATCTTCTCGGGTATGAACAAAATTAATACCATCTCATGCAGTTTGCAGGAGCTGTGTGAAGGAATAGATGTTGCAGGTCTAAGCCTTGGTGTATCTAAGAAGCCTTGCTATGTAGCAAGTAGGCTATGTAACTTGAAGATCAAGTTTGCTTGGTGGATCAGAAGGTCTTCTAGAGCTCTGAAAAATGTTTAGTAACCAAACAGTGGAATTTGGTTATTTAAGTAGTGTGCTTGGAGAAAATTACTCCTGTGCAGAAGGGTAGTTGATTGAAGATCAAAGAAGGTTTTGGTTCTATTCCTATATTGGTTCTTGTAGCGCTAAGTTGCTTATGGAAGATTACCTTCTTTTGGAGATGTTTTTGATCAAGCTGGTGGAGTTGTGTTCTCTGAAGATCCTCATTTGGATTACTAGTAAGTCTAGTTGTGGGCATATTAAGAATCATTGGATGTTGTTTCTGTGATATGTTTCATCTGGTTTGTTTTTCATTGGAGAAGGACTTGAAGATCTATGGTGAAACTTGTGATTCACATCTTGACGAAGAAGTACTCTATCTTGTCATACAGGAGAATGATGAGGTAAAAGGACTGTCTTGGAGTATGATGTGAAGGTATTGTACAAAACTGGAGTGGCTCATTACATAAAAATCTGGACTATGATAAGTTATATGAAAGTGAATATTCACCAGTTAAACCAGAAGTGTTCTAACTTATCATATGGGAGAATGATGAGGAAAGAATGTCTTGGATTATGAGGTGTTTATCTTGTTATCTGACTCAGGCCAGAAGTCTTGTGGAGGAATGGTAACTCCAGAAAGAAGTGGAGCAGTTTGGTACCTTCTCACTGTATGAGCATGAGGTTGGTCTTGAGATATACTATGGTGAGCTTAGAGCATCTTTTATAGAAGATAGGGGGAGAGCTTCTGTCTGATGGGTGTACTAGTTGCCTGTGGTTCAAGTAGTGAGTGAATGAGTTCAGCAAGTGTGTTGAACAATGAGTGCGCTCTTGAAGACATGAAGATGAGTCTTATGTTTTCCATTCACGTGCTTCTGGAAAAAGAGCACTGGTTATGCTTGATATGAGAAGTTATACTTCTATCTAGGATCTGTTACTACAATAGTACAATTATCCCTCAAGATTGTTTGTGGTTTCAAGCAGTTTGTGACTGTATGTCTCTACGAGGATGGAATGTCAGACAAGATGTTGTGACATTGTGCCACTGCTCTAGCTCATTATGAACATGACAGTGTATTCCTTTTAGCCCAATCACTGGATGTCAATGGATCAAATTAGTTTTGATTGTATGCATATGGAAGTCAAGGAAACATGGCATTCACTCTGACATCTGGGAGAATTTTCTAGCTGAATCTGAGTGATCTTGAAGATAGTTGTGTCTATCATGTGACCACCTCTCCTATAAGGTTTAAGTCTGGTGTGGTTTGTGAAACAATGGATGCAGAGTTGCATGTGTTTCCAGTGTGTGAATATGAAGATGTTGAAGTAAGTCTTCATGTGTTTTGGATTCTCTCTTTCAGGGGGAGAACTGAGTATACATGATAGGGGGAGCTGTGTACCTGTCTGATGTATAGTTGCATTGCTGTAACCTATACAAAGTTTGCTGATTCTCAGGCAAGCTTGTGCTCTTGGACCACTGATGAGGTTGTAATGTCAGACATGATGTCTTGACATTGTGTTGTCTAGTGTACCCTTCTACCTTGACAAGGTGACTATGGGTCTGGCTTTATGAGACTGTTGGTTTGAACTAGGACTGTGCTTGCTTCTTATGAATGATCTAGGAAACAACATTGGTTATTGTCTAGGAGAATTTATTTTTCTCTGCAAAATACTTGTGTGTCTCAAATTGGGGATTTAAAATCAATTGTTACTTGTGGCAAGTAGTTAATTGATTATCCTTTAATTGGTGATGTCAAAAGTGTCATTCCTGAAGGTGCAGCTTCAGACAAGGCAAGAACTCAAGATTCAATGGTCATGGGGTAACTCCATGCTGAAATATGATGTGGAGGATGTATTTTCAAGGAGATGTGGTATCTGGATCTATACACATCAGGATTGAGCTTACAGTGTTTGATGGTGCAGTTT
This sequence comes from Lathyrus sativus, assembly GCA_963859935.3. Classification (NCBI taxonomy): domain Eukaryota; kingdom Viridiplantae; phylum Streptophyta; class Magnoliopsida; order Fabales; family Fabaceae; genus Lathyrus; species Lathyrus sativus. The sequence goes on from OZ012740.1 coordinate 401,490,174, forward strand.
TCAAGCAGCTTGTGTATCTCATAGGAGGTTGTGAGATGGCAGTCTGGAGATTTGGACACCTTGTGCAGGTTGTCAGCTGAGTCTTGCTTTAAAGTATGGTGATTATGCTTCAATTTTTGGGTTGGCTATGTTATTTGTATGCATCTAAGTTTATATGTGTGTACATTTACTCCAATTGTTGTCAATTTTTGGCTAAACAAAGGGGGAGTAAAGTATTAATGAGTGTTAATGCTACTGCTAAGGGAAGAGTAGTGTTTTGATGTTGCTTGCTGGATGCAACTATTAAGGGGGAGCATGATAGTTTGTGAGGATGGATGTAGTTGAAGAAAACTACTGCTGTTGCTGCCCTGATAAGTTTGTTTGGTTATTTTAGCCAAATTTTGCCAAAGGGGGAGACTGTTAGTTACATGATTGTCCATGGTTCTATGATTGGCTAAATTTTGGTAAAACATGATTCTGCACTGATATTAAGCAAGATGGTATAACATCTCCATCTGCTGTGGCGATAGAACTGTTGTCATGTGTTTTAACCAAGATGTCAAGACAGATGTCGTGACATCCATCGGATGTGGTAACAGAACTGTTGTCATGTGTTTTAATCAAGATGTCATTACTAATGTCATGACATCACTGTCTGGTACAGCAGGAGCTGATGACAGTACTACTGTCATGTGTTTTAATCAGGATGTCATTACCAATGTCATGACATCGCTGTCTGGTACAACAGGAGCTGCTGTTTTATATCACTTGACAGAAGTGTTTTGGTTTGATGAGAACCTGTTGGATATACCTCATCAGTATGTGTAGGCCAAAGAGATTTATTAGGAACAAAGTGCAGATTTAATTGGTGGTCATAAAAAGGATCTTTGAGACATTTTAGGAAACTATAATATGCTTGTTTCTACTATTATGAAGAAGATTCTGCAGGAGTGTTCAGCAGGGTAAATTTGGTTAGCTATAGTCAAGTATGTTGGATGTTATGACATCAAGCGTATGACATCAGCGCGCGTGTTTTAGTTTTCTGGTATTTTACCTGATATATCACAGGCTAGAATTCTGGAAACCTGTTATGACTCCTTAGTTATCTCAGGAGAGATTCTAGTCAGGGCTGGGCATAACATGAAGCAGCTGTGACCTAATTCGCAGCATCTGAATTATAGAAATTAGGCTAACTTGGTTAAACCTAATTTATGCTATTTTTGATCAGCCCAAGCCCAGTCTACATTGCTATTTAAGGAGGCGCAGAAGCAAGGGAAATCGAGCACTCACAACAAGATAAACTTGAGTGTAAAATAAAGGTTTAGGGCTTTGAGAGACTTGTGTGTGTGACCTTTTAAGTCACCCTTTGTATCTTTGGATGCATCGTGGTTGACATGTTTAGGTTGTTATTAGTACGGTGTTAATTGTTCACTCAAAGCTTTTAAGCAAGAGTGTATTTGTGAGCGAAGAGTTTTGTTCTTCACGTGTATTTGTGTGTCTTAGGAATACTTGTACACCAAGCAGTTATCTGCTGTATGATTGCATTGGTCTAGAGTTCTTAAGCTCTCTGTTAAGTGTGTCACTCAAAGCTTTTAAGCTAGAGTGTATTGTTCTTGATTGAAGTTGTTAAGCAAAATCAAGTATTGTAACTTTGAAGAGTGTCTTCTAAGGTTTTATTTTGCATTGAATTGTTTATCACTACTATGATTGTGGGGGAGTGAGAGGTGTCTCTTGTCTAGTGTGTTCTAGGCAGAAATTGCATTGGGTAGATATTAAGTGAGGGGTTGTAAACGGAGGAGTTTAGCTCTGAATTAATTCTGCTAATAGTGGATTTCCTTCTTGGCCTGGTAGCCCCCATATGTAGGTGATGTTGCACCAAACTGGACTAACAATTCCTTGTGTTATTTATTTTTCAGCATTTACAATTCTGCACAATTTAAATGGTGAGATAAATAAGTCTGTCAGTCTGCAGATGTTACAATAGAGGTCATTACATTGGTCATGACATTGGTAATTCTTAAAGGGATTTAAAATGGTCATGTTCTGTCCTTGTTCTATTTTAGCAGAGATCAATGTTCTTGGGACATCTGAGATCTGCATACCAGAATTGTAATTGGTATTAGAGCAGGCATATTGTTTGTTCTGGATGAGATATTGGGAGATACTTTCTGGTGGTTTGAACAAGGAGAAGCTGCAGCTGATTTGCTAATTTTGCCAAATAAGGAGTTTGTGAAGGATTCTATGTATCTGTTGCTGTGCCCTCTGATATAGGAGCGTCTATGACCTGGTGAATATGTTGCCAAAGGAGGAATGGCCAATTTTGTATGATGACCTGACATCTTGTTTAAGGCATGTTGAAGATGCTCTTTTGGTGGTTCCGCTGCATATGTTTTTGATGATAGAACTCTGGTAGCCCTGGGAGAATATTGGCCTATATATAGTTTGATGCATGGCTGTGGCAGTTGTGTAGATGGTTGGAAGATGGTGTTTGTAGCTATGTTTGGTTGGGTGCATGGGCTGTTCTATTGTGTTTTATAAGTTGCTGAAGGCTGTTTTAGAAAAGATAGTGGGAGGTGATTTGTTTTCACCACTCATGACTTACAAGGATTCTATCAGCAGAGGAAGTCATAGGCAGGTTGAGTCAAGGGTGTCAGCCTTGATGTTTCAACCTTGGTATTCCTGAAGTTGTAAGGATTTAAGAATCATTGCTAGTTGAGATATTCTCAAATATTTAATGGATTATCCTTAGTTGATGATCTAGGTGTCTCATCAGTTGTTGCACAAGCATCAGGCCCCTGATCTGCTTTGTCTACTTCAAGGATCTGATGTTCAACCAAATGTTGAGACAATCCATCAGCAGAGATTGTACAAAAGTTTGATATAGTTGATGATCTTGTTACCATACTCATGTGTGGTAGGATCTATCTTTATTCTAGTAAGTTTCCTAGCAAGAAACTAAGAATAGAATGTAGTGCTGGTGGAAGTGCATATGAAGACATTTTCCTTAGATCAGATTATTGGAGTGCAGCACATGTGTTCTAGTCTCTACTAGAAGCATCTGATATTTATCTAGAAAGTTTCATGGCAAGAAACTTGTCTAGAATATGGTGCTGGTGATAGCACTGCTTGGGTCAGTTTATATCTGATCTATGTACAGATGATCATGTGACCTTGCTCATCTTGGAGGTCAAGGATAAGTGGTAGTTATCTCTGACTTTCTGAAGAAGTCTCTACTTAAGGAAAGCGGGATTCCTTCTGTAAAGATCTCTTGTGACTAATCTTCTCTGAAGAATAAATATTTGGCATGGTTGGTTTTTCTAAAGAGGAGTCTTCTGGGGCAAATGCATTTCAAAGGTAGCTAATGTAGAATACTGGATGACTACTCAAACATGTTATAGTAATCAAGTCTATGTGAACATGGAACTTTTGATGAGGTTCTTTTAAATGGCATAATGAAGGACTAAATTCACCAGCAAGATGTCTTATCCGATGTTGTGACATCAAGCAAACTTCAGGACCTTAATTGATGTTGTGGCACATCATTATAAGATAGGTTGATCTTCTCGGGTATGAACAGAATTAATACCATCTCATGCAGTTTGCGGGAGCTGCGTGAAGGAATAAATGTTGCAGGTCTAAGCCTTGGTGTATCTAAGAAGCCTTGCTATGGAGAAAGTAGGATATGTAACTTGAAGATCAAGTTTTCTTGGTGGATCAGAAGGTCTTCTAGAGCTCTGAAAAATGCTGAGTAACCAAATAGTGGCATTTGGTTATTTAAGTAGTGTGCTTGGAGAAAATTACTCTTGTGCAGAAGGGTAGTTGATTGAAGATCAAAGAAGGTTCTGGTTCTGTTTCTATATTGGTGTTTGTAGCCCTAAGTTGTTTATGGAAAATTACCTTCTTTTGGAGATGTTTTTGATCAAGCTGGTGGAGTTCTGTTCTCTGAAGATCCTCATTTGGATTACTAGTGAGTCCAGTTTTGGGCATATCAAGAATCATTGGATGTTGTTTCTGTGATATGTATCATCTGGTTTGTTTTTCATTGGAGAAGGACTTGAAGATCTGTGGTGAAACTTGTGATTCACATCTTGACTAAGAAGTACTCTATCTTGTCATACGGGAGAATGATGATGTAAAAGGATTGTCTTGGAGTATGATGTGAAGGTATTGTACAAGACTGGAGTGCTTCTTTTAAGATATTTAAGTCATTTGAATGTGTGTGAGCATTTTGTTTTGCCATTGTGTTTTGATTTGGTTTGGCATGTGACATTTCTTTGATGTCTTGACATGACGTTTGGGTTCACCTTGTATGATTGAGATGTGAGTTTGTTTGATTCCTCTGGCTTTGACCTACCATGTTTGTTCGTCTTGTTTGTATCTCCTTCATTCTTATCTCTTCTCTTTAATCTCTTTGATTTGTTTAAGTCTTGCTTTTGTTTTCATTTGTGATTGATTAGTAAGGTGTTTACTTGTGTTTGTTCACATGATCCCTTAGGATTCCTAGTCCCTCTTAATTTTTGATTAAGATGGGAGTAGGAGAGACATTAGGCTTTCAATCCTTTTCATGATAACAATTAGGATAGTCACTCTTTGACCTCAACTTTAGGTCCATCATTTATATGATAACATTAGGGTTCGGTTTCCCATTAATGTTCCTCCGTGTCTTCTCTTCTTTCTCAAACAACTCTAAGACATTTAATAAAGAATGATGAACGTTTGCACCACGAGCCTTAAGTACATGGGAAATGATGAGTGGGGGTTTCTCCTCACTTGTCTAGAGTGTTTAGTGTATGCCCTTTGGGTGATATGCAATGCATTCGCTCTTGTGTCATAGTCTTTAGTGCAACGTGAGTCTCAAACTAACTCAATCCACTTCACTAAAACTAAAAAACTAAATTAAAACCTTTTTATCCTTCGGGATTGTTCTTCAAATCATTTTGAGAAAAGATTACATTACTTTTTCGTTTTGTCGCAAATAGGCATCGTCCCTAACTGCTGGAATGGGAACTTAACATCACTCATAAAAAACACTTAACCAACCAGTGGTCTAGTCTCTCGAACTACGTTTGCTCTGAGGATACATAGGCACAAGACGACAATGTCTTGGCAAGCAACCTTATCCCTGTCACCCGTAGTTTTTTGAACTATGTTGACTCTGACTTTCCCATTGCACGAGGGAACACGTAGGCATAGGGCGGAAATGTCCTATCGAGTCTCTTCTTTCCTTTCCATCCTAGTTTAGCAGTAGCTCTTAGATAACACACCCTTTGATTAAACAACAAGTGTAGATCCCATTGAGTACAACGGACGTGAGGGGTGCTCATACCTTCCTCTTGCGTTACCGATTCTCGAACCCAAGATTTGGTTGCGATGACCTTGTCTTTCCTTTTCTCTTAGGTTTTCTTTTATCGTTTCCTTTCCCTCTCTTTGGGATAAGTAAAGTGTTGTGGTGACTCTTCTGTTTATTTTCGTCGGCCCTTTTTCCGCAGTGTGCGACAAGTTGATTATCATCTTTCTTTCTTGAGTTCTTGCTTGAATGATATCCATAAAAACTCTTATTTATGAGGTATCTCCAAATTTGTGGCTTTTTTATAAGGCCATAATGATACTTAAGGCGAGGAGAAAGAATCACACAATAAAATAATAACAAAGAAGAAAATATGAGATGCAAGAGAATGAAAGAAGGGGTACCTATTTATAGTAGAGCTTCGAAAAATTTTGGGCGTGTAGAAATTGCACAAAATCAATGAAGATTATGTCAAATAAAGAGAAAAACCAAAACTTTCCAAAAATGCTTGTCTAATCGATTTGGTTAAAGTTGCAATCGATTAGGTCATTAAATTTTCAAGGATGTTGTGCAATTTCCATTAATGTATAGATTTGATTGACTTGGAGGACAATTTTCTATCATATTTGATTTGAAAATTTAAGCGTCAAGGTGATCCAATCAATTGGAATATGGCCCCAATAAATTGGGCTTTTGAAGTTGAACTTTCTTGGTGCTTTTTGGACCTTGTGTTGTTTTTTGCTTTGGATTTCCCATTTTTTGCACCTCTGACTAGCTTAGTTGTACCATTTTATATAAAAACAGTAGAAAGCTCATATATTTGGTTATCCAAGAATATTTTAAATTGATGAGCAAGTATTAAACACATTATTTTAAAGGATTACTCATATTTTTCTGATCATTTAACATCAAGATAGTGTACTACCTTGATTACCAAGTAGGCTTGAGAAAAACCTCACCCTTTTGAGGGAACGCTACCATAATGTGTCATGTCCTTCTTTAAGGATTACTGGATACGATAGTTGGTTAAATAACGAGATAGATATGTCCACCATAAATATATCTTCTCAACCTACTACGAGGTTATGATATCATCAAAGATCATAAATGTTAAGACCATCCACAATGAAAGACTTGATTTGATCATGATTGTTGATATACATCATCATTGAGCATCCTTGGACCATAGACTTTAAATATAAAAAAATATTGTTTACTAGAGAGTATACTATTTTCTTTGAACAACTTCATTTAATATGTGCTAAGGCTTCATAAAAGTTTCAAAGCATCCCTACAAAAACATAATAGGGGATCATCTTTGGTACCCAAATTTTATTGGATCTCGGTGCCTTAGTGGTTCTAGAAGTTCTATTATTACTAACTTTATACCTTTTCAATGTATCAAGACAGAATGGCTCTAAATGGCCAAATATATTATAATGAGCAATTCACTTTATTCTTATTTAATTTTTTGTTATGTGCTCTACCATATTTAAACCCTAATCCAATTTTATTCAAAGAAGCTCTTTGACTTGATAAAATAAAGTCAAAGTTTTCTTTCCCCTTAGTAAATTTACTTAGATTTTCATACAAATCTATTACTTTTTTCTTCATTGAAACACAAGTCTCACATGTTCCAGCTGGACTTCTAATATTAGCTATTTCGAACTTAAGCGCTTCATTTATTTTCTCTAGATACTCGAGATAATACTTAATGTCTAAGTTACACTTTTTAATATTATAACTTTATTCAACCAACTTAGCACTTAATTTAAATAATGTCTTGTACGATAACTATGTTACCTCGTGGTCTTCTTCTTCTTTGTGAGAGACTTTCAAGCAAACTTCATCTTCTTTAGAAGATGATACTTCAAAGTTTCTTCCTGGGGTTGACTCTTCATCATTTGCAGAGGCTTTATTTTCTATTTTTCTTTCAAAGATTCCACTAAATTAAGTTCCTTCGTTTAATGTTTAATCTCCGAAGATCATTCAACTATCGAGATTGTTCTTTCAAAGGAAACCACATGAGTTGTCTTGTAGGAATTTGATGAAGTTGTCGAGGATCCATTCAATTTCTCTAAAATTTCTTCCTTTTTTGTTTTTTTTCTTGAAAGTTATAAACACTTTCATCTCTTGATTTAAGGATTTTTTTTATTCCAATTATTAACTCTTAGATATTTTTTAGTGACAAATTTTCTAATGTTATTTCTAACATTTATAAATTTAAAGAAGCACTTATGAATAAAACATTCATCTTCTTCTCCCTGTGTGTTCATTCGCTTTTATTCGATACTTCGAGAAACTCCATATATCATCTCAAGAGTGTCCCATATTTTTCATAGAGAATTTTGAATTATAACCACAAACAAATTGATTGTTACTTAAAGACATAACTAAGAAATTATTTGTTTTGAAATAAATTTTAAGCTTTTTTCTGTCTTTCATGGTCCAAAGGAAATCAGGTTTATCTACCACCTCTCAATTTATATGGTGATTAGGGATAAATAGACTGTTGAATATCGTTTCCCACAATTCAAAATCAAAACATCGAATGAATATTTTAAATCTTGCTTTCCATAGGTTCAAACCTATCAGCATTAAATGGTGGAAGTGTGTTTAAGAAAGATCTCTAGTTAGAAATAGTGTTGGAATTTATCTTCCTTCTAAGACAATTAGTCTTTGAAAATTATTTAGGTTTTAATACCATTTGTTAAACATGTTACTCCATACATAATAGGATGAGGGTGAATTGTGAAGATTTAAAAACAACAGTTTAGAAATATCGTCTTGAGTTTCAGAGTATAAAAAATATTTTCAAGAAAATGTTTGAATATTGCAGCGGAAAATAAAATATGAGAAAAGCAAAAAGATATGGGAAAAGCAATTACACCAGGATTTATAGAGTTCGGTCTAAATAAAGTGACCTACTCATATACCTAATAATTGATATGGATAGTATCTAATAATGCTTATGAGAATTTAATAATTTAATCTCACGAACCCCTTTATATAAGAAAAAATGAAGTTTCATGTTTAATTCCAACCAAATAGATAACAATGGACCGAAGCAATTAGTATTCCTTCCAAACACGAACACAATCTTTGAGCGGATAGTCCCCAAGCTAAATTGAGATTTTATATGGACTTATCTCGAACCAATGTGGAGTTTTCAATTGACTATCCTTCGAACCGAACCTGAGTTTTACACGGGCTAACACCACAAACTGATTCGAGTTTTACGCCAGACCGATCTTGAACCAAGTAGAGATTTTACATCAGGCTAAGCTTAAGAAGTGATAAGAATATTTTCCTCTGATTATCTTCAAAACCCCATAAAGAGAGCTTTTCCTTATGTGTCTCGACTCACAAACCAAATAAATACTTAATACTAAATTCCCCAACCAAAACTTTTAACAAGTTTAGCTTCAAACCCAAACAAACACTACCTAAGTAAGAGATATTCACTCAAGTGAAAAAGAGCTCTTGGTGAATTTACAATATTACGCTTTTCATAACAAATTCATCACTTAAACATAAGAAACTTTCTCAAAGCAATTTAGCTAAATTTATGTGAGAGAAAGAAAAATATTTTTAGAGAGAGTGTGAGAAGGGTGAGATAGATCACATTTTTCGGATATGAAAAAGTGAAGGGAGAGACCTCTATTTATAGGCTAAAGGTTAGTACAAAAAAGAAACAACCCATAAGCAAAATTAATTGTCCAATCGATTGGATGACCAAATAATTGATTACTTTTGCGCATTTCGAAAATTTTTAATAGAGAGTCGTTGCCCTTAACTAAGACACTTCCACAGTTGATTATGGACTCACTTTTCTCTTTTCTAATCCATTTGGAATGTGCTCTAATCATTGGATAATTTAGAACTTCTGACAGTTTCTAATTCATGTGACTAGGCTCCAAAACCTTTTAAGGTTATTTCATTTAAGAAATAAAGGCTTTAAAAGTAATTTTAGTGAATGTGTGAATTATCTATAATAATTTACAAATGCCCTTATCTTCTTACAAAACACTAATCACTCATACACGATCAGGAGAGCTTTTACACTTCCTCTATTGGACACTCTAAAGCTTTAAGAATTTTCTGAATCTGGGTGTTCACATAAGAACTTTGTTTGAATCTTATTAGAGATGAAGCTTGAGATATCTTCAAGTTGAACGCCATAATTTGAGGACATCACAATGATCATTAAACCCTAACTCTTTGGTTTATTTGAAGGAAGAGTTTGAACAAACTATCTTGTTCATCTTTAACTGCATCAAATACTTGCTTGTATTTGTGATTAAATTCAAGTTACATCAAGGTTAGGTTGCATATTCACAAGTTTTCATCATCATAACCATGATAGGTCTAGGCATGCCTTGCTTTAGATTTGATAACTTCTTGATTAAACCGGCAAGCACACAGTACCATAGGGGAAAGAAGTATAATCCCAGGGGGAGTAGAATATACGCTCTTTATATGTGAGGGGGAGTTTAACTTCTCCAATATTTTCATATATATTTTTATGGTTTATGTTCTAGACTGGACCAGCACCTACCCCACAGTTGGGCAAGGCCCAATCCAGTCTCGCTTAAGGCCAGGCCCAATGCAACCATATGGTACAATATAGCCGTTGGGCACAATATAATCGTTAGGGACGTGCCCCTCACACGTTTGATACTTCACGCAACCAACTGCTCCTCCGAAAGTCACAGAGATAGTTGGACCAGGTCAAATATCACGCACTAGATCTTCCACCTGGCTGTCTCCCATTGGCCGACCAGATATTTCGGTTACATGGGAGACCTTGGCCCCGCACCGGGGGAAAACTTATAAATACCCTCTCTCTTGAGAGGGTCAGATATTCTAATCATTATTGCTCATACCTAAACACTCATACTTGCTTTCTCTCTCTAGCCTAAACACTTACTTTGGCATCGAAGTACCTTGTAGGTATACCCCTCTCTCTCCTACAACCATCGTTGCTACCCTAATTTGAAGGCCAAGACAATCCATTCTGATCACTCCAGATCAGTGGCGTCGTTTGTGGGAACACCAGCTCCCCCATTTTTTTGAACCAAGATTTTTGAATCTTCCCAAACAAACGATCAAAGCTACCTCTCTGTACCTTCACCATCATGGTCTCCCACCGTGATGACATCCAGCAAGATCCCCTCGTCACCGTTCTGGGTTGTGATGAAACCCTCATCCCCGGAGCTGCCACGGAGAAATTAATCATAGGGACAGAAAACCAGCATCCCCTGAAAATGTGAAGCCTCGTGTCCATGGTTCTGACCATGTACATGAACCTATCACCATCCCACAAGATGCTGACCCTTGCACAGCAGCCCTCATCGCCGCCCTCAACAAGTCCAACTATTTGTTCTTCCAACAAGAAGAAGAAATCCACATGCTGGAAACCACCATCGGAGAACGGCCTCCCCCGTAGGATCCCTCAGTCCATCTCGCCGGTCACATTCCCCTCATTAGAAGCATCGCCATGATGACTCTAGAATCATCTCCCCTGTCAAAGAATGATCCAAATTGGAGAAGCATGGACATGAGACCATTCGAAAGCGCGATCGTACCCCTCCTCGAAGATTGAGGCACTCCCCCGTATGCAAAAAGACCAATCCTTCCGGAAAGCCTCGAGAAGAGCACTGAAGCCGACATGAACGTTCTCCTTGACGCAGAAATAGTTGAGGATGCAGTTATTCGTTCAGTAGGTCATCCAACACAAGCGACAAAGACAACACAAGCGGTCCCGTATCACGAGAAATCATGGATACTCGCATCCCGCGCAGACTGGATAAACCTCCCCCTCTAGCTCTCTATAATGGTACCACCGACCCGGGTGACCACATAGAAAACATTGAGGCCATGATGCATTACCACAATGTCTCTGGAGCGATCAAATGCCGGTTATTCCTACTAGCCTCAGGAAAGGGGCTATGACTTGGTACAAGAGCCTTCCTCGGGGCTCGATCACGTCATGGAGGAGTCTTAAGAAGTAGTTTTCCCGAAACTTTAGTACCTCCAGGAGCCACCCGAAATTCGAAGCTACGCTTGAAGGTATCATCCAGAGTAGGGACGAACCTCTGTGTAATTACGTCGACAGGTTCACAAAGGAAGTGGTCGAAATCTGCACAACCGACCACCTGAAAAAGTATCTGCTAGAGAAGGGATTGAGGCCGAAAAGCAACTTTCACAAGGCAGTAGGACTCAACCCTCCTCGGTCTCTAGCCGAACTTCTACGCCGGGAATAATCCTATATTCAGTAAGAAGAAAAGGAAGTCGCGTGTAAGGCTAGAAACTCGAGGGACCAAGAGAGTTCTAAAGCATCGAAGAAAGACGAAGCAGAAACTTCCAGGCGAGACAAAGACAGGCGACAAGACGATCGTCCTCGAGATCACAAAGGTCCTGCAGGTCGATTCACCGAATACACCCTATTGACCGCTCCCCACGAGCGTATTCTATCTGAATGTATCAACGCCGAATTCAAGCAGGTGGCGTCCGATTGCCCAAACCAACAACTTCAAAGAGGAATACCGACCGAAGAAAATATTGTCGCTTCCACCGTAACCACGGCCATGTAACAGAATATTGCATCCACTTGAAAGACGCAATTGAAATCTTCATCAAAGAGGGCCACCTAAAGCAGAATACAAATAAAGGAGAAACCCCAAGGAGAAACGTCAGAATCCAAGAAAGATATGAAAGCCCCATATTCTAGCCCTCCCCCTCTGGTCGCCATGTCTATCTCACGACTAGAGGACTTTTTCATCCCCAACGGGTTCGAAGGGCCTGCGTATTTTTCTATGCACAGCCCTTGGGAGGCCTTCCCCAACACAATGGTTATTTCCTGTGGTGGATACAACGAACTCACAGTAGGATCAGTAAAGAGAAAATTCGAACAACTGATCGACTGTAGTCCAAATCGTCTGTCAACCCTCAAAAAATTCTGAGGACGATCCCAACCAATCACTTTCTACTGAGAAGAGCTCCCCGGAGGCTCCCCCAACTCTCACATCCCTCTTCTTATTAGAGCCAAGGTAACCCACACTGGCGTCCGCTAAATCCTTGTCGATTTGGGTAGTTCGGTGGATATCATGTACACCAGCCTATTTCGCGCCCTCAAACTCGACCAGAAGAACCTGTCCCCATATATGGGGTCAGACCTACAAGGATTCAACAGGTCCACAGCTAGACCCTGGGGATATGTAGAGCTCTAAGTAATGTTTGGAGAAGAGGATGCTGCCAAAATGATTAAAACTCAGTTCTTAGTCATAGAATTCCCCTCGTTATACCAATGCATCTTAGGGAGACCGACACTCGCTGAACTAATTGTTGTCCCTTCCACTGTTCATCTTAAGATGAAGTATTATACTAAAAAGGGACATGTCGCCACTCTGCACGGGGACATTGAGGCTGCAAGATGATGCTTTGAAGTGGCTACCAAAGGGAAATGTTCAATCAGTGCAGCACTGCAGATTATCAAACAAGAAAGAGACGAAGATCTTCCCAGCGAAGAAAGCCAGCGCTCTAGATTCATACTATTGACCTTGACAGCTAGATCCCAGAAGAAGGCGAAGAAGATACTCCAGACTCAATGGCCAGCTCATCCTCCTCTATTGTTATGTGCCCAATATCAGATGGAGAATTCGAGGTGATCGCGTTCGGGGACGACCTCAATCGAGGAGTTAGGATTGGCGCATGAATTCCAGATGAAGTGAAAGAACAGCTAAAGACTTGCTTGAGGAACAACACTGACTTGTTTTCTTGGATCGCCGCGGACATGCTCGACTCGGCGTTAGCACAACACAATCGCAAGCAATTCGACGAGAAGACTGAAGCGCGAATAAACTTGTAAAAGACCTCTTAGAGGCCAAACTTATCTCGGAAGCCAGGTATACAACCTGGTTTTCCAACATTGTATTAGTCAAGAAACATAATGGAAAATGGAGAATGTATGTTGATTACACCGATCTCAACCGGGCTTGCCTGAAAGATGCGTACCCCCTGCCCAGCATCGATAAGCTAGTGGATAAGTTCGCCGATTTCAAACTTATATCCTTCATGGACGCCTACTCGGGATATAACCAGATCCCCATGGCAGAAAAGCACAAGAAGTGCACTGCTTTCATGACCTCGTCGGGCAACTATTACTACAACGTAATACCCTTTGGTCTAAAAAACGCAAGGGCCACGTACCAGTGAATGATGAATAAATTCTTCCAATCACAAATCAGAGACATGCTCAAAGTATACATGGATGACATGATCGTGAAATCCCAAGAGGATTCTAATTCATAAACTCCACCTGCAAAAGGAGTTCGACCAAGCCAGGGAGTGTAAAATACGATTCAACCCAAAAAAAAGGCAACTTTGACGTACGGGTGGGAAAGTTCCTTGGATTCTACCTCACTGAGAGAGGGATCAAGGCCAACCCCGAAAAATATAGAGCATTTTCTGAATTCCCCACACCTAAGTCAAACAAATCCATACAATCCCTCAAAGGGATGCTCACCTCGCTATCTCCCTTCGTGGCCAAATCCGTCCAACACGCCCTGCCTTTCTTCAAGCTCCTTCGGAAAGAGGCAACGTTCGAGTGGACGGAGGAATTCGAGCAGGCACTACGCCACCTCAAGCAAGAATTATTCGAACCACCTGTTTTGTCACGACCCGGCAGCGGGGAAATGCTCTACCTTTATCTCTCTGTCACTAACGAAGCCATCAGCGCTGCCCTTATTCGAGAAACCCTCAATGGGCAAAAACCAATATAATTCACAAGCAAAGCCTTACAAGGGCTAGAACATAGATACCAACAGATCGAGAAGGTCGCCCTGGCCCTCATCAATAATGCGAGAAGATTAAGACATTACTTCCTGGCCCACACAATAATAGTGCGAACCAACCAACCTATTAGACAGCTACTCGGTCGATCTGATATGGTTGGAAGGATACTCAAATGTTCTTTAGAACTGTCAGAATTTGATATCCACTATGAAGGAAGGAAGGCCCTTAAGGCACAGGTCCTGGCCAATTTCGTGGCAAAAATAACACCCTCAGCACCCCCTTCCAGCGGGACGCAAAGGTGGACGATTTTCGTCGACGGAGCGTCCAGTTTCAGGGGTAGCAGGGCGGGCATCATCCTCAAAAACAAAGAAAGGATCCTGATCGAAGTATCATTGGTATTGTCCTTCTCGATCTCGAACAAACAAGCCAAATATGAAGAGTTCCTCACAGGATTACGACTGGAAGAGGACCTGGGTGCAAAAGAAATAAAAAATTTCACAGACTCTCAGCTCGTGGCACCCCAGGTACGGGGGAGAGTATCAGGCCAAAAACGACCACCTCGTCGAATATTTAACACTGGTGCAAAAAAAGATATCCAAGTTTGAAACGTGGGAAGTCCAGCACATTCCCTGCGAAAGGAACGCCAGGGCAAATATCTTATCAAAGCTATCTAACACCAGAAGGAAGAATGGCAACAAGTCTGTTATATAGAAGACTATTCCCCGTTCGAGCATCACGAAATCGACAGGACCGCTCGATGTTAATGCCATCGGCGACAGCGATTGTTGGATGACTCTGGTGCATGACTACCTCACCACAGGGAGGCTTCCCCGAAGATAGTAAAGAGGCCAATGTAACTAAATGAAGGGCCTGTTCGTACTCCTCGTCAAAGGAAACTCTACCGACGAGGATTCTCCATCCCCCTCCTAAAATGCATTGAAGAGAACAAGATCCCAGACATTCTCCAAGAAATTCATGATGGGATCAATGCACAACACTTAGGAAGAAGACCATTGGCACCAAAAGCCCTTCAAAAAAGATATTATTGGCCAACTATGCACCATAACACGAAGGAGCATGTCAAAAAATGCGATAGATGTCAATGCCATGGGGACATGCACTTAGCACCCCTCAATGAGTTGAAGACTATGTCCTCCCAGTGGCCTTTCGCCTAGTGAGGAATGGATATACTCAGTCCCTTCACCATGGGATCATATCATAATAAGTTTCTGATCATGGACGTCGACTACTTCACAAAATGGATCGAAGCTGAGGCCCTTGCCAAAATCACGGCATTTAACATACTTTGATTTTACAAAAGGAACTTCCTCGCACAATTTGGTGTACCCCAGGCTTTCGTGACCGATAATGGGACACGGTTCACGGATAAAAAATTTTAGGACTTCATTTCTAAACTAGGCACCAAGCAACACTTCACTTCCGTCGACACCCCCAAACCAACGGACAGGCAGAAGTCGCAAACAGGGTGATCCTCCGCGGAATAAAATGAACATTTGGTGAGGCCAAAAAGAGGTGGGTCGAGGAGCTACACAGTATGCTCTGGGCATAAAAAACAACTTCTCACTCCACTACCGGGGATACTCCCTTCCGACTAGCATACGGAACCGAGGAAGTAATCCTAGTAGAAATTAGAGAACCCTCGAGACGGACTGAATCCCTCCTCGAAGAGGAACTAAACGACGAAGCATTAAGAGAAGAACTCGACCTGGTCGAAGAAATTCGATCAGAGGCAGATCTCTGTGAAGCTTCGCTGAAACAAAAAATAACCATGAGCCAAAGTCATAAAGCGTGACTTCCAAGTGGACAGCCTTGTCCTAAAGCTGAAACCAAAAAGACTCGCGCGAGGGCAATTTGGCCGCAAATTGGGAAGGCCCTTACTGGGTGAAATCGCAAATAGGTATTGGGGCTTATTACCTCTAACACCTAGACAGAGAACCATTTGATCGACCCTAGAATGCTGGAAAAACTCAAATAATACTACAACTAACATTAGCGCAAATAGAACGGATCACCGACGATTATACTCCCAAAGGAGGGTCGTTCGGCCATAGGAGCGTGCCCTGGTGCAAGCACAATCCTCAAACATTAATGAAGGCAAGTCTCCTCTCATAAAAGAGAGAATTATGTGCTCGACAGGGACAACTCTATCGAGCTTCACCGCCACCATACCAGTGTGGCAGGACACCAAGATCGCGATGGGAAAGTCTAAGCCCTATGCGATTAGGACCTCAAACGAGATCCTAGTCCCGCATCCGATGAGATTACTCTGCCACCTTGACAAGTTCCATAAACTATCGAGTAATACGACCAGTCAAGCAAAGTCTAAAAATAATCCGCAAGGAAAAATAAACAAGGCATACAATGTCGAGGCATACAAGGTAAACAAAAACATCCATAAATACACCTAACCTTATGGTTGGGGAAGTGTTTGAATATTACATAAATGTCAAGCATAGTCCGACAATCAAAAGTACAAAAAATTGGCACGCAGGCCGAAATACATTAAGTCGAAAATCAATCATCATCGACGAGGATTTCTGGCGGGACCACCTTTCCGTCGACCACCTGATGCAAAACACCCATCCCTTCGGTGACCAGCTGAAGGTCGGGATTTAGGGCCTTCACCTGCTCCACAGCAGCAGAAAATCCAAATTCAGCATCTCCAAGGGTGTTCTGCTCGAGAATATGTATTCTCACGATCATGTCCCGTCGAGTCTTCAAAGACTTCTCCTCTTCAGTTTCGTCTGGCCCCACAGCCGAGGAGCCCTCCAGCCCAATAATGTTGGCCTTCAACTTGGCGTTCTCCTACCTGATCTTCTCATTTCTTCGGATATCTCATTTATGTCTTTGAGGAGCAAGACCTTGGCCTCGTAGTTGCCTTTAAGGGTTTGCAAATGGTTGAACAGATTTGTCGTCTCCAACTCAAGTTCAGCCTCCCTAGCCTGTGCTTTTTTCAACCCCTTGAATGGAACAGTCTCCGCGTCTCCAAGGGCCAGAGATGTCTCCAGAATTCTCATCATCACAGCAGAATCACGATAAAGGAGCGACCTCCTAACCTTTAGATCAGTGGCAAAGATGGCTGACGCCTCTAGATCAGGAACCTGCACAGACCCCTCCCCATCAAAAATATTATCTTGCAGAAAGTAGGGGGCAGGGTGAATTTTCCCTCAAAAAAACTTGAGCCTTCGATTGAAGATGAGCCAAGGTCGTCATGCTTCCTCTTCTTCTGATGATCTAGGATATGAGACTTAGAGGTGCTGCCCAGCGATGACGAAGGACCGACGAACTTCTCCAGAGTCTCCTGCTGCCTGAACGCATCCACCTTCGAGGTTGAAACCTTTTTGACATTTTTAGCTACGGCGAACTTGACCAAGCATTCACGTAAATTCGACATCTTTCCTGCAAAGAAGAAACAAGAGGTCAGCACGACATTAAAACACCAAGAAACAAGCTTAGCACACCATCTATACCTAGAAGCTCGAAAGCCTCGGCCTCAATCTGACAATCAAGAAGGGTTTTAGTATTAACGTAACGTGCCACCCGATCAGACTCCCCATCTTCAAAGAAAAGTATATTTCCATCCTTATCCACGACAACAACAGGGGTAAAGCTCTCAACAAACGCTTTCAGCGCTCGAAGAGAATTCTTGTCCTCGGATCAAAGTTGGCCATGCTTCACAAGGAATTGGTCTGTCCTATACCAGAAATGAGCGTACACCCATTCCAAGGGAAACTTTGAAACGGGATGCACCACTTCCCGACCATCTTCCTTTAGCGTCTCCATCGTGACCAAAGAGCTCTTGGCCGCTTTGGAAAGGGGCTTTACGACCAGAAATCTAAATTTGAAATTTTGGACAGACTCCGAATATGGCCAGAACAGCTTGTTCTACTACTTGAAAGACACCTAACTTAGCTTCGATTCCAAAACACTCCTCTGCAGCTGGAAGATACAAAAGAAGAGCTCCACGTAGCCTTTATTCGAAGGTAACAACACACCAATTTGAATGCTCGAATGAACGCCAGAGCGTTCGGGTGAAGCTGGGCAGGACACAATTCAAGGTGGAAAAATATTGCCCCCTAGAAATCCGTAAAGGGAAAACGATACCCCACTTCCCTAAAGGAGAATTCATACATGGGAAATCTCCTCCTCGGATACACCGAACATATCTGGTCATTCTCCGTCAGACTAATCACCCTCCAACTCATAGGCGCATCTTCAGCTCTATCTTCGAGGAGATTGAAGTTACTGGCCTCCTCCTCGAAAAATGTGGACTTCGTTACAAGGGGCTCATGGGCGATCCAACTAAGATCCCCTTCAGCCACCTGCACATTAGCATACTCAACGGGAGGCACATCTTCGTTAATATTTACCCCAACTTCGGGGACAGTTCCCTCATCACGAACAACCATTTCACTTGAAAAGCAGAGGAAGCAACAATGAATTCAAAAAAGATCAAATACACCCTTCCACCATAAATCATGTGAAAGGGAAAGGATCAAGTGCAAGGATGTCTCCCTGACTCAGGCTCTTATCAAAGGCAAGAGGTCTCAGCAAGACGCATCACCGGCGCTGAGGATACGTCCCCGCTACTTATAAAAACCCTAAATGGGAGGAGCCCGTGACTACCTTAACCTGTCGGGCATCCAAAAGCAAAGCCCTCAGCTACGAGGACACCCCTGCCTTACAACAAACATAAAAAAATCCTACACAACTGTAGTACCCCAAAATTTGCTCATCTTTCTCTTGGTATCTTGGCTTATGTTTCATAGCATCTTGCATTGCCATTTGTGCATAGCATTGGATCTAGACAGGGGATCAAGGTACTTTATTCAACACCCAAGAGAGGAGTTCCATCTTCAAAGCTCAAACAAGGGTGCATCTTCATTTTTGTGGCAACTTCAAGCCACAAATTTTTATCACCATCAAGACATGTCTCACAACCATGTGATTCAATGATACAAGCAAACCATACCCTCCTATCTTTGGTTTTCAAGCTGGCTTTTAGGTATGTGGCACCCTCATAGGCAATAACTTTTAAATTTCATCATCATTATGTTATATAAGTCATCTCGGTTTAAGAGGTCCTTCATTCTACTCTGAGGAAATAGGGTTTTGAGCTTGGGTCGACTTCTCCTATCTTTGTAGGATTGAAATTAGGGTTTTGGATAAAATCAGTTTATGATTGATTTTTTTAGAAAGACTTGATTCCATGGTCCTTTGTATGTCCTGAGGTGTCTAGGGGTGGAAGATTGGACATCAATTTTAACCAGAAAAGTTTCAATTGACCAAATGATGGCAAATCACTTGAATTAGGAACAAAGTCAACTGTTGAAGGAAAAAGTCAACCATTTATCTTTTGAGGTCAATTTCATGTTTTTCATGTTAAATATGGCTAATGGGTGAAAATGATCAAAAGATGTCAAAGGAATCATCAAAAATCAAGAATTTGAGAAAGTTGCCATATTTGGAAATTAGGGTTTTAGGAAGTTTCCATTTTTGGAAAGTTATATGCATTGATCTATCATCTTGATGGACATTTTTCTCTATATTCAAGGTTTCAAATCAAGATCTGTTCAACACCAAAGTTGTTCCCCATCCTATGAGCTTTCTATAGAGTGGAAGAACTCATCATTTGGATGTGTGGATCAAGAGATATGGAGCTCCTAAGCCAAGGTTTTCAAGATGTCTAAATCAAAGAAAACTTAGATTTTTCTCTAAGTGTTTTAGGTACTTATGTCCAAGGCCAATTTCCATGTGTTTCCAAGCCTGTTTTAAGCTGCTTTCAACATGAATTTTGTTCACCATCTTTCCAACTATCATTGGATCACAAGTTCCTATTAATTGGACCATCCTTCATCAAGTTATGATTCATTGAAGTGGTTGTTATGATGGTTTTATTTTCTCATGCATGTCACGACCAAAGTTATGTTCATTTGTGCCAAACTCATGTCATACCTCCACAATTGCATTGTCTTTCTCTTTTGACTATAAATACTCCACAAAGTTTTGCCAATATAGGGGCCAAACACACAGTCTGCCACAAGAAAGAGGTTTTCCCAAAATAATATAGGTTTGGAAGGTTAGTGGAATGGATCAAAGAGAATTGCAGCATATTACCACATGAAATATACCTCATGTCAGTCACAAACCAAAGCAGAAAACCTCTCTCCAAGGTTTCACACAAGCCACAATCCGTACCAATACCCCATGTGCTTTTGTTTTCATATCTTGCTGTCCAAACCAAAAACAACATCTCTCGAGCCACAACTTTGTTTCCAACCCTAGAAATAGCCTATATAAAAGCACTTGAGTCCTAAATCTAGCCTCATTGACACCATTTTTCAGATCTGAAATTTTTCTCCAAAAACTACTTTCTTTCGAATCTTGTTCTTCCTTGAACATTTCAATCATTTCTGGCCTGGTATCATCTTCCATAAGTCATTTGCTACTTTCTGTATGCAAGAAAACATATATGTGAGTATCATCTTCAGCACCTGTTCAAGTTTGGTTTAAGGATTGGATGAAGTTTTAGAGCGGTTTGAGCTTTGATTCACGATCTTCAAGTTCTAAGGAAGTGTTATGCATCTTTTGGTAACTTCCTGGGAAGTGTTGAAGAGGCAGTGGATTGTCTCCACTCAGTAAGTTTTCTCATCTTTCCCTCTCAATCCGTGCACATTTTGAGTATATTTTGGTTGTTTTTAGATTGTTATCTCATGGATGAACGTGTTAGTGAGCTTGTTGTCTGGTTTTGTGTTACATCAGTTTGTATGTTCACTTTTTGTTTCCTTAGATTCACCATGTTATCTTATTTATTTATGAAAATGGAGTGTGGATTCAGGGTCAACGTGGGTTTCTGTGTAGAACGATGTCGGTTTTGCTTGTTTCTGGATGGTTGGTTTTGCTCCGGCGACGGGTTGGCTGGAGAAGACGACCGGAGCTAGGGCTCCGGCGTCTGAAGGTTGAAGAAGGAGTGACCTGGCCTTTGCGCTAGGATTTGAATTCAAATGTTTTGAGGTGTGTTGCTCTCATTCGCTCGTGTGTGTGATTGGATGCCACCTCAATTAATGAGGTTGGCGTGGCATGCTGATGGTGGATTGGGTTGGGTTTTCTTTTGCTTTTCATACCCCCTAGATTGGTGGCCCAAACATTTTTGCAAAGGGTTCTTGTGGTTCTGACTTTTACTATTTCACCCCTCCCTTCTCTTTTCCTTCATTTATTTCTTTTTTATTCCCTTTTCCATTTTTTTTATAATTAATACTTCAAACAATTTTAAAAATACATAAAAATATGTTTCTGACTTTTCAACATCTTATTTATTTTTTCATATTTTTTATTTATATTTTTATTTTATTTTAATATTTTATTTTGAATTAATGATTTAATGTGTTTTATTTGACCTAACTTGTAACTTGACTTCAATGTTAGCCATTTCCTTTTGATTCTTGGTTTAATTTTTTCACATACACTTAGGCACGCACATGTAGGGAATTTGAGTGCTGGTTTGGGGTCTTGATGTTCTTTTCTTGATTATTTTTCATTTGACTTTGTTTGACCTTCAACATGTGCTCGATAAATTGTGTGCTTTGCTTTGATTGATGCATTTGATGATGCTATCTTGCCATTCTTTTTATGATCCTTTGCACATTGATTCTTGAAAGACCTAACATGAGTTTGGGCATTTATTTGGATTTTATTTGATCATGGTTCTATTTTTGGATGTTGCGTCAAGTTCTTGATGTTTTGATCATGTGCTTGTGCATATCATGACCTAGTCTTTTGAGATTGCTTATTCTATGATTCCTTGGATGTTTGATGAGTCTTGTATGCTCTTGATGATATGTTAGAGGTTTTAACTTCCATGATTAGGGGTCCATTGCATAATCACTTCATCTCGTATCCTTCACTTGACCTTTTGTTCCTTTTAGGAGTTGACTTGTGTGATGTTTGCTTGACTTTTGTACTTTAACTTGAGTTGATTCTTCTTGGTTTTGCTTGTTAGCTTGATTTTGAATGTGGTGAATATCATATGAGTTTGTTTTTTTATATTGATTAGTTGATGCTTGATCACTTGTCCTCTTGTTTAATGTTTCCTTTCATTGAGAGTGACTTTGTTGTGTGAGCTTATTTTTGAAGTATGCTTTGATTTCAACTTTGATGTCTATCTTGTGTGTTCATGAATGAATGTTTGATTTGATAATCATGTTGATGTTTCTGCCCACACTTGATATTGTCGCAACTGCGAAAAACAACCGGCGTAAAAAACAGAAGAGTCGCCACTTTCGTTATTTATCCCAAAGAGAGGGAAAGGAAACGATCGCAAAAACCTAAAGAAAAAAGGTAAAGACAAGGTCATCGCAACCATCTCTAGATTCGGGAGTCGGTTACGTAAGGGGAAGGTATTAGCACCCCTCACGTCTGTCGTACTCGACGGGATCCATGCATTGTTGTCTACCTAAATGGGTGTGTTGAAACTATCTAGCTAAAGGCTTAAGGACAAAAGGAAAATAAAAGAGAAACTGACTCGGCAGAGCATCGCAGCTCTGTGCCTACGTACTCCCTCGTGCAATGGGAAAGTTAGAGTCAACGTAGTTCGCCTAACTACGGCTAAAGAAAGGGGAAAGGTTGCTCGCTGAGACATCGCGTTTTGTGCCTGCGTACTTTCGTCTGGTACGAAAGATCAGAGCAAACGTAGTTCGGGCTCAAAGGACCACAGGTTGGTTCAAAAGTTTTTAGTCCCGAGTAGGGTTAACAAATAGTTCTAGCCGTTGGTGTATACAGCTCGACCATTGGAGACTTAGGCGTTACTGTTTGCGGTAGAACTAAGAGTTAACGACACTCTTGTTTATGAAAAGATTTTCCTTGATTAAGAACCCCAAAGAGTGAAAAAGGTTTGAAATGTTTTTGTGCTTTTTAGAGAGGAAGTGTTTTGAATTTGATTTGTAACTCATGTTGCACTAAAGACTATGATCTAGGAGCAAACGCGTCGTATATCGTCCAAAGGACATACACTAACATTCTAGATAATTGAGAGCAACCACCCAATTACCATTTCCCAAATGGCTTAAGGCTCATAGCATACAATAATTGTCATCCTTTATTAAGTGCCTTATGAATGTTTGAAGATGAGAAGAGAAGAAGGAACACTAATGGGAGACTAGCCAATCCTAAAAGTTATCATGCAAAGTGGACCTAAAGTTGAGATTCAAAAGGGAACTACCTAATGTTATCATGCATAGTTAGGCACCTGATGTCTATCATAACCTCAAGAGGTTAGATAACTTATGGGGAACATGGCAAAGAAAAGCAAGAGAGGAAGAAGAAAAAGAAGAAGAAATGCATATGCAAATGAAAGAATGCACACATAAGATGCACAAGTAGAATGATAGTGGGAGGAAAATAGTGTGGGGAAGCAGCCACCACAAGCTCATCTTAACCAAGCATGCATATGGGAATGCAAGAAAAGAGAAGAAGAAGAAGTGCACAAGAAGAACTTAAACAAACCAAACAAAGATGCACCAAAAAGTGGGATGAAAAGACCTAAGTCAAGCAACATCAACCACACCAATAAAATCAAACCAAAATGAAAGGTAAAACAAACCCCAAAACCAAATGAGGATGGGAGACCAAATGAGGGTAGCAAGGGCCTCATAATAGGTACTCAACCATAAGCATCACAAGCCAAGTGCAAAAGAAACACAAAAGAGTCCTCAAGGATCCATTATTTTAGGTATACTCCAAGTACCTCCTCAGGAGGGACTAAGATACCTTAAGTGAGGTTCCAAAGTCATTGGACAGAAAGGAGATGAAGAGAAGAGAGCTCACAGTCCATATCAAAGCAAGACAAAAAGAAATGCAAGTAAAAGCACAAGGGAAGCAAACATGTATCTCATAGGAGTTCAAGTTGGAAGCACAAAAAGAAAGGCATCAAACAACAAGCTATGAACATAATTTTAACCTAAAAATGAACATGCAGCAAGCTCAACATGTCTAGAATGTGAAACAAGAAGAGTTGAGAGCTTATTTGATCCGCAAAGGTCATTTCCAACCCAAACTAGGTCAAGCACTTGTGTGAGTTGTCCTATGAGATGACCTAACTTCTAAGTCACTTCAAAAATAGGAAAAGGGCTCAAAAAACATCAAATAAAATGCGCAAAGAAGCTACACAAGTTGGCAAACAGAGACCAAGAAAACAAGAGAAATGTCCTCTCAAAGCACCATCAAAAGAATCAAATCATTTGGATGTACGACTTTGAAATGGAAGAAACAAAAGCAAAAAGAAGAGCCACAAAAGTCAACCCAAAAGTCAACAACCAGGGGCAAAATGGTCCTCTAAAATTGATCAACTCATCATTGAGATGAGGATCAATTTTCAATCAATGGATCAAAAAGGAATGAGACAAATAAATGCAAACACAAACAAGGTTGCAATTTAATTCAATTAAAACAATTCCAATACTTAATTCATTTTTTAAATGAAAATAAAATGGAAAAAATAAAATAAAAATATCAAAAAAAAGTAGACATCTCAAAGTTGATAAAAAATATTTTTGGTGAATTTTTGGAGTATTGGAATTATTTTATTTGATTTAAATTCTAAATAGAACAAAAAATAAAAACAAAAGAAATTAAAATGAAAATAGGGAAAACAGTGTGGCAAATAGCAATGGAATGGAGTTCAAACATGGAAATGGGCCCAGCTGGGGGTGCGCTTAGCAAAGGGCGCGCTAGGCCCAATCAGAAAATCAAACAAAATAAAATAAATCTGAGAAGACAATGCATGAAAGTCAGCAGGGTATACCATGGACATTCAACATGAAGCACTTGATCGTTTGGTAATCCAATCAGGTGGTGTACAGCGTGATAACGCATTAATGACAATTTAAAATGAATCATATGGAACAAGTCAACGAAGGACCACGGTGTTTCTTAATCACAACCATTGGGATAAAAAGTATTCACATTAGACGTGTGCCAAGGAGACACGTAAGCATCTTCTTCCTCAAAACTCACCACCGGCCGGACTGAACTTCCGGTCGTCTTCCTCATGCGTCCGGCCACCGTGCCTCAACAACAACACACACAAAATTCAATTCTTCACCATTTCGCACGATTTTTATATCAAAATTGAACTAGATACCACGAGGATCTCGTTTCTGGCCTCAAAACTCACATATCTTGCAATATACATCCAAACCGAAAACAACAAGAATGAACATCAAAAATCAAAGTTCACCAAAACAACTTCAATTTAATCCAGAACTCATCTAGAGCTCACGTAGATCACAGATCAAGTGTCAAACAAGCAAGATCATGTACAAACAATCCAAAACAGATCCAAACAAAATTGAGCATCATCCAACAATCACAACCAATGCCAGTTCGTTTTACATTTTAATGATCTACATTGATCCTACGTCACAAGTATGCAAAAATGGGAGTGAATTGATGCTTATTAAGAGTGTAATGTTGAATTTCAATTACCTAGTGGAGAACTTCCACTGAGCCTTCAAATGGATCTCAAGCTTGAAGATAAATGCCTAGAATCGTTCACTGAACTTCACTAGAGCTTTCTCACTTCACAATATCCCTTGAAATGGCCTCAATCTCCAAATTCGAAATTTGAATTTTCAACACTTTTTGAAAACTGAACTTGATCAATTTGCCTCCAATTTTCACTTCTAAGGGTTTGTTCATGGCCAAAACATTATATATGATGGATCTTGATGATAATTAGGCCCAATCTCAGTCTCTAACAGTCCATACCAAAATCCAAGGAATTGAATTTTTTCCAAGTTTCATGTACACGAAAATGCACTAATTTTGGCTCCAAAATGGTTAGAAACACTTGCTGGTATCACATGGAGCATGAATGGTCAGGATTAGAGCCTCGATTAATCTCAATGGCTCATGTTGATTGTGTAACTTCATAGTGAAGAAACCTTGAAAATCATTTAAACACCTCAAATCCAAATTGTAAAATTTCCAAAGTGTTTAAAATGATGTTTGCACTCAGAAAATGCACTCATTTGGAGCAATTCTTTTTCCATGAAAATGGCTAATTTTGCCCCTTTAATCCTTTTTCCATGAAAATTCAAATATCAAATCCTCAAACCAAACTAATTTCTTGACTTCTCAATTCTTGAATAGGCAAATAACAACATTTGGAGCAAGTTTTATGTTGGAAAAATCTTCCTTTGAAGTGTGCAAGTTGGTGAAATGGACCTATAATTTTATGACCTGTAATCTTACTTTCCCAAAATACCCCTAATTTGTAAACCTCATAACTTGAGTTATACAAATCAGATGAAAGACTTCTAGTACATTTTGGAAAGCTAAGATCAAGATCTAAAACTTTCATGTTGGCCAAAAGTTGAGGAGAAACATCCTTCTAGGTCAAAAATGGCTTGGAAGTTAGTTGACTTTTGTTGACCAAAATCACATCCCTCTGATGACCTGTAACTTGTGTGGATCATAACTTGAGTTCTATAAACCCAATCAAGGACTTCTAGTACTCAAATTAAAGCTAAGAACATGCTCTACAAGTTCGATGTTGGTCAAAAGTTGAGATGAAACTTGTATCTTGAGATAGGTGGTATTGAAGTCAGGCACTAAATAGGGGATTTTACCCTGAGAACCCTAATTTAGTAACTTCTCACACACTTGATCCTTGATAAATTGAACTTGAAATGATATCTCATACGTCTTAACACAACATCCCATGACCATAGAGACTTTGAATTGAGTTTTAATCTCCTTCAATTTCACAGTTGATTGAGGATTTACCAGATGAAACCCTAATTGCAACACTTTCAACTGCAACTTTTCACGCTTAGCACAAACACTTGGATGAGCTCCACAATGACCCTCAAGGCACTCAATGAGCTCTCTCAACATCTTATATCCATAACCATGCATTCACAATCCCCTGATAATCTTCAATTGACCTCCAACTTAGGATTTGATCCACATACATTCATCCTTTCTTTCACAAGACTAATGTCCACCTCTAGGTGATTTGATGACCCTCCAAACTGGAGTAAAACCCTTTGCATAGGCTCAATCCTCTGAGTAGATTCTTCTTGCTACGCATAAACTCTTGATCCCCTGTTCAATGAAAAATGCTATACAATGCAAATGCTAGAAAGAAATGAAATGAAACATAAACCAAATTAAGAAAAGGTTGGGCAAATTTTGGGGTGCAACAGCTGCCCCTATTCAAACGACTTGGACCTGAAGGAGTGAAAAGCGAACGAATTTCACAAAATCAAGGTAGAAGATGGTTGAATACCAAAGAACTCAGAAATTTGCCAACCGCAGAAAATAAATATGCAAACCCTCATGGGGTAACTGCTCTGATTACAAACGCATTCCACTAGGGAAAACGAGAAACTCAACGAGTAACTCTGCTTGGGGAAAACCAATAATGACACACAGTCTGAAGAACAAATGATCTCGCCGACAATTATTTACATTAAACTCTTCTGACATCACCGTCAGGCACCTGACCTCGCCGTCAGTCATGGACATTAAGTCTATAATAACAGTTGACATCACCGTCAAACTTCTACTCCAAGTCGGTAGAATAGATAACATCACCGTTAGATCTCTGTTAGATAAAACAGGTATAGAATCCCAAGATACAACTCTCTGACATCGCTGTCATTCATTCAAAGAAAATCCACCTGGTAAATCACACCTGACCTCGCCGTCAGTTAAAATAAAGCATCTGACATCGTCGTCGGACCATCACAAAGTTGATTAAACCATTGACATTGCCGTCAACAACTGTTGCACCCCAAAATTTGACCAACAATTATTTATCCATCAAGTGTTTGCAGGTTGATACCTTCATCAGAAAATTCAAGGGAATTGGTTGAAACCAGGGTTGTGTGCTTCATAGCTTGAGAGTTGTGGGTGCTCCTCAGATGATTCTGAGACTTTGAGAATGAACTTGATGCTTTGAGAAAGTGTATGAGATGTCTTGATAGCCATCATGAAGCCCAAAGAAGTCATTGTGCAAGAATTCAGGAGATTCAACCATGAATGGTAGAATTAGGGTTTTGACTGGGTCAGCCCTAGGGTAACTGAAGATTTGGAGAAGGTTGAGACCTAATACAAGGGCCATGAGATCATGAAATGATGTATGGAGATGTTATAAAGATGATTCCTAGGCCAACTCATCATGATTGAGGAGTTTGAGAAGTTTTGAGTTAGGGTTTCTGAGGATTGTCAGTGAAAAAACCCTAATTTGATCCCTATCTTCCAGGCAGTTTTAGCTCTAGATGTGATTGATATATCATCTTCCCCACAACATGAATGTTGTAGAGCTTGTTCTTAGCTTTAATTTTAGTGGTGGAAGTCCTTGATAGGATTTGCAGAGCTCAAGTTATGGTTTTGACAAATTACAGGTCAGCAGAGGTGTGTGAATCTGGGTCCTTGAAAGTCTCCCAACTTGCAGATAACTTTTGCCCTAGTAGGATGATTCCTATGATCTCTTGGTCAACATGAATGTTGAAGGGCATCTTCTTAGCTTTCTATAGAGTACTAGAAGTCCTTGATAGAATTTGTAGAACTCAACTTATGGTTTGAACAAGACAGGGGTATTTTGGTCATTTGGCAGTTATAGGTCATTTTAAGCAAAGGCCATATCTCCTATTTCCAAGCCTAAAATGGAAAAACTCAAAACATGAAAGTTGTTCAAAATGGGATTTTAAGTCTAGAAAAGTGGTCATGAGTTATTGAAAGAGCTTGTAGCAAGGATTTACAAGATTGGGTGAAAATGACCTAAAAATGGCTTATAAGTTGAAAAAGTTGAAATTTAATTTTGGTTTAGGAGATGTACAAATCCAAAATGGGTCATCCAATATGTCATTTTGACTCCAAACAATATATTAAAAACAATGGTTCAAGTAGAATTTTGATTTGAAGCTTAGAAATGGGGGTTACTTTGTAATTCTCATTCTTGCATAATAAGGCAACTAAACAAAACTTCACAAAAGGCAAGGAAATGCATGTTTTTCACTCATTCTTTCTCAATATCTCTTGTGAGGAGATTTTAAAGTCAAGTTGGCAAGCCTAAGGCATGAGATAATGGATATCCAATGTATCATTTCATGAGAAGTTCTAAAACTTTCCAAATGATTCCACAAGTTTCTAGATGTATCTAGATCATTCTTTTGATTGCTATAAGAAGGGTGAATCACAATGAGGCCAGGGTTGGTGATAATTGTTGGTGAGAGGTGAGATT
The DNA here is from genome assembly GCA_963859935.3 of Lathyrus sativus. Lineage (NCBI taxonomy): Eukaryota > Viridiplantae > Streptophyta > Magnoliopsida > Fabales > Fabaceae > Lathyrus > Lathyrus sativus. The sequence goes on from OZ012740.1 coordinate 401,519,504, forward strand.
AGAGTATGAAAAAGTGAGATTCTTCCATTTGCAATTTCACATCAAACCTTCTTTCTCTTCCATCTTCATTCATTTCTCCTCCACAAACATATTCTTCTGATCCTTGTGATTGATTGCATACTGAGATAGAGGAAGATCCATGGAGGTTTGAAGCTGTTTTGAAGAATTTGCAAGAAGTGCATATTGAGATCAAACACAAGATTCAAGCCTTGTTCATCCATCTTGTTGCATACAGAATTCATATCTGCCATTGGAGATTCATCAAGGAAAGTTGCAGGCACTGAATTGTAGTGAAACCACATCCACCATTAAAGTTTGACAGGTTGGTGATTTCAATCGTATCACCTTATTTATATGCATTTCACCATAGTTCTAGGTATAGACTGGCTAAGCTAGGGTAGAGGACTATATTCTGAGGATTAGAGGAAGATTCATGAGGTTTCGAGGCAGGGTACCAATTCTTGCAAGATTGTTAATGAGCTGTGTAGGATGTATTAATGGATATGGTATTGTGTAGTTTGGTTAGGGAAGCATGTAGAACAATTCTGGATCATTAGTTTGAAGTTCCATTAAGATTGATATCAGAGGGAAATGGTGGAACCATGATGATGGAGCTTTCTGTTGGAACGATTCAAGAGGTTTCAGGGACAAATATTGGTATCATTGTGTTCAGGGTGATTAGTAGAGCAAGTTTGCTTTTGGAATTTCTTGATTTCATCCAGCCATCAGTGAGAACGAGCTTGAAGAAGATCCTTGCATGGATTAGGGTTTTCTGAAAACCCTAGGGTTGTTTGGAGACGATGAAGCGCCGCCGTTGGATGATCCCAGAGTATTGACCATTTAATCTGATCGCACGGCCATAATTTGATTTCAGAAATGGAGGGAGACTGAAGCGCGTCAAAACGCTGCGTACCACTTATCCAAACGCACCGTTTTGATTGAGTAATAAACCTGGGCCTCAGCAAATGTTTCTATCCACACCTCCCACATGTCTGGCCCAATCATATATGAACTGTGGCGCGTTGCTTATGACACCCCCTCCCTTTTATTTCTTATATTCTTTATTTTTATTTCTTTTAATTTTCTAGCATATTCAAAAAAATCATATAAAATCCAAAAATCAACATTTTTCATTTCTTCTTTTTTTCACATAATCATGGTTTTGTCTAGAAAATTAATAAAAAATAAAATTCCATTTTATTTTTAGTTTAGTATTTTTTTAGCATATTTTCTTGTAAATAGTATTTTTAATTGATTTTGGTTAACCCTTGATTTTGTACAATTTGTTTTAGGACTTTCCCTTAGGGTTTTTGAGCCATTCTTTTTGGCATAGTTAGGCATTGAACCCTAGTTTCATGTAGGATTTATTTCTTGATTTGTAGATTAAAATTTGATGTAGTTTGATTGTTAGACATTTAGGTGTTCTAATTAGGGTTTTAGGTTGTATAAATAGACTTGAACAAATTTGTTTTGGGGTTTATAGGCCAAATTAGTGTATGGAGAATATATGGGTTAAGGGTAAGTATGTATAGAATCCCCTAGAATTTTGCTAGAATATTGTATGGTATTTTAGTATTTTTAATTGATTTTTGAATGTATGGATAGTATGTGTGTTGCTTGAAGGCATAAGTTTGTATTGTATTGTTTTCTTTCCTTCTCTTTTGAGTGTGTGAGCTTTGAAGATTGAGTTGAAGACCTTGTGGATCATCATTGAAGCTTTGAAGACCTTGCAGAGGAGTTTAGCATAGCTTTTGTTTGTTTTGTTTATAGGATCATAGGTGCATTGGCAGAGCCCTAGATAGGATACTTCCATTCAATAAACAAGGAGTGTTTTGTTCACCTCCTTCCTTCTCTATGATATAAAGTCCCCTAAGGGTATTCACCTATCTCCTTTGGAGGGATTAGTGACCTTGCCCTCTGAGGTAGAACTTTGAGAGAGCCTTTCCTTTGATGTTAAGTCCTCAATGGCATCCTTTGGAAGTCAGTGAGCACTGTAACATCCTCACCTCATCTTGTTGACTGAATCTTGTTTGCTGGAGCATTAGAGCCATTGAAGACAGAAGCTGATGCTTTGAAGAGGATGATTCTTTGAAGATTGTTGAAGTCTGAAGACTTTGTGAAGATCAAGTTGATGCTTGAAGATCCCTGAATATGGTGAAGCCTGAAGGTGGAGCTGATCAAAGAAGCTGAAGCTTAAGGGAGAGGATGAGTTGATACTCATATTGTAGGGTTGATACCTGGAAAGCAAGTGATCTCTGAAGTCTGAAGACTGAGTAGCTGCTGGAGGAGCTGAAGCTTTCTTCTGTTTTCTTTGATGTATTGTTTGTTTTGTCTGATTTGTCTGTTGCATTAGAATAAGCTCATCTAGAATCAGTTCAGTCTAAGAGCATGATTGCATGAGAGGTTGAGTTGCTCTCTCTGCTTGTATTGTTACTGTGTGGCTTTGCTTGCGGGTATTCGGTAGAGCCCAGCTCCCTTGCCCATGTGTTTATTTTGCTTGATAGCATTTCATTTCTTTTATCTGTATGATTGCAGTTTACTGTTTGGTGCTTGATAGCATGTTGTTTATTTTCAGTATGATTACTGTTATTTCATGACTGGCTTGAGGTCGAGACGAGCTTGTGGAGGCTGAAGCCCCACACACATTTCCTCCCTCACTTGCATTGCATGCATTTTACTCTTAAGCTGACGCTTTGTCTGTTTGGTGTATCATTGACATGATCCCTTAGGACTCTCATTTCCTTTGATAAGGATTTGATGATAGACTTTTAGGTTGAAACCTATGCATGATAACTTCTAGGAGATCCCTGTTTCAAACCTCAACCATAGGATGAATCCATGGCATGACAACAGTAGGACTTGATAGTCTCCCTCCTAGTTGGGCCTGTTCTCTTCTCATTTCAAAACAGTTTAAGATACAGTAATCATGAATGATTTCTTTCGTATGTTACGAGCCTTAAGCTATCTGAGAAAGGATTGTGGGAGAGCTTCTTTTCCACAGTCTGGATGTTTAGTATGGTACCCTTTGGGTGACATGCGACGCATTCACTCTCAGGTCATAGTCTCTAGTGCGGTTGAAATCTCAAACACAATAAAAAACACTTCTTTCAGGAAATAAGCCGTAGTTTCCCGAACTACGTTCGCTCTGATCTTCCATACAGTGTGGAAGTACGTAGGCATAGGATGCGACGTCCTAGCGAGCAACCTTTCCCCCATAATCCTTCGTAGGCCGAACTACGTTGACTCTGATTTCTCATTCTCTGATGAGAATACGTAGGCATAAAGTGCGACGCTTTGCCGAGTCATTTTTTCTTTTCTTTTTCAGCCAGCCTTGATAGGTAGATAGATTATAACCAACCCGTCCAAGTAAACAAACAAGCGAGGATCCCGTCGAGTACGACGGACGTGAGGGGTGCTAATACCTTCCCCTTGCGTAACCGACTCCCAAACCCAGATAATGGTTGCGATGACCTTGTCTTACCCTTTTTCGTCAGGTTTTTCCGATCGTTTCCTTTCCCGCTCTGAGGGATAAATAACGAAAGGTGGCGACTCTTCTGTCATGTCGGCACCTTATTTTCGCGCAAGCGACAGCTGGCGACTCTGCTGGGGATCTGCGGCGGTTCCCTGCGAGTCAATCCTACCGTTTGTGTGTTTACTTGTTGGGTTGCGTTTATTTATCGCATTTTTACTTCTCGCGCTTTATTTCCCGCATTTCATTTTTCAGTATAATATGATTATTTGTGCTGTTGTGGGATGGGAGTTCTGATGAGTGAGAAGCCAGACCCAGGCTTGAGTGCACCATAGACTTAGAGTGGAAATTAGTGGGCGCGTGCTTGCTTTGCAGGCACTAGTGTCTCATGAAATCCACGCTCAGACGAGGTTCATCCGGTTGGCTTCACTTTCAACCCTTTGGGTTGAGACGGTTGCTGGTTTGGTGGATTGTCGACTCTGGGGACCGATCATTTGTGATTCAGCTAAGTGAGGCCTCTTCAAGACTTGATGATGCCACTCCTTCTGGGAATCGTATCATCAGTTTCGAAAGTCTGTGACGCTGATGAACGCATAGGATGCCGTACCTTGAGTCAGTCTAGGTCCATACCTGTGAGCGGGACTGGGTTTATTGCAGGGAATTTAGACCTTCAGACTACCTGGTTTTCTTGACAGTGAATCAGTTATGTTGGTATCAGGGTTCTCCATTGCAGATGTGTTTGTTCTTGATAGAGCAAGGGTTTGATTAGAGGATCTCATCACCGGGTGTTTGTCTGTTCTTGATAGAGCAGGTTTTGATCAAAGTATTATCATCAGTGGTTTGTTCTGGAGGGAGCAGATTTTGAGTGAGGTCTGAAGATCTCATAAGCAGATGTTATTTGTTCTTGATAGGGCGGATTTTGAGCGGGGTCTGAAGATCTCGTCAGCAGCTGTGTGTTTGTTCTTGATAGGGCAGATTTTTGATTTGGGGTCTGAAGACCTCATCAGCAGATATCTCTTGATCACGCATCCGGGGTCCTTGTTATCAGACATTTGCTCTCGACAGAGCAGAATGTTGATCTTATATATATGGTCCTGTCAGAGGGTCGTTCTTAGCAGATCAGATCAGTAGTCTTACACCGGGGTTTCCTTCTCATCAGCGACTGTTGATACCGAACCTCCACAGCAGTTACCCGGATATATTATTGCATGCCTGCATTTTGCATTAGCTCGCATATTCATGTTTGCATTCCATTAGCATGTGTCTGTGCTGCAGGCGTGTTTCGTACCCTGATTCTGGTGTCCCGAGCAATATGAGATATTTTCTTCCATGAATGGATCCAGTCTTATCCCTGCATTGACACTATGTTGGCACGTTGACACCAGAATTAGGGGTGATCTCCTAAACGTACAGACACCCATGGCCTCAGCATAATTCATCTTGCATGACAGAAGCCGGGGCTTGTCTTCTAACCCTTGTGTTTGCAGGTTTGACTCAGAATCGAGCAACTCAGACTAATGGAGCAGGTACAAGCTGAACTGGGGAAAATCCAAAGCCGGCTGGGGCAGGTCATGAATGACATACAGGCAGTGCGTCTGGACCAGCAAGTACTCAGAGAGGAGAATCAGCAGCTGCAGAATCAGTTGAGCTTTCTCATGGGAGTGGTGAGAAGTATGCTAAAGAAGGAGAGTGGTCAAGCACCCAAAGAGGAGACCAAAGTGCTTTCCCCATTGCCGTCAGTGCCACCTGTGCCGAAGCCGAGTGGACTTCATAGATCCTCTACACAGCATGAAGCTCGAGACCTGTCTCGTCAGCAGCCGCGCCGGGCATCTTAGAATAACCCTGAAGGTTATAATCAAAAGAAGAAGCTACTTGATAGAGCTGTGGACCCAATACCTGTGAGTTATGCCCAGCTGTTGCCACTGTTGGTTCAGAATCGCATTCTCAAGCTTCGGACCTCGGATCCACCAGGTGACATGTCACCACACGTTGATCTCAACATACGTTGTGATTTCCACTCAGGAGCACCAGGGCACCATGTTGAAACGTGTAAGGCTATCAAGAATAAGATTCAAGACCTTATTGACTCAAGGAAAATTAGGCTTGTGCCGGGCGGCATGAGAGCATCGGGAAAGTTTATCCCATATCCTGCAGAAGAAGTGAATGATTCCACTCCTTTGCCTGAAGCTGAGAAAGATCTCGAATATGTTCCGCGACTTTTGGTGACTGAATCGCCTCGCTCGCAGTTTCTACCGGGATCAGGTTCAAGGACACAAGCGCCTAAACAAGGGACCGTTGCCATTCAGAAACGACGACCTCTTGCTCCTGGGCGGAAAGAATACCAACACCAGGATCACAAGAGACCTCACAACCACTTAGAACGAAGGAATGCTCCTGTTCATCCGGTGCCTGTGCCGTATAGCCAAATTCTTCCACAGTTGATTCAGAATTCTTTGGTGGAATCGAAAGCTCTCAAGCCCGCGCCAGAGCCTTACCCTCCAGGGTACGATCCTCATGCTCAGTGTGGCTACCATGGTGGATCTCCGGGGCATTCAACTGAAGATTGCAAGGCTTTACAGGCGAAAGTGCAACAATTGATCGACCAAGGGTGTATTTCCTTCCCAGATGGAGTCTTGGTTGTGCGTGACAACCTCTCAGCTGTTTGAGCTCGCAGAATCAGAGGGTTATTTCCAGAAGCCAGTGATCCAGACAGGCAGACATCCTCAGCATTGACAGTCCTCGGACTTTTTACCATTTGCATTTGTAGTTTCTTTTCTGTTAGTTACTACTTGCTGTTAAACATTGTATGTTTCGAATGGTAATATTAATAAAGTGACTATGCATTTTTCTGAATTAGTTATGTCGTTGTCACTCATTTACTGCATTGCACTGACACTTGCATTTTATTCACTCCACTTTATCACTATGATTAGCAATAAGCGGAGGGAGGATGATGAAACTGAATACTCATAACCAATGATCGTATTGCTTTCAGATAAAACCTTGCCGATGATGTATAAGGCATTGTTTCAAATCCCTAAACACCGGAGAGATAAGGAAGAGAATCCCTTGTTAACCACTTCGAGCCGAGAAGTAGGAATTTCTTTCGGACTTTTTAACCCTTACATCTTAACCCGGGGCAGGGTAGTTGTCAGTTAGCTTGATCGAGCGTTCAAGTCTTATAGAGGAGTGTTGTCCTTCGAGGACCAATCACATCATATTCCTCGCCAGAGGTCGTACCTCATCAACCACAATGGTTAAACCTCACCAATCAGGAGTGAGACGGTTATAATCCTTTCGGAGTAATCAAGACAACCAGTGTCGCAAGACTCGTTCCAAAAAAAAAGGGGAATAAGAAAGCCCGCTAAGTAAAAAGGAAAAGAAAAAAGCTAGAAAGCAAATACTTAGGCAAAAAAATCAGGGCATCCCGCTGGACTTCAAAAGGAAAAATCGAAAAGAACTCAAAAGGAGTCAGTCCAGGCAAAAATTAGGGAATAAAAAAAAATGAATGAAAAAGAAAGGATTATATAAAAAGAAAAATCCTCAAACAAGGACAAAGTCGTGTAGATACAGATACCGAAACGAAAAAGGAGTAACTATCACTCCGAAACACCTTGTGAGTTCTTTAACCAGTTGTTCCCAATGTTCAACATACCTCTCGAAGAGGCGAGCGCTCGAGCTAAGTTAACTGGACTTTAGGATCGGAGATCATCACGTAGAAGGGGTGGGTACAAATCATAATTTGAGCCAAATATCCTTTGTTTCACTAACCGTGAACCCGACCACGATACAACCCTTAAAAGACCTAATTGAGGCAGGGTTTATTCTGAAAGCGCATTACGATAAGGTTGAGTAACCTGACTCCTTCATGATTTGCTAATCATATCCTTATGGTATTTTTCACTGATTACATCAGCACTACGTTTGAACTCTTTGGTTCATTCGTCACTCACTGGCATGACACGTAAATGAGTGACAGTACAACATTTTTTCGAAATTTGCATGAACACTGCATTAAAATTACCATTCGTGAATAAACAATTTTAATTGCAGGTCAGTAGCTGATACGGAGGAACTTCAACAGGGAATGGTCAATCAGGGCTGAATCGTCAGAGGTCTGGATCAGAATGGTATGCTGCGAAGCCCTGTGAATCTGGGGCATTGACTTCCAGTGAGTTTGGGATCAGTTTGTCTGAGGACAAGTCCCGGAGCATCAGTTGATTATGGGGCAGTTTATACAAAAAGCGGTTGGTCGGGAGTGAATCTTCTCGAGACCCAATCAGGGGCAGTTATCCAGAATTCTTGCGATTTGAGGGCAGATCCCTCCAGCGTGCAATCAGAGCATGTTGAGTCGCTCATCGCTCGTTCAGGGGCAAACTACTTCAGAGATATTGAAGCCGACCATGCTGAGAGTTGATTGGTGGAGGATGAATCCTTCTGTTGTGCAGATATTGGAGCAAGCCTTCTGATGATTGTTCAGAATGAATTATTCCCAAAAGTCGGATTGGGGCAAGTTGAATTGTACTGGGGCAAGTTGTTCAAACGAGTTTGTTCGCCCTAGCAAGAATTGAGTGTCGGGGAGTCGTGTCCTTACCCTGCCAAAACCTGAGCCTTCTGAAGAAGCCTTGCTGGCATTGGGTTGTTATCCTACAGCCTAACCTGTTACTCGGTTCCATGATTGGTAGTTTGTATTCCCTGTGTTGACGTTGTTGAACCAGGATCGTTTCTCAGCAGAGATGTACGGTTTAAGGTTGTTCCCCCCGTACAGTTTGAGACTGCGGCAAATTGAGATAGCGTTTATCCCTTATCAGATTAGGGTCAAGATTGCCCTCAGTAGACCAGGATTGATATCCCCGAAGCAGGGCAAGTCCTCCTTCTCCAGCAGAGTTCAGTAGTCTCTCCTCCGCAGAGTCTGAATGCGAAGCCATGAGCATTGATATGTCTCCCCCAGGCAGAGAGGATTCTCGTCCCCAAGCGGACGCGTCCTGAAGGAACGCCACCTCATCGGCTGAGTCGCGCGCAGCAGCTCGTATTCTCCCCCAGCACCGGGTCACAAGTGCAGGTCTCATAGAAATGTTCGGGTGCCGAAGCTTGTGTTTTCCCCAGTAAAGTCGCCGAAGCGGGTGTCTTCCCCAGCACCGGGTCACAAGTGCAAGTATTGTAGGAAGTTGTTCGTACGCCGAAGTATGCAGTAACTGATGGTGCCAGACTGAAGTCTCCAGCGGAATTGAGATTCCCCACCAGAGTTGTACTCTCTCCTAAAGTTGGATGATTCCCTCCTCCCCCAGTAGAGTATTGGAACAGCTGACGTTGTATTCCCCTGCAGAGTTGCACTCTCCCCCGAAGTCAGATGATTCTTTCTTCCCTAGCGAAATTGAAATTCCTCATCAGAGTCGTACTCTCCAGTGAAGTAGAATGATTTCTCTCCCCGGCTGAGTCCGCAAAAAAGCCAAATCCTTGGAAGCAGTTGGGACCATGAGTGGATTTTCCCTAGCAGATGTTGAACAGCTGATGCTGTATCTCCCCAGAGTCGTACTCTCTTCGGCGAAGCAGAATGACTTCTCCTTCCTCAGCCGAGTTTGCGGATGTCCAAGAGAGCCGCGTCCTTGGAAGTTGATCAGACCATGTTTTCCCCAGTGGAGTGTGGAGCAGCTGGAGTTGTTTCCCCACAGAGTGATTATCCCCCAGAAAAGCAGCCGAGACGGCCGCGCAGTTCCTTCTCGCGATTGATGTCAGCAAGCCTGGTTGCTCGTACAGTTTTGTCCCCTGCAGTAATCAGCTGAAGTTGTTTTCCCTGCAGCAGTCAACGGAAGATCATTTCCCCAGGCGGAGTCCAATTGATATTGGCGTGCAGTTTTCTCCTCAGCAGGATGATTCCTCTATCGGAATAGTTCCTTCTCCTTGACACGAGAATTTCCCTCGGCATTTATTTTGCTGATGGGATCACATCATTGTGCACAGTGCATAACATTGTGCATGATTGCATAGCATAGTGCATGATTGCACAGCATTTAGCATAAACGCATAGCATTCCCACCGTGTGGGGCATGGCGCAGAAGCATACGCACCATAAGCATGATCTAGGTCATTATCCTTCTTGCCTTACAGGTGTTCGGCCGGAGGATCCGCTGCTCAGGATGATTCCTGATATTCTCCCCCAACGAGGTCGCTTTCTTGAGATGATTCCCAAGACCCCTGTGTAACTCCCATAGTCGCTCGCTCAAGATGATTTTTGAGATCCCTAGCGAAGTCAGTTCAAGACGATTCTGGAATTCCTCAGCAGAGCCATTTGCTTGAGAGGTTTCTTAAGACCTCAATACGGCTCCCCGAGTTGTTTGCTTAGGATGATTCTTGAGCTCCCCGGTGGCGTCCCCCAGCAAGGTTTGCCCAGGAAGATTCCTGGAATACCCAGCAGAATGAAGTCTCCAGAAAGGTTATCAGTTCAGGATGATTCTTGAAGGTGCCCGACGGAGTTGTTTGTTCAAGATGATTCTTGAAACCCCTAGCAGCGTGATATGTCTGCTCCAGCAGCGATGTCTAATCTGAGGATGGATTTCGTAAGCGCCTGAAGGCGGTATCAGAAGGTTCCTGTGAGTTCAGATTTCCTTGTTGATGAATCAACGGGTGGCTGAAGACAAGGTTCCAAAGTTTGTATTCAAGTGATCCGTGTTGGCCTGAAGACCAAGTCAATTGTCCTGAGGTGATGATTGATCGCGATCAAGTGAATAGTGTTTCTTCTGACTGAAGTCGAAGATGTTTCTCCAGCTGAAGCGGATATTTGCCTGAAGGCAAAGTGTTTGAATCCCCGTAGAGTCATGAATGGCTCTGGATACCTTTTCTCTGACTGAAGTCATAGATTTCCCAAGCTGAAGCGAAGGTGCCTAAGGGCAAGGTTATCCCCAAGGTCATGAATGACCTAGGATTCATTTTTCGGACTGAAGGCCGAAGTATATCCCTGACTGAAGTCACGGATGCTCTATAGCAGAGGTGGAGTTGCCTGAAGGCAGATCCATGTATCCTTGAAGGCCAAGGACCATTTCTTTAGACTGAAGTCGAAGATACCTCCTGCAGAGTTGCCGACGGGAAAAATTTACATCCTTGAAGGTCAAGGATGTCTATCTTCAGAAGTACTTGAAGATCTTTTCTAGCTGAAGCTGGAATCGCCGACGGGCCGGGTTTCATCTATCTTCAGAAGAACTTGAAGATTCTCCAGCGGATCTGGAGTGGCCTGGGGCCAGGGTTTCATTCATCTTCAGAAATACTTGAAGATTTTTCCTAGCTGAAGCTGGAAGTGGCCAGGGGCCAGGGTTTCATATATCTTTAGTGTTGAAGTTCTACGAGGGGGCAGTTGTGCAGCAGTATTCCGATGTCCGTTATGGTTCTGAGGGTGAACCCCATATCAGAGTGTGCTCGGTTAAGTCTCTCATTCCCAGCGGAGTGGTTTCAAACACGCAAGTGTACCTTTTGTTCCATTTACCAGGGGTGAACCCCAGGTCAGAGTTGTTCGATGTCATATTTTCTCCAGCGGCGAGGTTGGATGTTTGTTCGGCGGCGAGGTTGAACGTTTGGATTTGACGGCGAGGTCAGATTATGTTTTGTCCGGCGGCGAGGTTGGATGTTCGTTCGGCGGCGAGGTTGAACGTTTGGATTTGACGGCGAGGTCAGATCACGTGTTTCCGACGGCGAGGTTGGAAGTTTGTTCGACGGCGAGGTTGAACGTTTGATTCTGACGGCGAGGTCAGATTATGTTTTGTCCGGCGGCGAGGTTGGATGTTTGTTCGACGGCGAGGTTGAACGTTTGACGGCGAGGTCAGACTCTTTAAATCCCCATCAGAGATGATGTTTGTACGACGGCGACGTCTAGTGTCTCCAAATGATGTGTGTTTCCGACGGCGATGTCAGATTCAGTTCTCCAGCGGCGAGGTTGGGTGTCTGAAGGCAATGTCAGAAGAATTTAATGTGGATGACTGACAGCAATGTCAGGTCGATATTTCTCCAGCTAGTTGTTGAGCAGCTAGCGTTGCAGTATTCGAAGATTTGTTCCCCGCAGAGTATCGTGTGCTCGTGCAGTTGGCAAATTTTCGGGTTTACCGGTATTCAATCGTCTCACACCTTGATTGGCTGAGAGCCGTTCGCTTCTCACCCAGTCCGGTTCAAGCCGTTTGAATAGGGGCAGCTGTTGCACCCCAAAATTTGACCAACAATTATTTATCCATCAAGTGTTTGCAGGTTGATACCTTCATCAGAAAGTTCAAGGGAATTGGTTGAAACCAGGGTTGTGTGCTTCATAGCTTGAGAGTTGTGGGTGCTCCTCAGATGATTCTGAGACTTTGAGAATGAACTTGATGCTTTGAGAAAGTGTATGAGATGTCTTGATAGCCATCATGAAGCCCAAAGAAGTCATTGTGCAAGAATTCAGGAGATTCAACCATGAATGGTAGAATTAGGGTTTTGACTGGGTCAGCCCTAGGGTAACTGAAGATTTGGAGAAGGTTGAGACCTAATCCAAGGGCCATGAGATCATGAAATGATGTATGGAGATGTTATAAATATGATTCCTAGGCCAACTCATCATGATTGAGGAGTTTGAGAAGTTTTGAGTTAGGGTTTCTGAGGATTGTCAGTGAAAAAACCCTAATTTGATCCCTATCTTCCAGGCAGTTTTAGCTCTAGATGTGATTGATATCTCATCTTCCCCATAACATGAATGTTGTAGAGCTTGTTCTTAGCTTTAATTTGAGTGGTGGAAGTCCTTGATAGGATTTGCAGAGCTCAAGTTATGGTTTTGACAAATTACAGGTCAGCAGAGGTGTGTGAATCTGGGTCCTTGAAAGTCTCCCAACTTGCAGACAACTTTTGCCCTAGTAGGATGATTCCTATGATCTCTTGGTCAACATGAATGTTTAAGGGAATCGTCTTAGCTTTCTAGAGAGTACTAGAATTCCTTGATAGGATTTGTATAACTCAACTTATGGTTTGAACAAGACAGGGGTATTTTGGTCATTTGGCAATTATAGGTCATTTTAAGCAAAGGCCATATCTCCTATTTCCAAGCCTCAAATGGAAAAACTCGAAACATGAAAGTTGTTCAAAATGGGATTTTAAGTCTAGAAAAGTGGTCATGAGTTATTGAAAGAGCTTGTAGCAAGGATTTACAAGATTGGGTGAAAATGACCTAAAAATGGCTTATAAGTTGAAAAAGTTGAAATTTAATTTTGGTTTAGGAGATGTACAAATCCAAAATGGGTCATCCAATATGTCATTTTGACTCCAAACAATATTTTAAAAACAATGGTTCAAGTAGAATTTTGATTTGAAGCTTAGAAATGGGGGTTACTTTGTAATTCTCATTCTTGCATAATAAGGCAACTAAACAAAACTTCACAAAAGGCAAGGAAATGCATGTTTTTCACTCATTCTTTCTCAATATCTCTTGTGAGGAGATTTTAAAGTCAAGTTGGCAAGCCTAAGGCATGAGATAATGGATATCCAATGTATCATTTCATGAGAAGTTCTAAAACTTTCCAAATGATTCCACAAGTTTCTAGATGTATCTAGATCATTCTTTTGATTGCTATAAGAAGGGTGAATCACAATGAGGCCAGGGTTGGTGATAATTGTTGGTGAGAGGTGAGATTAGAGTATGAAAAAGTGAGATTCTTCCATTTGCAATTTCACATCAAACCTTCTTTCTCTTCCATCTTCATTCATTTCTCCTCCACAAACATATTCTTCTGATCCTTGTGATTGATTGCATACTGAGATAGAGGAAGATCCATGGAGGTTTGAAGCTGTTTTGAAGAATTTGCAAGAAGTGCATATTGAGATCAAACACAAGATTCAAGCCTTGTTCATCCATCTTGTTGCATACAGAATTCATATCTGCCATTGGAGATTCATCAAGGAAAGTTGCAGGCACTGAATTGTAGTGAAACCACATCCACCATTAAAGTTTGACAGGTTGGTGATTTCAATCGTATCACCTTATTTATATGCATTTCACCATAGTTCTAGGTATAGACTGGCTAAGCTAGGGTAGAGGACTATATTCTGAGGATTAGAGGAAGATTCATGAGGTTTCGAGGCAGGGTACCAATTCTTGCAAGATTGTTAATGAGCTGTGTAGGATGTATTAATGGATATGGTATTGTGTAGTTTGGTTAGGGAAGCATGTAGAACAATTCTGGATCATTAGTTTGAAGTTCCATTAAGATTGATATCAGAGGGAAATGGTGGAACCATGATGATGGAGCTTTCTGTTGGAACGATTCAAGAGGTTTCGGGGACAAATATTGGTATCATTGTGTTCAGGGTGATTAGTAGAGCAAGTTTGCTTTTGGAATTTCTTGATTTCATCCAGCCATCAGTGAGAACGAGCTTGAAGAAGATCCTTGCATGGATTAGGGTTTTCTGAAAACCCTAGGGTTGTTTGGAGACGATGAAGCGCCGCCGTTGGATGATCCCAGAGTATTGACCATTTAATCTGATCGCACGGCCATAATTTGATTTCAGAAATGGAGGGAGACTGAAGCGCGTCAAAACGCTGCGTACCACTTATCCAAACGCACCGTTTTGATTGAGTAATAAACCTGGGCCTCAGCAAATGTTTCTATCCACACCTCCCACATGTCTGGCCCAATCATATATGAACTGTGGCGCGTTGCTTATGACACCCCCTCCCCTTTATTTCTTATATTCTTTATTTTTATTTCTTTTAATTATCTAGCATATTCAAAAAAATCATATAAAATCCAAAAATCAACATTTTTCATTTCTTCTTTTTTTCACATAATCATGGTTTTGTCTAGAAAATTAATAAAAAATAAAATTCCATTTTATTTTTAGTTTAGTATTTTTTTAGCATATTTTCTTGTAAATAGTATTTTTAATTGATTTTGGTTAACCCTTGATTTTGTACAATTTGTTTTAGGACTTTCCCTTAGGGTTTTTGAGCCATTCTTTTTGGCATAGTTAGGCATTGAACCCTAGTTTCATGTAGGATTTATTTCTTGATTTGTAGATTAAAATTTGATGTAGTTTGATTGTTAGACATTTAGGTGTTCTAATTAGGGTTTTAGGTTGTATAAATAGACTTGAACAAATTTGTTTTGGGGTTTATAGGCCAAATTAGTGTATGGAGAATATATGGGTTAAGGGTAAGTATGTATAGAATCCCCTAGAATTTTGCTAGAATATTGTATGGTATTTTAGTATTTTTAATTGATTTTTGAATGTATGGATAGTATGTGTGTTGCTTGAAGGCATAAGTTTGTATTGTATTGTTTTCTTTCCTTCTCTTTTGAGTGTGTGAGCTTTGAAGATTGAGTTGAAGACCTTGTGGATCATCATTGAAGCTTTGAAGACCTTGCAGAGGAGTTTAGCATAGCTTTTGTTTGTTTTGTTTATAGGATCATAGGTGCATAGGCAGAGCCCTAGATAGGATACTTCCATTCAATAAACAAGGAGTGTTTTGTTCACCTCCTTCCTTCTCTATGATATAAAGTCCCCTAAGGGTATTCACCTCTCTCCTTTGGAGGGATTAGTGACCTTGCCCTCTGAGGTAGAACTTTGAGAGAGCCTTTCCTTTGATGTTAAGTCCTCAATGGCATCCTTTGGAAGTCAGTGAGCACTGTAACATCCTCACCTCATCTTGTTGACTGAATCTTGTTTGCTGGAGCATTAGAGCCATTGAAGACAGAAGCTGAAGCTTTGAAGAGGATGATTCCTTGAAGATTGTTGAAGTCTGAAGACTTTGTGAAGATCAAGTTGATGCTTGAAGATCCCTGAAGATGGTGAAGCCTGAAGGTGGAGCTGATCAAAGAAGCTAAAGCTTAAGGGAGAGGATGAGTTGATACTCATATTGTAGGGTTGATACTTGGAAAGCAAGTGATCTCTGAAGTTTGAAGACTGAGTAGCTGCTGGAGGAGCTGAAGCTTTCTTCTGTTTTCTTTGATGTATTGTTTGTTTTGTCTGATTTGTCTGTTGCATTAGAATAAGCTCATCTAGAATCAGTTCAGTCTAAGAGCATGATTGCATGAGAGGTTGAGTTGCTCTCTCTGCTTGTATTGTTACTGTGTGGCTTTGCTTGCGGGTATTCGGTAGAGCCCAGCTCCCTTGCCCATGTGTTTATTTTGCTTGATAGAATTTCATTTCTTTTATCTGTATGATTGCAGTTTACTGTTTGGTGCTTGATAGCATGTTGTTTATTTTCAGTATGATTACTGTTATTTCATGACTGGCTTGAGGTCGAGACGAGCTTGTGGAGGATGAAGCCCCACACACATTTCCTCCCTCACTTGCATTGCATGCATTTTACTGTTAAGCTGATGCTTTGTCTGTTTGGTGTATCATTGACATGATCCCTTAGGACTCTCATTTCCTTTGATAAGGATTTGATGATAGACTTTTAGGTTGAAACCTATGCATGATAACTTCTAGGAGATCCCTGTTTCAAACCTCAACCATAGGATGAATCCATGGCATGACAACAGTAGGACTTGATAGTCTCCCTCCTAGTTGGGCTTGTTCTCTTCTCATTTTAAAACAGTTTAAGATACAGTAATCATGAATGATTTCTTTCGTACGTTACGAGCCTTAAGCTATCTGAGAAAGGATTGTGGGAGAGCTTCTTTTCCACAGTCTAGATGTTTAGTATGGTACCCTTTGGGTGACATGCGACGCATTCACTCTCAGGTCATAGTCTCTAGTGCGGTTGAAATCGCAAACACAATAAAAAACACTTCTTTCAGGAAATAAGCCGTAGTTTCCCGAACTACGTTCGCTCTGATCTTCCATACAGTGTGGAAGTACGTAGGCATAGGATGCGACGTCCTAGCGAGCAACCTTTCCCCCATAATCCTTCGTAGGCCGAACTACGTTGACTTTGATTTCTCATTCTCTGATGAGAATACGTAGGCATAAAGTGCGACGCTTTGCCGAGTCATTTTTTCTTTTCTTTTTCAGCCAGCCTTGATAGGTAGATAGATTATAACCAACCCGTCCAAGTAAACAAACAAGCGAGGATCCCGTCGAGTACGACGGACGTGAGTGGTGCTAATACCTTCCCCTTGCGTAACCGACTCCCGAACCCAGATAATGGTTGCGATGACCTTGTCTTACCCTTTTTTGTCAGGTTTTTCCGATCGTTTCCTTTCCCGCTATGAGGTATAAATAACGAAAGGTGGCGACTCTTCTGTCATGCCGGCACCTTATTTTCGCGCAAGCGACAACAACCAAAACCTCTAACATCGTCGCCAGAAACCAACATATTTGACATCGCCGCCAGAAAAACATCCAACATCGCCGCTGGTAAACTATAACATCTGACATTGCCACCAGAAGCCAACATATCTGACATCGCCGCCAGAAAAACATCCAACGTTGCCGCTGGTAAACTATAACATCTAACATCGCCGCCAGAAACCAACATATCTAACATCGCCGCCAGAAAAACAGCCAACGTCATTGCTGGGAAACCCAAATACCTGACATCACCGCCAAAAATAACCCTTCAACATCGCCGCTGGAAAACCGAAGATCACCTGACATCGTCGCCAGAAATAAACTTCCAACATCGCCGCTGGAAAAACAGAATACCTGACATCATCGTCAGAAACAAACATTACCTGACATCGCCGCCAGTAAGACATAAACCTCCAACATCGCCGCTGGAAAACCTGTAATACCTGACATTGCCATCAGTAATAACACAAATATAGTAAGAGAACCTTGACATCGCCGTCAACAACCATAAATCCAATAAACATCTGACATCGCCGCCAGCTAACTACAACCTGATAAAATAATCCAACCTCGCCGCCAGCTAAACATAATTCTAAGAAACACTTGACATCACCGTTAAGTACCTGTGAGGATAAAGAATTCTGACATCACCGCCAGACAACCACGGTGATAATAAACATCTGACACCGCTGCCAGACAAATATAAAACTGATAAGCATCCAACATCGCCGTCGGATAACCCTATTCTGGTCATCTTCTGACATCGCCGCCAGACCTTCGTTAAATAAAAGTGAGCAACAAAATCCACATGAAGTTAAGATCACCCACTGATAATGGTCACAGAGAAACTCCGCTGAGGAAATAGCATGAATTGGGGTTTAGCCACCACGCGGGCAAAGACCCATCACCTGCGAGATACACCTGAAACAAAGAGATAACAACCTGGCTTATATTTCACATGCATATGTTTGAAAATGGCGTAATGCTCCATACGAAATGGAAATGCTACGCGTTTGGGTAGATGTTATGCATGCATGCAGATGCACCGGAACTGAATCAGCAAAACGAATGCCAGAGATACAGAAACCATCCTGCTAGGATAAAAATAAATCCTGTGGAGGGAAACAACAATTCTGCCGGGGAATAGAGCGCAAACTTGCTCATGCCAATAACAATTGGACTTATGCAGAGAAACATCCCTTACCGGCCTTCTGCAAGGAATATACTGACGTGACAACATTCTTCTATCCTGCTGGGGAAGAGAGAGCAACACTGCTATTGAAATCATCCCTTCTGCAAGGAATACTCTGTGGGGAGCAGATCCAAACATGACTCGCTGGGGAGTACCTACAAGCATGCACCTTGTGGGGATTGAATGTGCAACAACTCTACTGGGGATAGAGGTGCGAACTTCACTGATCGGGGAAGTAAATCTCTGGCTGGGGATAGGACGAACATCATCTGCACCTTTGCCCCAAGGGTAACAACCCTGCAAAACTGAACAAACAGACAAGATATCCTACACAACGGAATTATTTTAGTCATCATTCGTGACGTTGTTCAATTAATTCAAAGTTTTAACAATTATTAGCCAAGGCCTGCAAGTTTATGTTAGCACAAGTTCATCAAAACATTGGGCATTTTCACAAACAAAACAGTAAAAGTTAAAACAAAGCACACAGATTAAGTACTGAATAGTATATGTTTATTGATGAAGGGCCTGTAAAATAGGCAAAGTTTTACAACAGATGTAACTCTTGAAAAGAGGAAGCTGCGCAAAACAAGATACAGATATGCACAGAGATATACAAGAGTGTACAAAAATGTCGGCAACATGGCACAGACAAACACCATGAGTTAATCCCTCTATGACTCGCCTGACTCTGACGCCTTCCCGACGCTTCGTCTTCAGAAGAGATTGATTCGGATGAAAACATCCCCCAGGTTCTCCCAATCCACTAAGCAATGAAGTTCCAACGCAGACCGCAGTCATTTGCTTTTTCAATCCCTAACTTTTTCCTAAACCTCTCTGTCGGGTTTTCGATTCACTGGGATACCCCTTTTTGCCAAAGTCGCCCTTTCAGGTTTTCGACTTTGCGGGTTTACATCTTTTCATTTTTATCCCTAATTTTTGCCCGAACCTATTTTCCTTTTTTATGGTTCGCCGAGATGCCCCATTTTTGCCTGGACTTCTCTTTTTATGTTCAGCGGGTCTCTTTTAAGCAAAGTATTTTTTAACTGTGTGTACGTTCACAGGGGATGCAAAATCTTCGCCATCCATGGTGGCTAACAGCAAGGCTCCTCCGGAGAAAACCTTTCGTACGACATATGGACCTTCGTAGTTGGGAGTCCATTTGCCCCTGTGATCTGATTGTGGTGGGAGAATCTTTTTCAGCACAAGATCGCCCGTCTGAAAGCTTCGAGGGCGCATCTTCTTATCGTAAGCTTTCTTCATCCGGCTCTGGTACAAACGACCATATGCAATTGATGCTAGCCTCTTTTCATCCATCAGACTAAGCTGATTCAAACGATTCTTAATCCATTCTGCCTCATCAAGTTTTACGTTGACCAAAACTCTTAAAGAAGGAATCTCGACTTCGAACGGTAGGACAGCTTCCATACCGTACACTAGCGAGAAAGGAGTTGCCCCGGTTGATGTGCGTACTGTCATACGATAACCGTGAAGAGCAAAAGGCAACATTTCATGCCAATATTTGTAAGTGACAACCATCTCTTGCACTATCTTTTTGATATTCTTGTTGGCCGCTTCGACAGCGCCATTCATCTTCGATCGATAGGGCGATGATTTATGATGTTCAATCTTGAAGTTCTGGCATAACTCCTTCATCATTTTGTTGTTCAGATTCGAACCATTATCAGTAATGATTCACTCGGGAACTCCATATCTGCAAATGATGTCCTTCTTTATGAATCTGGCTACCACTTGTTTGGTCACATTGGCGTACGAAGCTGCTTCAACCCACTTGGTGAAGTAATCGATGGATACTAAGATGAAATGGTGACTGTTGGATGCGGTGGGCTCGATCTTACCAATCATATCAATGCCCCACATGGAGAAAGGCCACGGGGATGACATAACATTCAATGGGCACGGTGGAACATGAATCTTATCAGCATAAATCTGGCATTTATGGCATTTCTTCGCAAATTTGAAGCAATCTAACTCCATAGTTAGCCAATAATACCCAGCTCATAACAGTTTCTGAGACATGGCATGTCCGCCGACATGTGTACTGAAAGTACCCTCGTGGACTTCTTCCATAAGCAACGCTGCTTCTTTTTCATCCGCACATCTCAACAGCACCAAATCATGGTTCCTTCTATATAGTACACCATCTGGGTTTAAGTAGAAATTTCCATACAACCTCCTCAGCGTCTTTTTATCCTGAGCCGAAGCTCCTGGTGGATACTCTTGCTTCTTGAGGAAGTTCTGTATATCGTAAAACCACGGCTTGCCATCAGCAGCCTTTTCAATGGCAAATACGAAAGCGGGTCTGTCCAAGCGAGAAATGACTATTCTGGGAGCCTCATTCCAGATATTCACTTTGTACATTGAAGACAGTGTAGCCAAAGCGTCTGCCATTTGATTCTCCGCTCTTGGCACATGGTGGAAGTCTATACGATCGTAAAATGGTAACAACCTCCTTGCATAATCTTTGTAAGGAATCAGATTCGGTTGACGAGTTTCCTATTCTCCTTCGATCTGATTAACAACCAGAGTTGAATCGCCATATACATCGAGACTCTTGATCCTCAGATCAATAGCTTCTTCCAGACCCATGATACATGCTTCGTACTCAGCTTCATTGTTGGTGACTGGAAATGTCAATCTGGCAGTGAATGGGATGTGAGTACCATGAGGAGTGGTAATAATTGCCCCAATTCCGCTACCATAAGAGTTGACAGCACCATCGAATATCATCTGCCATTGAGAACCCTTCTCTGGACCTTCACTGTGCAGTGGTTCTTCACAATCTTTCGCTTTGAGAAACATGATATCCTCGTCAGGAAATTCAAACTTCATCGGTTGGTAATCTTCGATTGGCTACTCAGCAAGGTATTCTGACAGAACACTTCCTTTGATGGCTTTCTGAGACACATACTGGATATCGTACTCTGTCAATACCATTTGCCATCTAGCAATTCTTCCTAAAAGTGCTTGCTTCTCGAAGACATACTTGATCGGATCCATCTTTGAAATCAGCATGGTTGTGTGATTGAGCATATACTGCCTCAAACGTTTGGCAGCCCAAGCGAGTGCATAACACGTCTTTTCAAGCATTGAGTAACGGGACTCACAATCTGTGAACTTTTTACTCAAGTAATAAATCGCATGCTCCTTTCTTCCAGTCTCGTCGTGTTGACCTAGAACACAACCCATGGAATTCTCAAGAACCGTTAAGTACATGATTAAAGGCCTTCCAGCTACTAGGGGTATCAATATTGGAGGCTCCTGCAAATACTGTTTTATTTTATGAAATGCTTTTTGACAATTTTCATTCCAGACAACCGCCTAATCTTTCTTTAACAATTTAAAAATTGGCTCACATGTGGCTGTGAGATGAGATATGAACCGAGCAATGTAGTTCAATCTCCCCAGGAAACCACGGACTTCTTTTTCTTTCTTCAGCGCTGGCATGTCTTGTGTGACTTTTATCTTTGCAGGATCTACCTCAATTCCTTTTTCGCTGACAATAAACCCCAATAACGCTCCGGGCCAAACTCCGAAAGTGCACTTATTCAGATTCAACCTCAGTCTGAACTTTCTAAGCTTCTCAAACAGCTTCAACAGGTTAACCAGGTGCTCCTCCTCCGTTTGGGATTTAGCAATCATATCGCCAACATAAACCTCAATCTCTTTATGCATCATGTCATGAAAGAGCATTGTCATAGCACACTGATATGTTGCTCCGACATTCTTCAATCCAAAAGGCATCACCTTATAGCAAAACTTTCCCCCACGGTGTAATGAATGTTGTTTTCTACATGTCATCTGGTGCCATTTATCTGATTATAACCCGAGAAACCATCCATGAAGGAAAACACCGAGAATTGAGCCGTATTGTCGACCAATACGTCAATATGAGGGAGCGGGAAATCATCTTTAGGGCTCGCCTTGTTCAAATCCCGATAATCAACACATATACGCACCTTACCGTCTTTCTTTGGTACAAGTACTATGTTAGCGACCCACGGAGGGTAGGTAGTCACAGCTAAGAATCCAGCATCCCACTACTTTTGGACCTCTTCTTTGATTCTTACCGCCATATCTGGTCTCGTTCTTCTCAGTTTCTGCTTGACCGACGGACATTCCTCGCGCAATGGTAAACGGTGAACCACTATGTCGGTATCAAACCCAGGCATATCCTCATACGACCAAGCAAAGATGTCACTATACTCTCGAAGCATCTCGATCAGTCTTTGCTTGACGTCACTCTGTAGCGCAGCTCCTATCCGTACATTTCTGACCACTCCCTCATAACCCAGATTAATGACCTTAATTTCCTCCTGATGAGACAGAATGATTTTCTCTTCTTGTTTCAAAAGTCTGGCTAATTCCTCAGGCAGGTCTTCATCCTCGTCAATCTCTTCTTCAGCTTGATAGATCGGTTGATCGAAGTCGAAGCGAGTCATAGAAGGTTCTGGATCGGTGTCATCTGCAATAGGAATTCGGCAATGAAAATGGTTAAGTGTTTCAAACAATTTGCAAACAAATATAAACCACATTGCCATTTTATTGGGAAAAGCAAAAATAAGAAAAACAGAGATCACAAAATTTGTATGAGAAAATGCCCTTTGATTAATTGATAAACAATGTTCAGACATAAACAAGTAAGGCCCTGAAATAAAGTACCGCTATGCCCCGGGTAGGATATAGGGTAGTATAATAATTGGAAAAACAAAGCATTACTATTCGGTCGTCACTTGAATGACTTCTTCAATTGACCTGTTGCGTAGGCTCTGCCCCGGAATACATGGCTTGATCCAGACATCCATGTCACAGTCACTGTCTCCAGCTTCATCATCATAAATGGCATTGATCTGCTCAAAGAAGACACCTCCGCTAGTAAACCTGATCGGCCCCTTGAACTTCGGCTTGCTTTGTGAAGACAATGGGCGGTACCCCAGACCAAACTTCTCTTGCTTCTGCGGTATATCAATCACTTGCCCCCAGCCTTGGGCTGAACCAGCTTGCACCACAGTTTGCGCTTCTTTAAAGGAAGACATAGCGACCTCAAGCTCTTTACTCACAATTGGAGACTTGTCTTTGATCTCGACCGCTTCGAAGGCTTGGCAGAGGGTTTCATGGATCTCTCCATCCACTTCAACATACTTAAAGGATGATAAATGGCTGACCATGATATCTTCCTCTCTGTATACTGTCACGACGCTACCGCCAACCATGTATTTTAGCTTCTGACGCAGAGGTGATGTAACAGCCCCAGCTGAATGAATCCAAGTGAGACCTAGTAAACACCTGTAGGCCGGATGGATATCCATGATGTAAAACACAGCATCGAAAACTTCAGGTCCAACCTGAATCGGTAAAGTTACCTCCCCAAACACGGATCTTCGGGTTCCATCGAACACACGCACCACCAAATCACTTGGCGTGCAAATCAACCCCTTCATATCTAACTTCATCAAAGCCTTCTTGGGAAGCACGTTTAAAGAAGATCCCATATCTACAAGCACGTGATACATGACAGTCCCTCGGCATTCCAAAGATATATGCAGCGCACAATTATGATTTCTGCCTCTGGGTGTCAAATTCAAGTTCGTAAAGCCTAAGCCATTGCCTGCGTTTACGTGCGCCACCACTCCTTCAAGTTGATTTACTGAAATTTCATGTGGCACGTACGTAGTGTTCAGTATCTTCAGCAATGCATTCTGGTGCGCCTCAGAGCAAAGGAGCAATGATAGGATAGATATTTTGGACGGAGTTTGCTGCAAGTGATCGACTATCTTGTAGTCGCTTTTCCGAATCAGCCTCATGAATTCCTCCGCGTCTTTCAACAAAGATTCTCTTTCCTCAGATTGAGAAGTCTCCTCCACTACCGGTCTTTTCCCCTTATCACCCTTATCAGCAATCACCTCAGGCGATGAAAAGACTCGGCCACTGCGAGTAATACCTCCAGCACCCACTAGATTGTCAAATGAACTTGCAAGAGTATCATTTAGATTTATCTTCTGCCCATTACAATACACTTCGGCCCCGTAGTTCCACGGAACGGCCTTAGTGCTCTCAAACGGCATAGGATATGCTTTGGTGATAGTTATCGTTGCCGGCTTCGGCGCAAAGATAGTGACAGTCTTTTAAGGGATGGAGATTGTCGCAATATCATCCTTCTCTTCAGCCACTAAATCCTCAGATTCTCTTCCAACATAACGGTCAAATTGTAAAACTCCATCATCTATCATCTTCTGAATACAACTTCTCAAAAAATCACATCCTCTCTCAAGATCAGCAGAACATTCAACACAGCCTTCGACACATCCCAGGAAAATGCCTCCTCTTAGCAGCCTGGATTTCACAAAGTTTAAGGGTGTTTTTAATTCATCAACATTGGTCACCAAATTCAACACCTCTTCCTCTACAATTGCATTAACCCCAGCCTGCCCGTGATTCAGCATGGGATTCTGCACTACATTGGGAGCATCATTAGAAAAATTGATAGCCTTACTGTCGATCATATCTTGCACTTTATGTTTGAAGGCTTTACAATTGTCTATATTATGTCCTGGAGCACCCAAATGGAATTCACAGTGGGCATTTGCATCGTACCCAGGTGGAGGTTGTCCGGTCAAAGGAGCTATAGTTCTTTTCTCAATCAACTTAAGTTGTAGCAACGCTTGCAATAATTGTGAGCATGGCATAGGAAGGGCATCAAAATGTCTGTTCCCTGTTGCCCGGCCTCTATCTTGGTATCTGCCATACCCCTACTGATTCTGCTGCGGTCGTTGTTGCTGTTGTTGCTGACGTTGTTGTTGTTGTGGTTGTTGAACTGCTGGAATAGTGATGCTAGCAACTTGTTGATTCTGTCGATTCCGACCTCTATTTCTTCCCCATGAACTGGATATACCATTAGTGTCTCCCTCTCTCTTTTTGTTTCCAAACACTTTCGTGTTCCCTCCTTCAGATGAGGGTCCTTCGCCAGCATTGATCTTTCCTATCTTAATTCCATTCTCCACCCTTTCACCGGTGATTATCAAATCAGAAAAGCTTCTAGACATATTGCCGATGAGTTTCTCATAATACACTCCTGGTAAGGTAGCAACAAACATATCCACAAGTTCATGTTCTACCATTGGGGGTTGTACCCTAGCAGCAAGCTCTCGCCACCTCTGGGCATATTCTTTAAAGCATTCATTGCTCTTCTGAGAAAGATTCTGCAACTGGACTCTATTCGGAGCAAGGTCACTGTTGTACTGATAGTGCCTTACAAAAGCTTAGGCTAGTTCTTTCCAGCTACGGACATTAGCGGGCTCTAAGCTCATATACCATTCCAGCGACGGTCCGGATAAGCTATCCTGGAAAAAGTGCATCAAGAGCTTCTCGTCCTCATAATGCGCAGACATCTTGCGATAATAAGACCTCAGATGAACCCTAGGGCACATAGTACCCTTGTACTTATCGAAATCAGGCACCTTAAACTTTTGAGGCACCCTCAAGCCTGGAATCAACCCCAGATTAGACATATTCATCCCCATCAAATTTTGGCATTCCAGCGACCTCATCTTCTCTTCGATCATCTTAAACCTTCTGTCAGCCTCAGAAGGTATCTCAGCATTCACAATTCTTGGAGAAAACGCATCTTCATGCCTATCTTCATTCCAACTGTGGTCCAGACTACCATGTATGGCTCCTATAGTATTGAGACCATAGCCATAGCCATTTCCGTTACCATTACCACCATTGGCAAAACCAGCATTAAAACCGACCGCATTTCCAGCACCAGCACCGTGACCACCCCCTCCAGTAGTAGGGATGACTAAAGTTGGCATTGAATTGTTTGCTCGAGGAGTTTCAATGTGAGTAGGGTTAGAAGCAATCCTACCGTGTAGCACACCATCACTATCCACTCGCGCAATCAGAGGTTGCACCAAAGTTTGAAGCTGAGCCTGACCAAAGTCTGTGCCATACGATCTCTCATCTCTTGCATTTCCACTTGCATCTGATCCATCAACCTTTTCTGGTTTTCTCTGGTACCGTACCGGTGAGTTGTCACGTCAGCAATCCTGAAATACTAGTAAACCATAAGAGAAAATAAGGTTAATTGTTCCAATGCACCTGCAAATCCGTGCAAAATGCTAAATGCAAACATGTATTTATGCAAAAGGGATATTTCCCCCTTGATTCCAATTTCAGGGAAAATAACAAGGGAGAACCCACGGGCAAGCATAGAATACCAACTCCTCATATATAGATCAAAGATCCATCAAGCAAAGTACAACCTCCAACTGAGTACAAATAAGGAAAAGACCTTGGCCAACAAACCTGACGATGGTCGAATACAACAAATAAACAGCAAAAGCTACAACAGAAATGGACAAAACAGGTCAAGCAGGATGACGTGATCGGAAATCCTCTAACAGCCTCAACGTCTCAGGATGATCTGGCCTGACAAGCAACCCCTGGATAAGCAAATCCTGCTGACTCATAGTATGTTGTAGGCTATCAATGTGATCCTCTAAAGCTCTCTCTCTGAAACATGCCTCAAGTCTGCATCTCTTGGAACCAGCTCTCAGCTTGAGGTCCTTTAAGTTTGTGATCGCCTCATTCAGCCTGCACTCGTTGTCTCGTCTATGTGATGATTCTGATGCAATCTCTTCATCTTTGGCATGAAGCTGAGCCCTCAGCTTGCTGATCTAAAGTTTTAACTTGTCTTCACGCTCCTTGTTGTTAGTAAGCGTGGCATTCCATATCGACTCAAACTTGGAGATCCTCGTGTAGGCATTATCCAACTCTTCCTTCTTCGTGGCAAGAGCACTATAAGTGGCATTCAAGTCTTGACCTGTGCGCTCTCTGTCCTTGGTCTCCTTAGTCAGATCAGTACCCAGCTTGTTCACAAGCTCGGTTTGCCTCCTGAAAGCATGTACTGCATCTATCTTCTCACTGCGAAGCTGGATAATCTCTTTCTCCAATTCTTCATTCGCTTTCCTCAGCTCTTCCTTCTCCAACAAAACCTGATTATACCTCTGAATATCTACTGTAGTAGGCTCTGCAATCTCAAGAGGATGCACAGGCTGAGCAGACGGATATGGCATCATCAGCTTCTTGGCTCTACTCTGAATTCAAACCAAATATGGAGCATATGCCTGGCTATTACTCTTTCCCAAGGCAAACTTTCCTCTCCTGTGGACATTACTCCAGGCATGTTCAACTCTAGCTAAGGTATCCCCTTCCAACAACCCAGTGAGATACAGAGATTCATGTATCTCTTCATCCTTTGGAGGACCTCTTAGTGCATACCCAAACTATCTGATAGCAATAGACGGGTTATAGTTTATGCAACCTTTCCTTTCGACCAGCGGGACGTTAGGAAAGCTTCCACAACTATAGATAATCTCAATGCCCAATACTTCCCTATCAAACCAAACAAGATCTTCGGCAGACAAACTTATCAAGCGCTCAAACCATTCCAATGTACCAGCAGTAGTAGAGAATGGACCAATCTTGGGAAGGTGACTCCTGAACCACATATAGAGTAAAGGTGCGCAGCAAGATACACTTTTCCCTCTCCTGTTCTCATTCTTGTAATGTACGGAATGATAAACATCGCCCAACAAAGTGGGTATGGGGTTCTTCGAAGCAAAGATACTGAATGCATCTGCATCTACAAAATCAGGGATGTTCAGGAACAAAATAATGCCATAGATACATAAGGCCAATATAGCGCTGAATATCACCCAACAACCTTTCTTAACAAACTCTCGAGCCTTGTCCACAAGAAACGGTAATGGAAACCCAAACATGCCATTCCTACTAGCTAGCTTCCCTTTCAACTCAGAGACATCCATATGTAAGGCTTTAGCAAGTTCAGTCAAATCTGGCTCTCCCTCAACATGATAGAATGGTATCTGGTTCAGAATAGGTACTCCTAACATATCAAAATATTCTTCCAATGTAGGTGCCAAAACAAAACTCTGAAAGGTGAAACCTCGTAACTGAGGATCATAGAACTGCAACAACGTCTGAAGGCCATTCAATTCATCCAAAGAAGGTTTGCAGACAATACTCAAAAGTCTCCCATAAGACTCTCTAAAATCCTCCATAACCTTCTTATCAGCTAAAGAAATCAAACTTTGCAGAGCTCTAATATCAGGCGTAGGAAACTTGTAGGCCAGGGTCCTCCTCAAGGGCTCCATGTCAGCAATAAGAACAAGATCACTGGAATCAAAGAGGAAATATACACCTGCAACATAAACACATGTTAATGAAATGTAGATGAAAATGCAAATGCAAATGCAAACAGGGGACCACGACTGTTATGTTGTTGGTTGAGAAAACCAGAGCTTCGCCTTAGCAAGAACAAAGTACCGATAACAGGACCCACTGATAAACAGATTCACACTGAAAAGAACCGGGTATTCTGAAAGCCAAGGTTTCCTGCATAACCCAATCCCTCTCACAGTTATGGACCTATCCACAGACAGAGGTTCGACATCCTATGTGTTCATCAGCGTCCCAGACTTTCGAAAAATGATGATACGTTTACTATTTCTGGTTTGGCATCATCATCTCGCGAAGAGGCCTCACTTAGTTGAATCCCAAATGATCGGTCCCCAGAGTTGACAACCCTCAAATCTGAAATCCTCTCAACGGCCCACTGGACTGGAAAGAAAGTCATCAAAGAGAATCTCGTCTAAGTGCAAATTTCGTGGGAACTAGTGCATGCCTAACATACAGGTTCACCACTACTTTTCGCTTCTAATACTAGGTTTGTGCTCAAGCCCAGGTCCGGCTTATCACTCAGTGGAACTTCCCTCCCCACAGCACAGCAGTAATGATATATGATGCTAAAAATAAATGCGGGAAAGATAAATAAAGCATATATATACAACACCCAAAAATAAACAAACAAGCGCTAGGATTGACTCGCATAGGGAACCAGAGTCCTCAGCAGAGTCGCCAGCTGTCGCAACTGCGAAAAACAACCGGCAGAAAAAATAGAAGAGTCGCCACTTTTGTTATTTATCCCAAAGAGAGGGAAAGGAAACAATCACAAAAACCTAAAGAAAAAAGGTAAAGACAAGGTCATCGCAACCATGTCTGGATTCGGGAGTCGGTTACGCAAGGGAAAGGTATTAGCACCCCTCACGTCCATCATACTCGACGGGATCCACGCATTGTTGTCTACCTAAAAGGGTGTGTTGAAACTATCTAGCTAAAGGCTTAAGGACAAAAGGAAAAGAAAAGAGAAACTGACTCAACAGAGCATCGCCGCTCTGTGCCTACGTACTCCCTCGTGCAATGCGAAAGTCAGAGTCAACGTAGTTCGCCTAACTACGTCTAAAGAAAGGGGAAAGGTTGCTCGCCGAGACATCGCGTCTCGTGCCTACGTACTTTCGTATGGTACGAAAGATCAGAGCAAACGTAGTTCGGGCTCAAAGGACCACAGGTTGGTTCAAAAGTTTTTAGGCTCGAGTAGGGTTAACAAATAGTTCTAGCAGTTGGTGTATGCAGCTCGACCATTGGAGACTTAGGCGTTACCGTTTGTGGTAGAACTGAGAGTTAAGGACACTCTTGTTTATGAAAAGATTTTCCTTGATTAAGAACCCCAAAGGGTGAAAAAGGTTTGAAATGTTTTTGTATTTTTTAGAGAAGAGATGTTTTGAATTTTATTTGTAACTCATGTTGCACTAAAGACTATGATCTAGGAGCAAACGCGTCGTATATTGTCCAAAGGACATACACTAACATTCTAGATAATTGAGAGCAACCACCCAATTACCATTTCCCAAATGGCTTAAGGCTCATAGCGTACAATAATTGTCATCCTTTATTAAGTGCCTTATGAATGTTTGAAGATGAGAAGAGAAGAAGGAACACTAATGGGAGACTAGCCAATCCTAAAAGTTATCATGCAAAGTGGACCTAAAGTTGAGATTCAAAAGGGAACTACCTAATGTTATCATGCATAGTTAGGCACCTGATGTCTATCATAACCTCAAGAGGTTAGATAACTTATGGGGAACATGGCAAAGAAAAGCAAGAGAGGAAGAAGAAAAAGAAGAAGAAATGCATATGCAAATGAAAGAATGCACACATAAGATGCACAAGTAGAATGATAGTGGGAGGAAAATAGTGTGGGGAAGCAGCCACCATAAGCTCATCTTAACCAAGCATGCATATGGGAATGCAAGAAAAGAGAAGAAGAAGAAGTGCACAAGAAGAACTTAAACAAACCACACAAAGATGCACGAAAAAGTGGGATGAAAAGACCTAAGTCAAGCAACATCAACCACACCAATAAAATCAAACCAAAATGAAAGGTAAAACAAACCCCAAAACCAAATGAGGATGGGAGACCAAATGAGGGCAGAAAGGGCCTCATAATAGGTACTCAACCATAAGCATCACAAGCCAAGTGCAAAAGAAACACAAAAGAGTCCTCAAGGATCCATTATTTTAGGTATACTTCAAGTACCTCCTCAGGAGGGACTAAGATACCTTAAATGAGGTTCCAAAATCATTGGACAGAAAGGAGATGAAGAGAAGAGAGCTCACAATCCATATCAAAGCAAGACAAAAAGAAATGCAAGTAAAAGCACAAGGGAAGCAAACATGTATCTCATAGGAGTTCAAGTTGGAAGCACAAAAAGAAAGGCATCAAACAACAATCTATGAACATAAGTTTGACCTAAAAATGAACATGCAGCAAGCTCAACATATCTAGAATGTGAAACAAAAAGAGTTGAGAGCTTATTTGATCCACAAAGGTCATTTCCAACCCAAACTAGGTCAAGCACTTGTGTGAGCTGTCCTATGAGATGACCTAACTTGTAAGTCACTTCAAAAATAGGAAAAGGGCTAAAAAAATATCAAATAAAATGCACAAAGAAGCTACACAAGTTGGCAAATAGAGGCCAAGAAAACAAGACAAGTGTCCTCTCAAAGCACCATCAAAAGAATCAAATCATTTGGATGTACCACTTTAAAATGGAAGAAACAAAAGCAAAAAGAAGAGCCACAAAAGTCAACCCAAAAGTCAACAACCAGGAGCAAAATGGTCCTCTAAAGTTGATCAACTCATCATTGAGATGAGGATCAATTTTCAATCATTGGATCAAAAAGGAATGAGAGAAATAAATGCAAACACAGACAAGGTTGCAATTTAATTCAATTAAAATAATTCCAATACTTAATTCATTTTTTAATTGAAAATAAAATGGAAAAAATAAAATAAAAATATCAAAAAAAAGTAGACATCTCAAAGTTGATGAAAAATATTTTTGGTGAATTTTTGGAGTATTGGAATTATTTGATTTGATTTAAATTCAAAACAGAAAAAAAATAAAAACAAAAGAAATTAAAATGAAAATAGGGAAAACAGTGTGGCAAATAGCAATGGAATGGAGTTCAAACATGGAAATGGGCCCAGCTGGGGGTGCGCTTAGCAAAGGGTGCGCTAGGCCCAATCAGAAAATCAAACAAAATAAAATAAATCTGAGAATCCAATGCATCAAAGTCAGCAGGGTATACCATGGAAATTCAACATGAAGCTCTTGATCGTTTGGTAATCCAATCAGGTGGTGTACAGCGTGACAACGCATTAATGACAATTTAAAATGAATCATATGGAACAAGTTAACGAAGGACCACAGTGTTTCTTAATCACAACCATTGGGATAAAAAGTATTCACATCAGACACGTGCCAAGGAGACACGTAAGTGTCTTCTTCCTCAAAACTCACCACCGGCCGGACTGAACTTCTGGTCGTCTTCCTCATGCGTCCGGCCACCGCGCCTCAACAACAACACACACAGAATTCAATTCTTCACCATTTCGCACGATTTTTATATCAAAATTGAACTAGAGACCACGAGGATCTCGTTTCTGGCCTCAAAACTCACATATCTTGCAATATACATCCAAACCGAAAACAACAAGAATGAACATCAAAAATCAAAGTTCACCAAAACAACTTCAATTTAATCCAGAACTCATCTAGAGCTCACGTAGATCACAGATCAAGTGTCAAACAAGCAAGATCATGTACAAACAATCCAAAACAGATCCAAACAAAATTGAGCATCATCCAACAATCACAACCAATGCCAGTTCGTTTTACATTTTAATGATCTACATTGATCCTACGTCACAAGTATGCAAAAATGGGAGTGAATTGATGCTTATTAAGAGTGTAATGTTGAATTTCAATTACCTAGTGGAGAACTTCCACTGAGCCTTCAAATGGATCTCAAGCTTGAAGATAAATGCCTAGAATCGTTCACTGAACTTCACTAGAGCTTTCTCACTTCACAATATCCCTTGAAATAGCCTCAATCTCCAAATTCGAAATTTGAATTTTCAACACTTTTTGAAAACTGAACTTGATGAATTTGCCTCCAATTTGCACTTCTGAGGGTTTGTTCATGGCCAAAACATTATATATGATGGATCTTGATGATAATTAGGCCCAATCTCAGCCTCTAACATTCCATACCAAAATCCAAGGAATTGAATTTTTTCCAAGTTTCATGTACACGAAAATGCACTAATTTTGGCTCCAAAATGGTTGGAAACACTTGTTGGTATCACATGGAGCATGAATGGTCAGGATTAGAGCCTCAATTGATCTCAATGGCTCATGTTGATTGTGTAACTTCATAGTGAAGAAACCTTGAAAATGGCTCATTTAAACACCTCAAATCCAAATTGTAAAATTTCCAAAGTGTTTAAAATGATGTTTGCACTCAGAAAATGCACTCATTTGCACTAAATTGATAAAAAAAAAAACGACATAATTCCAATTTTGCCCCTTTAATCCTTTTTCCATGAAAATTCAAATATCCAATCCTCAAACCAAACCAATTTCTTGACTTCTCAATTCTTGACTAGGCAAATAACACCATTTGTATCAAGTTTGATGTTGGAAAAATCTTCCTTTGAAGTGTGCAAGTTGGTGAAATGGACCTATAATTTTATGACATGTAATCTTACTTTCCCAAAATACCCCTAACTTGTAAACCTCATAACTTGAGTTCTACAAATCAGATGAAATACTTCTAGTACATTTTGGAAAGCTAAGATCAAGATCTAAAACTTTTATGTTGGCCAAAAGTTGAGGAGAAACATCCTTCTAGGTCAAAAATGGCTTGGAAGTTAGTTGACTTTTGTTGACCAAAATCACATCCCTCTGGTGACCTGTAACTTGTCTGGATCATAACTTGAGTTCTATAAACCCAATCAAGGACTTCTAGTACTCAAATTAAAGCTAAGAACATGCTCTACAAGTTCCATGTTGGTCAAAAGTTGAGATGAAACTTGTATCTTGAGATAGGTGGTCTTGAAGTCAGGCACTAAATAGGGGATTTTACCCTGAGAACCCTAATTTAGTAACTTCTCACACACTTGATCCTTGATAAATTGAACTTGAAATGATATCTCATACATATTAACACAACATCCCATGACCATAGAGACTTTGAATTGAGTTTTAATCTCCTTCAATTTCACAGTTGATTGAGGATTTACCAGATGAAACCCTAATTGCAACACTTTCAACTACAACTTTTCACGCTTAGCACAAACACTTGGATGAGCTCCACAATGACCCTCAAGGCACTCAATGAGCTCTCTCAACATCTTATATCCATAACCATGCATTCACAATCCCCTGATAATCTTCAATTGGCCTCCAACTTAGGAGTTGATCCACATACATCCATCCTTTCTTTCACAAGACCAATGTCCACCTCTAGGTGATTTGATGACCCTCCAAACTGGAGTAAAACCCCTTGCTTAGGCTCAACCCTTTGAGTAGATTCTTCTTTATATGCATAAACTCTTGATCCCCTGTTCAATGAAAAATGCTATGCAATGCAAATGCTAGAAAGAAATGAAATGAAACATAAAGCAAATTAACAAAAGGTTGGGGAAATTTTGGGGTGCAACAGATATCATGCCTTAATTTCATGTCATTTCCTTTAAGACCATGTCTTGCATGATTGTTTTGTATGACAATTATCTTTCTTGTGAATGTGGTGCATGTCTTGTCTCTTTGTGCTTCTTCTTTGACCATTGACATGTATTGAATGTGGTATAATGTGGCTACTGCCCCACCTTGTTTCTCATCTCATTCGACTTCATTTCATTTCGCTTTGTGTTTGATTTTGATTCTTTTAAGATGCTTAAGTCATTTGGATGTGTGTGAGTATTTTGTTTTACCATTGTGTTTGTTTTCCAATCTTTTGATTTGGTTTGGCATGGGAATGTTTTGACATGATGTTGATGTGTGACTTTGTATGATTAATACTTACTTGTGTGTTGGCTTAATTCTTTTGCTTTGAACTACCTTGTCTGCTCATCTGGGTGTTGCTTCTCCTTCTTCATCTTTCATTCTTATTTTTTTTCTTTCTTGCTTTGAGACTTGGTTTAGTCTTGCTTTTGTTTTCAATTATGATTGATTAGTAATGTGTTTACTTGTGTTTGTTCACATGATCCCTTAGGATTCCTAGTCCCTCTGTTTAAGATGGGAGTATGAGAGACATTAGGCTTTCAATCCTTTGCATGATAACAGTTAAGATAGTCCCTCTTTGACCTCAACTCTAGGTCCATCATATGTATTATAACATTAAGTAGACTTCCCTTTCATCCTAACCTTAAGAACATTTTTTATGATAACATTAGGGTTTTCAGTACCCTTTAGTGTTTCCCTGTGTCTTCTCTTCTTATCTCAAACTTCTTTAAGACACTTAATAAAGAACAACTAACGTTTTACGCTACGAGCCTTAAGTACATGGGTAATGATGAGTGTGGGGTTTCTCCTTACTTGTCTAGAGTGTTTAGTGTATGGCCTTCGGGCGATATGTGATGCATTCGCTACTATGTCATAGTCTTTAGTGCAACGTGAGTCTCAAACTAACTCAATCCACTTCACTAAAACTAACAAACCAAATTCAAACCTTTTTGTCCTTCAGGATTGTTTTTCAAATCATTTTCAGAAAAGAGTACGTTACTTTTCCGTTCTACCGCAAACAGGCATCGTTCCTAACTGCTGGAATGGAAACTTAACGTCGCTCATAAAAAACACTTAACCAACCAGTGGTCTAGTCTACCCAAACTACGTTTATTCTGATTTCTCATACCAGATGAGGATACGTAGGCACAAGACGACGATGTCTTGGCGAACAACCTTCCCCCCATCACCTGTAGTTTCCCGAACTACGTTGACTCTGACTTTCCCATTGCACGAGGGAATACGTAGGCATAGAGCAGAAATGTCCTATCGAGTCTCTTCTTTCCTTTCCATCCTCGTTTAGCAGTAGCTTTTAGATAACTCACCCTTTGATTAGACAACAAGTCTAGATCCCGTTGAGTACAACAGACGTAAGGGGTGTTCATACCTTCCCCTTGTGTAACCGACTCCCGAACTCGAGATTTGGTTACGATGACCTTGTCTTTCCTATTCTTTTAGGTTTTCTTTGATCATTTCCTTTCCCTCTCTTTGGGATAAATAACGTTCGCTGGCGACTCTTCTATTTGTTTCTGTCGGCCCCTTTTCGCAGCGTTGCGACAACAACAACCTAGGAAGATCTACAGACATACAACACCCTAATCTTAAGTTCTACAAAGCCTTTATGAATTTCCCAGAAAAGTTTATGTGTTCTTTAAGAGACGCATGAACTTCAACCAGAAAATTCATGAACCACCGGTGAATTCAAGAACAAGTTGCAGAAATTCATAGAAATCGAAGAACATAATTGAATATTCAAAGGTTGAAGATGAAGATCTTGGGATGACAGGGGCAGCAGCGGTAGCGACGAGATCTCTGGCGACGAAAGTGTTGCAGAGCGAAAGATAAGGAGAAGAGAAATTTTTATGGTGTGAAATGAAACCTCGCCTCCCCTTTTATATAGGCTCTCTTCCTTGCATGGGGAAGCGCAAAGGGAAAAAGGCCATCATTTCCTAACCTCCTAGCCTATTAGTCCTTAAAAAAATCATTGCACCGTCACATGTGGCACGGAGTGGCTGCCACTTGGCATCCTTAAACTAGCCCTTCATGTGTTTATAAAAAGACAAGTCTCTTCAGCTCCCTGCGGGCACATTCTCCTCGATAACGTCACCAGATCAATGTCTGAGCAAGAGTCTCGTCAACTTTTTATGCATCCTAAGAACAAGCCTGGTCGACACAAAAACACACTTCTCATCTTCGAGGAAGTCCTGCGCGACCCACAATCGATCATGTCAATGTTACGCACCTGCATGTCCCTGAAGTTTTTCGCTAAATAAATAGCGATCTCAAAGACCTCCTCGCAATACGGTTTCTGCCTCTTGGTTATACAAGTTGTGCTAACTCAAGTCATTATTCCTCGCCTCGAAGCAACGACTTGGGGGGCTCCTATTCTAGATTGGACCAGTACCTGCCCCAAAGTTGGGCAAGGTCCAATCTAGTATAGCTTAAGGCCAAGCCCAATGCAACCACAGGGCACAATATAGTCGCTGAGCACAATATAGTCGTTGGGCATAATATAGTCATTGGGCATAATATAGCCGTTGGACACAATATAGCCATTGGAAATAATATAGTCGTTGGGCACAATATAGTCGTTGGGGATGTGCTCCCCACGCGCTTGATAGTTCACGGGACCAACTGCCCCTCTGAAAGTCACGGAGACAGTTGGATCAGGTCAAAGGTTTTAATGATGGTAATTGAATAGGGAAGAATAAACCAGAAGCATCATCATTCAAGAAGCAAGCATGAACCACTGTGTTTAAGTTCCAATTGAAAAAGCTAAACAAAATTAAATAAAGTAACTGAAAGGAACTTAAGTTTTGAAGTTGTGAAAGCTCACATGATCGTTCACTTATTTTTTTATCTTATTTTGATCTGTTGAATTTAATTTAAGCAAGATTAGGTCTTGAAGTACTAAGGTGATGAACACACACACACACACAAAGTACTTTAAATTCTTCATTTTTCCCTTTAAACTTCTTAAAAATCAATTAGAGTAGGTACTTAAACGATTAATGAGATTTCTAAATAATTAGAAAAGCAAAACTCTATTATCCAATCAATTAAGCCTTTCATCTAATCGATTAAATCAAGAGTAGTATTGATAACAGTCCATCATTACATAAAATTAGGTGAAGAATCAGAGAAAAACAAGTGAAAGATGAGCCAAAAGGAAGAAGAAAGACCAAAGAATGAGGAAAAATTAGCTAAGTGTGAAGAAATTGGACTTGGTGAAAAATCAAGTGAAAAGGGAGCAAAAGCGTGCAACTACTGGAATAATCAATTGCAACATTTCACACGTGATAAATATGTACTAGATGCATCGCACAGGTGATACATGTATAATGCATGCGATGTTGCCTTTTCTAGATTTTTTTGACGCGTTCTGACCCGCTCAGAGCTCTTTTTAAGGGGAAGTTCTCCAGTTTTGTAAGGGTTATGATTTTAGACTCTAGAAGTATGATTTTTAAAACATCAAGGGTGATTTTTGGAAGCCATTGGAGGTCAATCGTTCAAAGAAATTCATATGCATTTCTTCTTTATTCAATTGGTATTGTAATTTTCAATATGAGTAGCTAAGCTTCTCTAGGTTAGGTTGGTGTAATGAACCGTTTTCAATATTGTTGGATTATATGTTGATTTGACTTTTTATGAACCCTTTGATCTACAATTTTATGCAATTGTCTCTTGTTCTTAAACAATTTTATGTGATACACTCTTTTAAATTAATTTTGGGCACATAGGGAATACTGACCCTTAACCTATGTGTTGGACCTAGGGAAATTGTGATACTTACGCTAGTTGAATAGGAATAAGAGACCCTGAGTTGTGGCATAGGGAATTAACATTATATGCATTGTC
Organism: Lathyrus sativus; assembly: GCA_963859935.3. Taxonomy (NCBI): domain Eukaryota; kingdom Viridiplantae; phylum Streptophyta; class Magnoliopsida; order Fabales; family Fabaceae; genus Lathyrus; species Lathyrus sativus. The sequence goes on from OZ012740.1 coordinate 401,557,281, forward strand.
TAATCCTGCTTACGCTGGTGGACTAGGGATAAAAAGCTTTGAGTAGTGATTAATGAGTTATTTCACGAGGGATTGGTTATAGCGAATTTGTTAGTTCACTGTGGGATTATAGTGATAGGATCATTCATACAAGGCATCAAACATTAACAATAGAGAAATAGGGTATTCAATAGACATCCTGGCCGCTTTCGTAGTTCTGTTTTAAAACTCTTATTTTGTTTTCCGCACTGCAAATTGGACCCTCTCCCCCCATTTTACTATTTTATCTACATTGCACAAATATTGTCTTGTTCGAACACAGCCCATATGGATTCGATCTTAATTTTTACTTGGACACTATCGGTAGACTTAGCGAGAAGTCATCAAGTTTTTGGCGTCATTGTCAAGGAATGTTAATTGCAATAGGGCAACGTCTGTGCAATGTTTCCATTTTATTTTTAGTTTTTATTAATTTTTGTTTGATTTTATTGTTTATCATAGTGCTAATGAGGTATTTTATATTTTTGTATGTGCAGTTTAGGATCGACATTACTATCATTTGGTCCAGAGATTGAAAGAACTGCATGTGCTCTCAGAAAAGCAGCTAGAGAAGCAATTCTGGTCGACGGGACCCCAGAAGAAGATCCACCACTGCTTTCTTTGGGCACTGAAGAGGAAGATAACATGGTAGCACCAGCACCCCAAACTAGGGATTACTATAAAAGAACTGACGACGAATAGGTTTCTAGAGGATTTGTACTTGTATACTCCGCTAACTTTGATATTAAGAATGATGTGCTTTCAAGTTTAAGAGAAAATTCTTTCAACGTGAACGCTATCAGAGACTCGTGGGTTCATCTTGCACGCTTCTACAAAACCACTTTTATGTGTAAACTAGATGGTATCACAGAAGACCGAGTAAATTTATGGTTGTTTGGTTTCACAATCATCAGAAGGGAGAAAGACTGGTTACTATGCCTTCCAAATGGAGCCATTCAAACATGGAAGGAGCTTGGAGGATAAGTTCCTAGAAATATTTTTCACCATCAACCAGTTTGCTGAGAGAATAGCAAAAATTGTGAATTTTGAGCAACAAGACACGGAATCATCGTATGACTAATAAGAGAGGTTCAAATTATTATTGCGTAGGTTCCCGAATCATAATATGAATAATGTGGAGCATATTTAAAACTTCATTAAAAGCCTCAAGAGTCAGACACGCATGTTGCTAGATGCTTCTGCAGGAGGCACAATTAGATCAATGGCAGAACCTCAAGTCAAAGATCGTATCAAGAAGATGTACTTGAATGAGTACCAAACCAAGAGTAAAAGGTCAGTAAAAAGTGAAATGATAGGCACCTTTAAAGGTATATTAGTTGTTAATACTCAAATTTTTATTTTAGCTCAAAAGAAATTATTGAATAAGCAGCTAACTGAAAACAACATAAATAGAGCTAATGTGAGCCTGGTACAAGCACTTAGCTAAGATTTTTGTGGAGGAGGAAATGAAAATAGAAGGCGCTCTTTGGAAGAGTCAAGTGAAGAATTCCAATTTGCTACAACCCTTATTCCAACACCTATAATTCGGGATGGAAGGATCATCCGAATTTTCGATGGGGAAACAATTAAAATTCAAGTGGTAACCTAACTATGCAACAAAATCAACAAGCTTCCTGTTGCGGTGAGAATCGGATGTCAAGCTATTGGTTAACTTGAATCTTAATTCATTAAATTCACAACCGGACTTTGATTTATCCAAAGGAAATATTAAAGAAAGAAAGAACTTGTGTGCGATGTAACAACAACGCTAAGAGATTCGGGGATCGGGGGTTGGTTATGCCTAGGGTAGGTATTTCACATCTTAAACATATGTAGTACTCTACAGGAACCTTTTGTGTATGTGTATGATAAATGTGTTATGGTTATGCTATGGTTTGATATTAGGGTTAGGTTAAAGACCTAGGGTAGATGTTTCTAATTTTGCTCGTAAAGATATCGCATCTTTTGCCTACGTATCCTAACTAGGATAGAATCAGAGCAATTATAGTCCACCTCACTATGGATGAATGAACACTTGATTATGACCAAGGTTCAAAGGGGAACAAATATAAAAATGCTTGTATAGATTTTAACAAAACTCTATTCTAAGTTGTACACTCAAGATGTTGACTTTGACAAAAGCCAAGAAGGGGGGCAAGTAATCATCACCATGATCCTTACATAGAGTTGACAAACTCTATCCTAGGGTTCTAGTTGAAGAACACTTCTAGTAAAGGTGGGTCTTTTAGACTTAAGCAAATTCTAATGGCTAGTAGGTTCTAACTTAACTAATTTAGGGCTCAAAATGGCTTAACAAAGTCAGAAGGAGGGTAATGAGCTATCTATGACCCAAGGGTCAATAGAGAGAATTTTCTTTGGACACAAGGACACAAACAACTTGATGTAAACTAGAAGGTTTCATCATTGGGAAATAACTTTACAAAGTTGAATAAATAAAGCAAGAGCATGTAACAATAATCAAGATCAACATTTAACATCTTAACAAAGATCAAAAGCAAAAAGGTAACAACCATCAATGCAAGCAAAGAACATGTGTAACAACAACAAGTTCATCTATAACATTCAAACAAGATTAATGCAAACAAGTGACAACTTGAAGCAAGCATGTTATAAGGATCAAATGAGATCAAATGTAACAACATAAGACCAACTAAACATGTATTGATGACAATCAAAGAAGCAAGAATACAAGAAGTGTTACAACAGTTCAAGCATGAATTCATGATTTCATGGGGAGAAGTAAACAAGTTTCATGGTAAAAACCAAGTCAACAACAAAAACATAGCATGTTATAGTTCTAACAAGACACATAAACAAGTAAAATGAAGCATGATAAACATATTCAAGAGGTCACAACATCAAGAATCATGTCAAAGTTCACAAATGAAATTGAAAGTATACCATGCATATTCAAGCATTCACAAAGGCAAGAACAAACCCTAAACATGTTATGGTTCTAACAATACATATAAACAAGTAAACTAAGGTGTAATGGTATTATTCAAGAGGTTACAACATCAAGAATCATGGCAAAGTTCACAGATGAAGTTCAATAGACCATTTTCACATATATACATTCATAAAAGCAAGTATGAACATGGTAAGGCAATGAATCAAACATATTTGAATATTTAAACATGTTAAAAAACATATATGAATCATAAAAGATCAATCTCACTAGAAGAATCAAGTTACAAGTTGAAAATTTTCAAGAACACCAAGGTAAAAACCCTAAAAAATACATGCTATTCAAGTGGACCAAAGTATTTCTAGGATAACAATACTTAAATTATGTCTTCAATAAATGCAAATATACATGTTAAGCAGTAGTTTTCAAAAATAATGGCATCAATAGCACAAAAAATGAGCAAGTTATGATCATGGAAAGTTGGTGCACCAATGGGGGCAAAACTAAGGCAAGGCAAGGTCACAACCTAAGGTCATTTGCATGAAGGATTGGAGCTCAGTCAAATCTTAACCAAATGAGGTGAAACAAAAGTGAAAATTGTGTATTTTTTAACAAGGAATTCAATGGTACCATTTGTTTTTCCATACCATGAACCCACAAGAAAACTCGATAGCATCAATACTAGGGCAAGTTTAGTGACAACCAAATGCAAGAACATGTGAACAGCATTGTGTAGTGGTGTTCTTTATGAAACAAGTATACAAACATCACATATACATCATATATAGAGGTTGGCACAAAATAAGTTAAGAAATGCACACATGGTTTGACAGATTGGATGCATCATGCCAAAAGTGACTAGGTTGGGCCTAGTTTGTGTCCTGAGTTTGACAATTCAAAAAATACATATTTTGCTGCAAATAATGGTTTATACATGACACGTAACATATATAAATTATGTTCAAACAATGTACAACATAAAATCATAGCTAGAAGTCATGGTAGCATATGAAATGCAAGTGAAAAGTTCACATTTATGAGTTTTAGGCTTACCTCTTGAAGCAAGCTTGAGCAATAAGAAAACAAGAGATTTTGAGAGCTCTTCCAAAGTATAAAAATGCTCCAAGGATGATGAATATGTGCTACAAATAACCCTCAAGCCAGTTGGTGGGCAGAATGCCTTGTAAGTGAAGAAAAACCTCCAAAATCCAAAGATGTCCAAAGCCAACTCACTCAATCCTTGTTACAGAAGTGTGGAATCATCACGGAAAGTTTATATATGTTATTTATAAAGTATTAGATGTCTCAAAGCAAAAGTAAATGCAATGGTTTGAAGGTTTCCCTTCAAAATGTAGAAAAGTCAATAAATGAGCTTTTGAGGGTTGACTTTTGGTTTGGATGGCTTTTTGGAAAACGTGAGGTTTTAGACAGCTCTAACACATCATTTTTGATGTGTTTGAAGCTTTTTTTGAGTGTGACGAGGTTTGGAAATGATTTTAGAAGAGAAAATGCAAGACAGATTTGGAGGTGTTTGGAAACTTGGTGAAATTTTGCACAAACTTGGTGATTGAGTGAGGGGAAGAGTTTCATCTGTTTCTTAGCATGTAAATGGTGTCTTCTTGATGCAAGGATGAGGTTAAATTTATAGGCAAGTGTCTTAAGCAAGAGGTATGGGCAGAAGTGAAGCAAATTGCCAAGTTTAGCCTTCCATCATGAAAATCTTGGAGTTTTTCAATGTAATCTCCATCTCTGGCCTCAAGCCATTCTACCAAGATCTTTTCCATTCCCTATAGGTTATTTTAATCATGCTTGAGAGGGTAGGAGGTTACTGGTTGCAGTCAAGTTGGTAGTTTGAAGAAGGGCATCCACCATTTTTTTCTTTCTTCACTATTCGCTTTTGCAACTTGCATTAAACAATGATTTCCATCAAATCTTGTGCTAATCTCATGGGATATGGTGCTATACACTTCCATTAGAAATTTTAAGATCAGAAATGAGCCTTAATATTTGATTAGAGTTGATTTGGGAAGCTTTGGAATCAAGTCATCCATGCTGAATTGGTTTTGCAATAGTGAGTTTTTGCCAACTTGTGGACTTTGGTTCTTTCTAACCATGAAGAGTTATGGAACCCACTTGTAATTTCTAGAAATCCCCCATTAGGTACTATGACAATGATGTTTGAGGTAGGAACATATTCCACTTGAAACTAGGTCAAAAACCCTTGTGAAGATGCTGAAAACTTGACTTACAAGTCAAGAAATCTTGAAATATTTGTGTATTTTCCCCTTCTTGCCTTGTTTTTGCTCATAACCCAAAATACACGCATTTTATGCTCATGAGTGCATATAACACTTTTGAAGAACTCATTGAGACCTTTCCAACAAGCTTTGAACCACTCCATTTGGATGTGTGGTTAAGGAGTTATGGCCCGGCCCTTTTCAAAACCCTAATTTCCCGACTTTTCGATTACTTCTCAATTCTTGATCAATTAGTCACCAAACTTCATGATTAGATATTAAATGATGTTGGGAACATATTTGGCTTCAATTTTGGGTTAAAACCCTATTGGTCAATGGGTTGACGTTTCAATTAGACGAACTGAACAATCGAAAACCCTTAAGTCGACTGTTGGTGTCCTGGGTTCTCTAAGGCCTTGAAACTTCTTGGGTAGACTTCCTTGGATCATACGAGTCTCATGGACCATAATTCAAGCTTTGGAATACCCTTTAGATCAAAATTCAAACTACAGTTGACTTTCCCAATTAGAAACCCTAATTAGGGTTCTTGTACTGCATTGTTCTTCTTTCTTGGGTGACAACCTCAAATTGGATTCATTCTTGATCCAATGTGATATATTTGATGACATGAACACTTGATATATGGAGGATCAATCCAAAACTTTGATTGATCAATCCCTTGAAACCCTGATTTCTAACTGTGTGAAACCCTAATTCATTTGTATCTTGACAAAGATCAATCTTGAAATAGGTTACGGTTAGATAATCAATGTTGATGCTCTTAGAATGATGTGTTATATAGGGGTCAAAATTTTGGGTATAAAATTTTCCCCTATTTAAATATCTTCACCAAATGGTAATGAGAGTGACGATCTCCATAGAATTATGGTGAACGGTATTTAAATATAGCAAAATGTACAAATGCTAAAATGCAATGAATTCTAAAATGATACTTCATGATGCTTGAATGTAAGACAATGCTGACACACGAGCAAAAAAAAAAGCAAAACAACGAGTAACCATTCACTGGGGACCCGACACACTGGGGAAAAATATGAAGCATATCAAACAATTGTTCAGATATGACTAAATGATGATAGTCCGAAGGGGACCCTTCGTGGGGGATAGGAAACAGAAACTCCACTGGGGAAATCTAACCTCACTTGGGGAGAACAAAATCTTTAAAAGGGAAATGCAAACCCAGTGGGAAGATGCATCAAAGGAAGAACAGATGAGAAACCACACAGGAGAACAAGAGTCAACAGACTCGGACCCCAACTGGAGATTCAAAAGACGAGACACGACTCCTATCGGGGACAACTAGATATTCAAAGGGATTCCCTTAATGAAGAGTTCAAACGGGATCTTTGGGAGGAGACTAGAAACAAGACTGGACCCACCAAGGAGGCTAGTAACTTCTAAATTTTCGGGACTCTGCTGAGGAATACAGACATGTTAGGGATGTTGGTAACAACCAATCATCTGAGGCTCCACTGGGGATACTGGTAACAACCAAACATCCTGAGTTTAGAGATAGGTGAGCTTTTCCAATAACCAACAGACTTTAAATCATGTTAATAACGACTAGACTTTAGAAAAGTAGATTGATAACAACCAGGTATTATACCAATAACAATTGGATTTTTAAACAATGCCAGTAACTACTGGACTTACACTAGAAAAACGGGTAACGACCATGCTCCATGCCAATAACAATTGGATTTTTAAACAATGTCGTAACTACTGGACCTCTTGAGAAAGATTGGTAACAACCAAATCAAAGTACCAATAACAATTAGATCTCACACAATGCCAATAACTACTGGACATCCTGAGAAAGATTGGTAACAACCAAATTAAAGTACCAATAACAATTGGGTCCTAAACAATGCCAGTAACTATTGGACCTCAAAGGGGAGATAGGTAATAACCATATCTTATACGAATAGCAATTGGATTTTAAAAACATAGTAACTACTATGTCTCAGCAGAGTCTATTAACCAACGGAACTTCAGTTAGGCGTAGATTTAGGTAAACACCAGATCTCAAAGATAAGTATTAGTAACAACTACATCTTGGTAGACATCAATAAGCAGTATCACATATTTCTAGTTACAACTAGTCTCCCTGGGGATATAAACATTTATCATAATAATACTTAATCCAGGTAACTTGACAAAGTGAGCCCGTGACAACAGGTTTGGAGCAAAAGGATTGGTAACGACCAAAGGATCTCAAAGGCTACAGCCAGAACAGAAGCATGCAAACAGATGCGTATGCTAATGGTATGATGCAAATGTAAATGCAGACCGACTCACAGAGAGAAGGATGATAAAGGAAAGATGACAATTAACTTCACTAGAGGGGAGCCTAATCATACCGAGTCCTTATGTCACTATCCAGGATAAAATCTTTCACTAGGGAGAGCAGAGTAACTTTACAGAAGGGATTTGGTCATTGCTTTTACAAACTCGCGGAGGAGAAGTCACAACTTCTGTAGCATGGCGGTCTCTGAGTGCAACCATATCTGAAGATGATGTTAAGCTTTCTATTGCTCTGCTCTCACGAGAGGAGTCTAATATCTTCGTGTCATACCTTTAAAGTTACGACTTGTTTTTTAGATTAGTTTTTCAAAACTGATTTGTTTTTTTCAAAAACACTTTGCTTTCAAAACTCATTATTAACGAATAAGTGAAATTTTCATAACAAGAAAAATACATATCATAACAATGATTGGTCCGAAATATGATTTCATTAATAAGCGAGAACCTTACAAATGGCAAAGTCTCGGGAACAATTACAATTGGAAAAATGGCAAAACAAAACAAGATGGGTTACAAAATCCAACAATGATCTGGCCCTACTAACTAGTAGTCCATATGATTTGCTGCTTCTAACGAGAATGGAAAATAGTGATCCTCTTGATTATCTTTTGCAGGCTTAACAACTTCTGATGCAGTAAAAGCCTTGTCCCTAACTTTTTCCTGAATTGCCCTTCGGGTTTTCGACTCAGTGAGTCCTCTTTTAGGCATGGTATTTCCTTACTGCATCCGAGTTGACGGGGTACTTAAGTTGTTCGTCGTCTATTGTCTCGAGAATTAGAGAGCCCCCATAGAAAATAGTTTTCACAACAAAGGAACCATCATAGTTGGGCATCCATTTTCCGCGCATATCCTTCTGAATTGGAAGGATTCTTCTAAGCACGAGTTCTCCTTCCTTGTATTATTTGAGGTGGACCCTTTTATCAAAAGTTATCTTCATCCTTTGTTGATATATATGACTATGGCACATCGCGATCATCCTCTTTTCATCGATGAGATTTAGAGATTTGAATCTTTCCTTTATCCATTCAGCTTCTTCGAGCTCTGCTTCTATTAAGACCCTTAGCAAAGGTATCTCAACTTCGATGGGTAATACTGCATCCATCCCATAGAGAAGGGAAAAGAGGATTGCCCCTGTTGAAGTGCATACCGATGTTCTGTGTCTGTGCAAGGCAAATGGTAACATTTTGTGCCAGTCTTTGTAGGTTACAACCACCTTTTGCATTATCTTCTTCATATTTTTGTTTGCAACTTCAACAACACCGTTAAACTTTGGTCTATATGGTGAAGAGTTGTGATGTTTAATCTTGAAACTATCACAAACCTCTTTCATCATTTTGTTGTTCAGATTTGACCCATTTTCAGTGATAATTTGATTAGGGATGTCGTATCGGTAGATGATCTCTTTCTTGATAAAACGGGAAACCACCTGTTTGGTTACATTTGCGTAGGATGCAGCTTCTACCCATTTGGTGAAGTAGTCGATAGCGATGAGGGTGAAACAGTGACCGTTGGACGCTTTGGGCTCAATTTTCCCAATCATATCCATGCCCCACATTGCGAATGGCCAAGGCGATGTCAATACATTAAGAGGATGTGGAGGAACATGCACCTTGTCAGCGTAGATCTGGCATTTGTGGCATCTCCGAGCAAAAAGGATGCAATCTGTTTCCAGGGTCAACCAGTAATAACTAGCCCTCAAGATTTTCTTTGCCATGGCATGACCGCTCGCATGAGTGCCGAAGGCACCTCCGTGTATATCTGCCATCAACAGGTCTGCCTCTTTCTTGTCAACACATTGGAGCAGGACCATATCATGATTTATTTTGTACAGAACATCGTTGCTGATGAAGAACTTAGATGACAATCTTCGTATAGCCCTCTTGTCAATTTTAGAGGCATCAGTCGGAAACTCTTGATTCTGAAGAAACTTGTTTATGTTATGGAACCAAGGTTTTCCATCGGATTCTTCCTCTGCCATCATGAAGTATGTTGGCGCAGTCTTTCTCTCAATGCAGATTAAAGGAGCCTCGTTGACAAACTGGACCTTCCACATTGATGCTATCATGGATAAGGCATCTGTAATGTGATTCTCAACCCTCGGGACATGTTTGAAAGTGATCTTGTCAAAGTACTCGATCGTTTCCAAAATGTAGTCTTTGTAGGGAATTAGCTTCTCATCTCGAGTTTCCCATTCACCTTTGAGTTGGTAAATTACTAAAGCGGAGTCGCCGATCACTTATAATATCTTGATGCGAAGATCGATGGCAGCTTTGAGTCCCGTGATACATGCTTCATATTCAGCTATATTGTTTGTACATGAGAAGCACAGTCTGGCGGTAACAGCGATATATCCTCCAGTTGGATTTTCTAGAACAGCCCTAACATTATGTCCCTTTTTGTTGGACGCCCCACCAAACATCATCTTCCAACGGGATCCGGGTTCAGGACCTTCCTCAGAACCAGGTTCCGATTTCATTCTTTGAACATGCATCACATCCTCATCAGGGAACTCAAATTTGAGTAGTTGGTAATCATCTACAGGATGCTCAGCAAGGTGTTCTGACAAGACGCTTCCTTTAATGAATCTTTGGGCGACGTACTGAATATCATACTCTGGCAAGAGCATATTCCATCTGGAAATTCTTCTAATTTGAGCAGGATTTTCAAAGATATACTTTATTATGTCCATCTTTGAGATCAACAAAGTAGTATGGCAGATCATGTATTGTCGGAGACGTTTGGCCGCCCAAGCCAAAGCACAACAAGCCTTTTCTAGAGGTGAGTAACGACTCTCGCAATTAGTGAACTTTTTGCTTAGATAATATATTGTGTGTTCCTTCTTTCCGAATTCATCAGTTTATCCCAGAACACAACCCATTCAATCTTCCAACATCGTCATATACATGAAGAGCGGTTTTCCAGGTACGAGAGGGATCAACACCGAAGGTTCTTGAAGATAGCTTTTAATCTTTTCAAATGCCAACTGGTAGTCATTATTTCATGTTATTGCTTGATTCTTCCGTAAAAACTTAAAGATTGGTGCGTATATAGGAGTCAAATTTGAGATGAATCTGGAGATGTAGTTCAAACGTCCGAGGAAACCTCTTATTTGTTTTTCTGTCTGAGGAGCTGTCATCTCTTGAATAGCCCTGACTTTGTCGGGATCCACCTCGATTCCTCGTTGACTAACGATGAACCCAAGTAATTTACTGGATCGAACTCCAAATGTGCATTTAGCTGGATTCAACCTCAGTTGATATTTCTAGAGTCTTTCAAACAACTTTAACAGATGTTCAATGTGATCTTTTTTGCTTTGAGATTTAGCAATCATGTCATCTACATACACCTCGATCTCTTAATGCATCATATCATGGAAGAGTGCGACGTTGGCTCGCTGATAAGTAGCTCCTGCATTCTTCAACCCGAAAGGCATGACCTTATAACAATAAGTGGCCCATAGTGTTATGGATGTTGTTTTCTCCATATCATCTAGGTCCATCCTGATTTGATTGTAACCCGAGAACCCGTCCATAAAGGAAAATACTGCAAAGCTATTTGTGTTATCAACCAATGTATCGATGTGAGGTAATGGGAAGTCATCTTTTAGATTGGCTTTATTGAGATCCCGATAATCCACACACATCCTGACCTTTCTGTCTTTCTTCGGCACTGGCACGATGTTGGCCACCCACTCCGGGTACTTTGAAACTACTAAAAATCCTGCGTCGATTTGTTTCTTTACTTCGTCTCTGATCTTTAGGTCTATGTCTGGTTTTAATCGTCAGATTTTTGCTTAACAGGAGGACATTCTGGTTTTAGAGGGAGCTTATGGACCATGATATCAGTATCTAGCCCTGGCATATCCTGGTATGACCAAGCAAAAACATCAGCATACTCTTTGAGGAGTAGTATCAATCTGTCCTTGACCTCTGTTTCGAGTGATGCCCCAATTTTTACTTCTTTCTTTATCTCTTCTGAACCTAAATTGACAACTTCGATCTTCTCTTTATACGGATGAAGGTAGGCTTCTTCGTGCTCAGCCTTTCTGGTTAATTCTTCGGGAACCTCGAATTCTTCGTCAAACTCTTCTTCAGCTTGGAAAACAAATGAACCGTTACTAGAAGGAACTAAATGATCACTGGATTTTGCGGGTGATGGAGGCTTTCTGCATGGTTTTAAAGGGTTTAACATGATCAGACACACACACACAACAACATGCAGATGATGGATTCAATTTTAAGTTTTTCTAAAAAGATCGCCATTTTTTTCCTTTTTACAAAAAGTGAAAATGATGAAAAAGTAAATGAACAAAAAGGACAAGAGTTTTAACAAAAACACTTCTTCATTCATTAATCTTTTTAATCATAAAGTGGCCCATACGAAATGATTCGCTGGCCTTGGGCAAGACCAGGAATTCAAAGAAAACAAAAGCTAACAAGCAATGCATTACTTTAAAGGTAGCACTTTAGGAATTTCCACTGCCTCCCAATTGAGTAAGGCCGCTCCATCTCAGATCACCAGATTATTGAGGCTGCCCCTCTCCTCTTCTTTAATGATGGCGTTGACTTATACCCCGCTGCTTACAAACATCTCCTTTAGGGTTTTCTGCTTCCGAATGCTCTCTTTGGACGTTTCTTCCAGAGTTAGTTTGTAACCCAACCCTTGCTTGTCATTTTTGGCACGAGCGTTTACTTCTATAACTTCTCCCCATCCCTGAGGGAGTTGTTCCTTCATTGTAGCTTTTATGCTTTGCACGGAGGCAAAAGACGGACCACAGACTATAGCAGAATTATCAATTAGCACAGCATGAGCGATTTCTAGGGATTGAAATGTTGTTTCCAGCGCATCCTCATTGGCTTTGATGTATCAGAATGACGACAGGTTGCTCACCATCAAATTTTCCTCCCTGTTCACTATGACCAGCTGATCATCAGTGACAAATTTTAGCTTTTGATGCAGGATGAAGGTTACAGCTCCCACCGCATGGATCTAAGGTCTGCCCAATAAACAGTTGTAGGCTGGATTAATATCCATGACTTGGAATGGTACTTCAAAACATTGTGGACCCACCATTATTGGAAAAGTCACCTCTCCAAATACGGATCATCTAGATCCATCGAATGCCTTTATAACCAAAGAGGTTGCTCTCATAATTGCTCCTTTATGACTTAATTTTGCTAGAGTCCTTTTTCGCATTACATTCAAGGAAGATTTGGTGTAAACCAGGACTCTAACTAAAGTATCTTCTTCACATTTGATGGAGATGTGCAATGCACGATTGTGTTTGCAGCCTTCTGGCGTAAGATTATCATTGTTGAAGCTTAACATGTTACACATTGTGATGTTGACGACAACCGAGTCGAATTGTCCCACTGTGATGTATTTGGTGACGTGGGCCCGAGTCAATATTTTTAGAAGAGCTTCCCTATGTAGGGGTGAGCTGAGCAGTAGTGACATTACAAAAATCTTTAATGGCATCTAGTTCACTTGATCCACCACTCTATAGTCACTTTTGCAGATGATTCTTAGGAACTCTTCGACGTCTTCTTCTAATATCTCTTTTCCTTTTGTCTTACCGTTGACTACCGATTCTTTTGGAATAGTCTCCTTAGGAATAGTCTCTTTGGTACATAAATCCACCCACTACGAGTCATCCGACTCCCTCCGTCAATGTTAGTCATATCGGCTTGTTTCCTTCCGGATTTCACCTCTCGCCAGGAACTTTCATATTTCCATGGTACAACTTTGGAATTTTGCTCTCTCCGAGGCTCAAATCTTGGCTGAGCCTTTCCAAATCTGGGCACGGGATCATTGCAGAATATTGGTTCGACGGTACTGTATCGAGGCATCTTGTTATTGTCGGTATTTAACATCGCTCGTTTCTTAGGCTCCTCTGGTAGATTGAACATTGGTTCAATAACTACAAGGTCCTATTTTTTCTTCTTACTACTGACTTGTAGCTTCCCCTTGTGTTAGCTCACAAATTCGACGCCCATATTAAATTAAATTGTTTGGGTGAAATATTGAGTTCTCAAGGGAATATGGAAAAGCCTTCGAGTGGGTCTTGGCCATAAATGAAATCGAAGGCATTCACATAAGAAAGGAAGACTTTTGGGACTTAGAAAATATTTCTAAGGTTAGAGAAGTCACCTTTGACCGAGAACGCTGGCCAAATACTAGTAGAATTTGAAATTCAAATAAGGGAGGGAGTAGTTATGCTTTCTCATTTTTGAACTAGACAAGTGGCGGACATCCAAGAGGCAACTGCATGCAGCACAACAGTTATCAGAGGTTGATCATTTTAGGAAGTTAATAACAGTTAATTGTATTATTATAAATAGGGGCTCTAGCAATAGAATTCAGGGTGTTGTATTTTTTACTATTGTACAAGTCACTCCAAATTTACTCAAAGTATCCGTGTGTAGAGAAAAGAGTTTTAGGAGAATGTACGTAATGTAAAAACACCACTTTATGCTTTAATCGAATTTACTTTCGCTTTATCTTAAAAGAGTTTATCCTTTACTTCCTTGAAATTTATGTCTTTAGCATCATGCTTGGTTTCTCTTAAGTGTTTTTAAGCCCTTTCACCTTTTCCTTTCAATTCAATGTTCTTTCATTCCTGTCGAACCAGTGCCATTAGTGGTAGGTTCAGGGTCTACAGATATAAGGGCCTACATTCAGCCCGTTTTGGAGTATGTCGGGCCACAGGCGTCCGATCCCCAAACTCCTCCAGGGGGACCTTCGATGTTTAGACATTTTGTCCCTCCAGGGTTTTCACAACCATTACCAAGAAACCCACCATATGGAATGCCAACGTCAGTAATGCAAGGCCTCCATAATGCTCCCCCAGTATTCTCAGAGAATATGATGGCTTCACTGTTACAAGGATTAGGATTTGGGATAAATGTTGGTTGAAACAGTCAAAGTGTAGGTGTGGGGTACTCCACTCAGGGCCCTAATCTGACAAATACTTTGAAAGCTTGTTTGAGGCAGTAAATGGATTAGAGCAACCTGCAAATGGTGCAAATCTTATCCCAAACTATGGGGGAAATCTTCCAGCCCTTGATCCAGAATACTACTCAGACTAACCAACAATTAGCTGTGCAATTAGCACGTCTGGCAGAATTTATTGGTGTACCAGCCGCTGTCAGAACCACAGCTATTGTGGAAAACATTCCACGGCGGGACTTAGGGAACATACTTGAGGCGAATCTAGAAAATCAAGGGAGACTCGAACCCCTTAGACTCGAACCTCTTAGGGTCGAACCACCTAGGGGCCAAGCACCAATTCCGGTAGAGAGATAGCCAGAGGTGATTATGGTGGATCGAAACCAAGATGTTGACCATGCCATGCAACAGGTTTGACGTAATAACATAGTTGTCGATAACAACTTAGCAGCGATGGTCGAAAGAATAATGGCTTGAAATGGGTTAAACTCTGGTTTTACTAGGCCAAATTATACGTCACCAATAGTAAATTATATTCTCCAGTCATAATTACCTCCTAGGATGAAGGTGCCAAAGTTTACCAAGTTTTTAGGAGATACGACGGAATCTACTGTCGAACATGTTGCCTGGTATATGATCAAGGCTAGAGAGATTGCAAATGATGAAAGCCTTAGGATAAAATACTTTCCAAGCTCTCTCACTAAAAATTCCTTCACTTGGTTTACAACCCTACCCCCTAAATCAGTTTTTAATTGGACCCAGTTGGAACGTTTATTCCATGAAAAATTCTACATGGGACAAACTAAAATTTGTTTGAAGGAATTGGCTAGCATAAAACGAAAGTTTTTTGAGCCAATAGAAGATTACCTAAATAGGTTCCAACTACTCAAGGCTAGGTGTTTTACTCGAGTACCTAAACATGAGTTAGTCGAAATGGCCACTGGGGGCCTTGATTACTCTATTAGGAAGAAATTAGATACCCAGTATCTGAGAGATATGGCCCAACTAGCTGATATGGTTCGACAGCTAGAGCGTCTTAAAGAAGAAAAGGCTAAATTTAATAAGAGTAAGAAGGTAGCTTATGTTGAATATAATGAGAATATCGAAGGTTTACATGATGAACCATTGTACTTCGACGAGAATGAAATAGATGTTGCTGAATTAAAGTAGGGTCCCCCATATGCTTGTAAAATGTTAGCTCCTCCAAATGGAAAAAGTTCGGTCGAATCTGAAAATAATGACAAGTTTCCAAAGAAAACATATACTTTCGATATCACTAAATATGACAAAATTTTTGATTTGCTAGTTAAAGATGGGAAAATGATAGTACCTGCTGGCGCTAAAATGCCACCTTTAAAACAAAGAAAAAAAAGAGGATTTTGTAAGTACCATAATTTTTTGGATCATAAAACTTCTCAATGTTTTCTTTTCAAGGATTTGGTTCAGAATGCTATCCAAGAAGGAAGATTAAAGTTTGGAGAGAAAATAAATAGTCAGATGAAAATTGGCTCTGATCTATTGCAAGCGGTGGATGCCCACTATGTTGAGCCCATATAAGTACATGTGGTCGAAGTTGCTGATGGCTTCAACTATTCGATTAATATGGTGGAAATTACTGAAGATTTCGCCAATGATATTGTTCTAGCCAAGGTCACTATAGGCCTTGGGAATAATACCATAGAGAAACTTATGAATGAGGTTGTTGAAGGCCTCGACAAAGTTACTAATGACTCGAGTGATGGGGACACTGAAGATTCCAACTTGATTTTGGTAACTAAAGAAGTCGCAGATGTTTTTACTAGGATGGATAGGGCTGCTGAAAGCCTTAAGTTGGACTTCTATGGTCTGAACCTGAGTGATGACGTCGACATGGACGTAAATATGGTCGAAATAACTCCACATAAGACCATGGAAGACGATGAGCCAAGTTGCCAGGAAGAGAGCAACAAAGTGGCATACCCAAGACAGGAAGAGACCATGGTCGAATTCCTTCATCGCTGCCAAAAGAAAGGGTCTGGTGTCATGTTGTGCCCTAGATGCAGCACAATCTTTGACCAGAAGGCTGCCCAGAAACTCGAAGGGGTGCGAAAGGAAAAACAGAAGTGGAAGAAGGCCAACTATGGCCCTCGAAGCATCGATCCAAGAAAAACTAGGTCTAATACTATAGCCCCGGGAGCAAGGCCTGCTACCTTTAGGTCATTTGCTGAAATTTCTAACGGAAAATGGGTCAGGCCTAATGAGGACAAACATAAGGGACAGCAGAAATGGAAGAACTTCGATGTCAACCGTGGTTCTTCGGTCACCTATCACAAGGAGTTTCAGTCCTCCAAAACTGCACATATCTCTGAGAATTACAAAGGGAAGAACCCAATGTCGCGATCTCAATGGAGGAGGAAAATAAGAAGAAGGAAGGCCCTCAGGGAGGCTTCATCGAAGAACTAGGGAGAGTCCAGCACTAATGCCCTTACTGAGAACAAAGGGAGTCAACTCAAGATTACTAAAAAAATGTCTGTGGGGCAAAAATTATTCCCCTCACAAGAGGGTGAACATAAAAGGACGATCGAGGATGATGAAGAGATGACGGATAACTTCGACTCCGACTTTGATGCCTCTTTGGATATTATAGTAAATATGGTATCTGTAATGCCCAGGGACTTCGACCAGATTACAGAGGTCGAGAATCTAGATGCCTACACTGAGGCAGAAATGGCGGCACACAAGCCTGTGTGCTACTATGTCATGAACAACGGGTGCATAGAAGAACAGAATGCCTTCTTCGAGCAACCTACAGAGGTAATGAAAATTCATCTGAAGCCTCTTTACATCACTGGAAAATTAGAGAACGTGCCAGTGAACAAAATTCTTGTGGATTATGGTGCAACGGTAAATCTGATGCCACACTTTTTACTGAACAAAATTGGCAAATACGACACAAAGCCACATAATATGGTTCTTTCAAATTAAGAAGGAAAAGTTGGCTCTACAATGGGTGTAATACAAGTTGACCTGACAGTTGGGACAATTACTAGACCAGCTATCTTCATGGTGGTAAAAACAAAGGCTAATTACAATCTGCTTTTGGGACGAGAGTGGATACATGTCATTGGTGCAGTGCCATCGTCGATGCATCAACGAATCCCTATTTGGAGGCCAGACGGTATAGTAGAGAACATCGAAGCTGATCAAGGGTATTTCAGAGCCCCTATAAATCATGTCGACCAAAGGCAGTTTGACAAACATCTTGCTAACATTACCCCTTGCGCCCCAGCAGATTTTGAATTTGTCATGGATGATTAGACATTATGCTCATTATACTTACACCCTGTCGATGGTTTCCAGTGGGATAAGGAAGTACCAGGAGAAAGGCTTCCATTGTTAGAACACAGATTGGTGTTTCTTATATCTCTATGTTTTGATGATAACTCTTATGGAATTTTGTATTAAGAAAATATATACTCTAAAATTTGTTCAAGTATTATTGTTGCAGGTATTAAATTGAATACTCTTAAAGAAGCAAAATACATAAGTACAAGCAACTACGCAAGGCTCTGAAGCATCAGATGCAAGACAATCAGAAGACTCTGAAGCGCTGCCAGAAGAATCTGAAGCAGAAGCTGCAGAATAATCTGAAGCGTATCTGAAAGAATTATATGAAGAGTTGAAAGCTTTGATCAAATCAGACTCTAATCAAATTAATATTCACGCTCAAAGCATATACTGCTGCATACTCTGATGAAGACTCTGATCAAGATTGAGACTCTGATATATCAAGCTCTGATCATCTATCAAGCTCTGATCATCTCAAACATTTAGCTCTGATCATCTTAAGCATTTCACTCCTTCAAAGCTTGTTACAAGATCTGAAGTGCAGATTATCAAGACTTCATCCTGAAGGAAGCTTGTTGAAGAAGCTGTAAACTTGATTGGACGTGGTGCTACTTCCAATGTAACCAACGGCTATTTTGTCCAATGAAGAGATATGGTTCAAATCCCAAAGCTTCTACAACCATACTTTTACTGCAAAAAGCATGTCTCTGCCCATACCTTTTGGTGATGAAAAGTCTTATATCTCAATATAATATTCAGTTGCACATTACTCAAAGCTATTGGAAAAAGCTATAAAAGGAGAACTTCTACCACATTTAGAAGTTGTTAGCTCATTCAGAAAGAAATATTTATACACACGCTTGAAGCATCATAGTGAAATCTCTCAAAGTTCATATACTTTTGTTCTATCATAAAACTGTATAGTTTTATTTGTACTTAATCTTAAGTGTAAATATCACAGTTGTGATACAGCTTATTAGAAGCATTTAAACACTTGTTTAGTTTACATTAATTTGTAAGAAGTTCCTTGAGAAGACCAAGGTGTGGTCAGTAGTTCTTGAGAAGACTAAGATAGTTGTTCTTAGTGCTTACTATTGTAATCAGTTGATTGATAGTGGATTAAGTCCTTGTGGAGAAAGGCAAATCATCTTTGAAAAGGTGGACTGGAGTAGTTGAGTTCAACAAACTAGGATAAAAATCTTGAGTTGTTTTTATTGCCATATTATTTAAAACTCTTATTCAACCCCCCCCCCCCCCTTCTAAGTGTTTTTCTCACCTTCAGTTGGTATCAGAGCTCCGGTTCTGTTTGTGCTATCACTTAACCGTGACCAGAAAAGATCCAGTGGGAAAAACTCTTGATATTCTTGGTTGATATTCATTATGGCTGCTGAAACTTCAACATCCAGCAACAACAAATATGAAGAAAGAGTCAGCACAAAACCTCCCATGTTTGATGGAGAGAAATTTGACTATTGGAAAGATAGACTAGAAAGTTTCTTTCTAGGATTTGATGTTGATCTTTGGGACTTAGTTATTGATGGATATGTTCATCCCACTGATGGGAATGGCAAGAAAATTGACAGAAAATCAATGACTGAGGTGCAAAAGAAGGAATTCAGAAATCACCACAAGGCTAGAACTATCTTGCTAAATGTTATATCTCATACTGAGTATGAGAAAATAACCAACAGAGAAACTGCCTTTGATATATTTGAATCCCTGAAGATGACTCATGAAGGGAACTCTCAAGTTAAAGAAACCAAGGCTCTGGCGCTGATCCAGAAGTATGAAGCTTTCAAAATGGAAGAATCTGAATCTATTGAAGCCATGTTTTCCAGATTCCAGATTCTCACTGCTGGCTTAAAGGTTCTGGACAAAGGTTACTCTACAGCAGATCATGTCAAGAAAATAATCAGATGCTTGCCAATCAGATGAAGACCCATGGTCACTGCTTTGAAGCTAGAAAAGGATCTGAACAAGATTACCCTGGAGGAACTAATCAGTTCTCTGAGGAGTCATGAGATTGAATTAGAGGAAGATGAGCCTCTAAAGAAAGGTAAGTCAATTGCTTTAAAATCTAATAAATCTGTTAAAGCATTGCAAGTAATAGAAGAAAGCTCTGAAGAGTCTTCTTCTGAAGATGAAGAAGAACTATCCTTGCTGTCCAGAAGAATCAACAAACTCTGGGAGAATAAGCAAAGGAAGTTCAAGAACTTCAGGAAACCAGATCAACACAAAGAATCTTCTGGATACATAATATCTGGAGAATCCTCTAGACATAGACGATCTGGAAAAATAGAGGTTGTTTGCTATGAATGCAAAGAACCTGTGCACTACAAGAGTGACTGCCCAAAGCTTTAGAAGGAGAAGCCAAAAAGAAAGTCAGATCACAAAAAGAAAGTTATGATGGCTACCTGGGATGACTCAGATGCATCTGATTCGTCATCAGAGTCAGAAGAAGAATGTGTTAATGTAGCATTCATGGCTGACATAGAAGACAATGCTGAATCATCTGGATCAGAATCAGAATCTGATTCTGAGGAGGTATTTGATGAACTTTCTAGACAAGAACTTGTTGAAAGTCTATCTGATATTCTTGAAAATTATAGCAAAGTTAAACTCAAATACAAAAAGCTTCTAAAGCGTGTTGAATTTGAGAGTAACAAGTTTGAATCAGAAATAGCTGAGCTAAAAGCTGAAAATCTTCAATTGAAAAATAATTTAGAATCTGCTCAACTAAACTCTGATTCGAAGTCTGAACCATGCTCTAAAAATATTTTATAAGAGTGTGACTATAGCTTCAGGAAGTTTCTAACTAAAAGCCTAGATAGAAGCAAGATGGCTTCAATGATCTATGGTATTAGCAGAAACTATAGAAAAGGTGTTGGATATAAATCTTTTTCTTATGAGGATTCAAATCCAAAACCTGTAGATAAACTGGATATCAAGTATCCTCCTTTATATTCTCAGTTTACATTTGGTCACTTAAATGATATTAAACACACAAGTTCTAATCAGAACAAACCTGTGTTTAATAAATCTAAAGCTAATCAAAACAAGTCTTATGTTGAAAGACAGAAGTTCAGAAAAAGCTTTAAGGCAACTAACCAAAAAGGACCCAAGAAAATCTGGGTACCTAAGGATAAGATAATCTATGTTGCAGACATCCTTAGCGCCGAAGTCAAGACTCCAGTCATGGTACCTGGACTCTGGATGCTCACGACATATGACGGGAAAAAGGTCTATGTTCCAAAGTCTGGAGCTTAGATCTAGAGGAGACGTCAAGTTTGGAGGGAATCAAAAGGCAAGATAATTGCCTCTGGAACCATTGGCAATGGTAAACTTCCTTCCATAACTAATGTCTTGCTTGTTGAAGGATTATCTCATAATCTATTATCCATAAGTCAATTAAGTGACAACTGTTATGACATAATCTTTAATAAAAAGTGTTGCAAAGCTGTTAGTCAAAAGGATGGCTCAATCCTCTTTAATGGTAAAAGGAAAAACAACATTTATAAAATCAGTCTTTCAGAACTTAAGGTTAAGAATGTTAAATGCCTTATGTCTGTTAATGATGAGCAATGGGTCTGGCACAGAAGATTGGGTCATATTAATATGAGATGTATATCTCAGATTAATAAACTTAATCTGGTCAGAGGACTTCCTAATTTGAAGTTCAACTCAGATGCTCTTTGTGAAGCATGTCAGAAAGGAAAATTTTCAAAATCATCTTTCAAATCCAAAAATGTTATTTCAACTTCAAAACCATTAGAGTTACTTTACAATAATCTGTTTGGACCAGTGAAAACTGCATCCATCATAGGCAAGAAGTATGGATTAGTCATTGTTGATGACTACAGCAGATAGACATGGGTAAAATTCCTAAAGCACAAGGATGAGTCACGTTCTATGTTCTTTGACTTCTGCAAACAAGTCCAAACTAAAAAAGATTTCAAAATTGTTAAAGTCAGAAGTGATTATGGTGGTGAATTTGAAAACAAACATTTTGAAAAATATTTTAATGAAAATGGCATTGCTCATGATTTCTCATGTCCTAGAACTCCACAACAGAATGGAGTTGTAGAGAGGAAAAATAGAACATTGCAAGAGATGGCCAGAACCATGATCAATGAGACTAACATGGCAAAACATTTTTGGACAGAAGCAATTAACACAGCATGTTACATTCAGAACAGAGTGTCTGTTAGACCTCTTCTGGAAAAGACTCCTTATGAATTGTGGAG
Source organism: Lathyrus sativus (assembly GCA_963859935.3). Classification (NCBI taxonomy): domain Eukaryota; kingdom Viridiplantae; phylum Streptophyta; class Magnoliopsida; order Fabales; family Fabaceae; genus Lathyrus; species Lathyrus sativus. Next base: position 401,579,309 of record OZ012740.1, read on the forward strand.
GAATAGAAAGCCAAGCATTTCTGATTTCCATCCTTTTGGATGTATATGTTTTATGCTGAACACTAAATAGAATCTTAACAAGTTTGATTCTAAAGCACAAAAGTGTTTCATGCTTGGATATTCTGAACGCTCTAGAGGCTACAGAGTATACAATACTGAGACACAGATTGTGGAGGAATCTATACATGTTAGATTTGATGATAAGCTTGGCAATCAAAAGCCAAAGCAGCTTGAAAACTCTGCAGATGGAGAAGTTATTCTCACAGAATCTAAGAAACCAGAGGTAGAGAAAGCTCAAGAAGAAGCTACGCCAGATGCAACTCCATTGGCTGCTCAGATGAATAACATGAATATTTCTGAAGAACCAACAGTTAAAGGATCATCCAGAATCAAAGCTTCTCATCTAGAAGAAATGATTATTGGAAAGAAAGATGATCTTATAAGAACAATGTCGTTTATCAGATCATCTAGAACATCACTCCTTGGGTTGGTGTCTATTATTGAACCAACATTTGTGGATGAGGCTCTGAGTGATAATGACTGGATACTTGCAATGCAAGATGAGCTGAATCAATTTACAAGAAATGATGTTTGGGATCGGGTTCCAAGACCAAAAGGTTTCAACATTATTGGAACAAAGTGGGTATTCAGAAATAACCTAAATGAGCAATGAAAAGTTGTTAGGAACAAAGCAAGGCTAGTAGCTCAAGGATACAGTCAACAAGAAGGAATTGATTACACTGAGACTTATGCTCCAGTGGCAAGGTTAGAATCTATACGCCTTCTTATTTCATTTGCTGCACAACATAACATCAGTCTATATCAAATGGATGTTAAGAGTGCCTTCTTAAATGGTATTATAGAAGAATAATTTTATGTCCATCAACCTCCTGGTTTTGAAAGTGATAAACTTCAAGATCATGTTTTCAAACTCAAAAAATCTCTTTATGGTTTTAAACAAACTCCCAGAGCTTGGTATGAAAGATTAAGTAATTTTCTTCTGGAAAAGAACTTTATCAGAGGCAAAGTGGATACAACTCTTTTCTGTAAAACATTTAAGAAAGATTTACTAATTTGTCAAATTTATATGGATGATATTATTTTTGGATCTACCAATATTATGCTGGGAAAGGAGTTTGCTTTGTCTATGCAGGCTGAATTTGAAATGAGCATGATGGGAGAACTTAGATTCTTTCTGGGAATCCAAGTAAATCAGACTCCAGAATGCATATATATTCACCAGACTAAATATGTCAAAGAGATTCTGGAGAAGTTCAATCTGAATGAAATCAAATTGGCAAAGACTCCAATGCATCCTACAAGCACACTTGGTAAGGAAGAGGTAAGTAAAAAAGTTGATCAAAAACTTTACAGAGGTATAATTGGATGTCTCTTATATTTGACTGCTTCTAGACCTGATATTGTATTCAGTGTTTGTCTGTGTGCTAGATTCCAATCAGATCCTAGAGAATCTCACTTAACAGTTGTTAAGAGGATTCTAAGGCATCTGAAAGGTACTACTAATGTGGGTCTGTGTTACAGAAGATCTGATGATTATAAATTAGTTGGATCCTATGATGCTGAATGCTGGAGACAAAATAGAATGTAAAAGTACTTCTGGAAGATGTCAGTTTCTTGGAAGTCATCTGATCTCATGGTTCAGCAAGAAGCAACCCACAATTGCACTTTCAACAACAGAGGCAGAATATATTGCTGCTGCTAGTTGTAGCACCCAGATGCTCTGGATGAAAAGTCAGCTGGAAGATTATCAGATTTTTGAGAGTAACATTTCTATCTTTTGTGATAATACTTCTGCTATATGCTTATCTAAAAAACCTATTTTACACTCTAAAGCTAAGAATATAGAGATTAAACATCATTTCATCAGAGACTATGTTCAGAAGAGAATTATTAATTTAAACTTTGTGGATACAGATCATCAGTGGGCTGATATCTTTACAACACCCCTTGCTGAAGATAGATTTAAATTTATTCTGAAAAATATAAGTATGGACTTATGTCCAGAATAAAATATTCATCAGATGAAATTTTTACTCAGATGATAAATGTCTAAACTCTGAAGTATTTTTTCATTTCAATTCTGTGTTTATTTCTTTGTGTGTAAATCTGAACTAACAAGGCTCAGAGGATCTGAACGTTGCCTAACGTTTCATTTATCAAGAAGTTTCAGAGGCACATGCAAGCAAACACGTGTATCTCAGAATCTGGAAAGGTAGAGTACACCATACTGAATTGACGTTTGAGGTATTGCTTTGAAAATCCAAAATCTCTTGATTTTCCCCCCATCTGTCAGAATCATAAATGCTTGAAATGATTTTATTCTTTGCATTATTGCTTGATATGATTATTTTCACTTCATTAATTGTTTTGTGTACACGTGAGAATCTGTGTGACCTTTGCTTGTCCAAATTTTTTTTCTATATATTCTTACAACACTTCACATTTCACACTTTCCACCATCCATCACTTTTTTTCATATGCATTTATGTCTTCTTTATTGCTTCCATCTCTTCTCAAAACCCATAACCTCACGTAAACCCAGACGTATCTCAAGAACATCAATGGCATCATCATCGTCAACATCTGCTCAGATGCAAACCTCTACTGCTGTTGTGTCATCTCCAAATGTTGTTGCATCATCTCCAAATGTTGTTGTGTACAAGGAACCAGTGAGAACTCTTCTCACTCCAACAAAGGATCTTGAGGTTCTGTGTGAAAACTTTGTGGATTTTGCTTCCATTGAAGAAAATGGTTTTGATCTCAAACCAACCATTAAAACTCAAAACTGGGCAAAGTACTTTGACAGGTTAATGGGTCCTGTTTATCCAACATTGGTGAAAGAGTTCCGGATACACGCCCAAGTTTGCCCTAAGTTCATTCATTCTTCTGTTCTTGGAAAGGAGATTGTTATTACTGAGAAGTTAATCAGACAGCTGATTGAGTACAAAGAAACTGATGGAATCACAAGTATGGCAACTGCTCGTGTGGACTTGGTTGATGTTTTTCAAGAAGTTTGTGTTTCTGGGGAACCATCCAACAAAGTCAGAGATCTGAAGCCTGTTTATAGAATCTGGGCTAAGATTTTCATGAGTTCTGTTTTTCATAGAAATTTTTCAAACTCTCCAGACTATGTCAACACAGAACAACTGTACTTCATGTTCTGTATGAGTAAAGGCAAGAAGGTGGATCTGCCTTATCTTCTGTTCAGTCATCTTCTGAACCACATAAAGGAAACAAGAGAAGAAGTAAGAGCTAAGGCTGGAAAGATCAGAAATTGGATCCCTTTGGGAAGGCTGATATCAGACATTCTAACAGAGAATGGTCTTGTAAAGCATCTGACTGATGCTGGTTTGACAGAGGATCTGGCTTACATTGTAGGATCTGTCATTAATGGGAATACTCTGAAAAGGATGAAGGTCATCTCAGAGCTTGCTGGCAAACCTAAGAAGTTTGACTCTGAAGAAGTCAGCATAATGAGGATTCCTATAGCAGATTTTCCCATGTTCAGTGCAGATGAACCTAGGGAAATCATTATGTCATTCATTTCTGACTGTTTGAGAAATGGTATTCCTCTGCCTGCCAACATAGTACAGAAGGAATGAGAAGTGTTGCCAAATCTTCTGAGAGAAAGGCGCAAGAAGAGGAAAGCTGAGGAAGGATCTGTTGCTCAGCCTAAGAGGAAAGCCTCTGATGCTGCTGACAAGCCTCAGAAGGACAAGAAGCTGAAGGAAAATCCTCCAGAAGCTAGCTTGGAGGAAATAAGAGAAACAATTAAATAGGTATTAACATCTGATCCAAAACCATCTGTCCCTTCACCCTCACCTTCACCTCCACCATCTCCTCATTATACATCTGCACCTCATACATATGAACCCATTTCATATCCTCATACACATTCTCAACCATCTTCTGTTCATCAACCATCTGAACCCCCTCAACAAAAATCATCTGAACAACAACCCCCCTCAACAAATACAATCTGAACCCCCTCAACAAACACAATCTGAACCACAACAACAAAAACAATCTGAACCACCCTCTTCTACTCAACCACCAGAAGAACCAAACATCCCAAATCCTGAACCCTATATCCCACAACCATCTAAAGACATTCTGGATGTGCAACCCATTGCAACCATGTATGTCTTATCTTCCACTTCACGTCATTCAACTGAATCATCTGATTCTGATGAATCTGAAGTTCCCTCACCAACCTCTTTACAAATTCCTGATCCTTATAAACCACTACCATCTGACCTACCTGCTTCTGAACAACACCTTCATCACCTTGCTCTTCGCTCCAAATTTAACTTCACAGACTTTCTACCATCTTCATCTGATGTTGTTACATCAATTCCATCTGATGTTGATACTTCTACACCTTATCTCACTATACCACAACCATCTGAACAACCACCATCTGATCAAACACCTCCTGAACAAACTCAAACAAGCCCTGAACCTTCATAAAAAGTCACCATAGAAGACTATCTGAACCCCAAACCCAAATCAGATGTTTCTACTTTGTTTAAGAATTTCAAGAAGGAAATGCGTATGGGGATTACTTCTGTAGAGAAAGAGTGTCTGTCTTGTATGGATCCTGCTGAATCTGAAGCTTCTTGGAACAGATTCATCTCAAGGTTCAACACTGCTGCATCTGATCTCAGAGCAGTTTGCGCTGATGATGCAAAGGCAAAGTTTGCTGAAATGGTCAGACAGACTCTGCTAAGCATTCTCACAACACCGGTGCTACTTCTGGAAGATGCTCCTGCTGAAGACTCTTCTCCAATGATAGAAGATACTCCTGATCCTCAGACTGCATCTAACATGGAAATTGATCATCCCAAGGCAACTGCATCTGCTTCTGCACCCTCTGCATCTGAAATGAAGACTGAGACTCTAGATGTTGTCCAAGAAGTTAAGGAAATCAGATCATGGATGGTAAAACAAGAGCAGACTACTGAGGAGATCAAAACTTGGATGGCTAAGCAAGAAGAGTCTACTGCAAAGATTACTGATCTTCTGGCCCTGATTGCATCTCGCCAGCCCTAGTTTTCTTTTCCATGCTTTTGCATTCTTGTTTGCACTTGTTTTCTGTTGTTTGTTTTCTATTTTCTGTTGTTTTGTTTTCAATCATCTGTTATCTGAACATCTTATCTTTTGTTCTGTTTGAATCTGAATGAATCTGGCTGTTTTGTTTTTCATTTATGTGTTATTTTCTTTTCTTCTGTTATCTCTTCTGTCTTTTAAAATCTTTTTGATTATGACAAAAAGGGGGAGAAAAAGAATCTGATTGTTCAATCAATAAGCAATACTAAAATGAAATTCAGACATAATTTTAACTAACATTGAATTTTAAGACTTTCATATCTTATTGTTTCATCTGACAAAAATTCTTTAAAGTTACCGTGAGAATTACCCAACCAGGCTCTAATCCTTGAAGCAAATCAGACTCTGATTCTGGAAGATAAACCAGACTCTTTATTTGAAAGAATTCATCAGGATCTGATTCTGGAAAGCATCCAAACTCTAATTCTTTATTTTTAACAAGGATTCCTACCAGGTTCTGAAATATACTCAAGCAAAAAGGAAAGTGTTCTCTTCTATTAGAGTATTCATTTCAGGGGGAGATTTTTAATCTTAGGGGGAGTTATATATTTTATTCCCTGTATTGAACAAAATTTCCTATGTTTTGTCATCATCAAAAAGTGGGATATTGTTAGAACATAGATTGGTGTTTCTTATATCTCTATGTTTTGATGATAACTCTTATGGAATTTTGTATTAAGAAAATATATACTCTAAAATTTGTTCAAGTATTATTGTTTCAGGTATTAAATTGAATACTCTTAAAGAAGCAAAATACATAAGTACAAGCAACTACGCAAGGCTCTGAAGCATCAGATGCAAGACAATCAGAAGACTCTGAAGCGCTGCCAGAAGAATCTGAAGCAGAAGCTGCAGAATAATCTGAAGCATATCTGAAAGAATTATATGAAGAGTTGAAAGCTTTGATCAAATCAGACTCTAATTAAATTAATATTCACGCTCAAAGCACATACTGCTGCATACTCTGATGAAGACTCTGATCAAGATTGAGACTCTAATATATCAAGCTCTGATCATCTATCAAGCTCTGATTATCTCAAACATTTAGCTCTGATCATCTTAAGCATTTCACTCCTTTTAAGCTTGTTACAAGATCTGAAGTGCAGATTATGAAGACTTCATCCTGAAGGAAGCTTGTTGAAGAAGTTGTAAACTTGATTGGACGTGGTGCTACTTCCAATGTAACCAACGGCTATTTTGTCCAATGAAGAGACGTGGTGCAAATCCCAAAGCTTCTACAACCATACTTTTACTGCAAAAAGCATGTCTCTGCCCATACCTTTTGGTGATGAAAAGTCTTATATCTCACTATAATATTCAGCTGCACATTACTCAAAGCTATTGGAAAAAGCTATAAAAGGAGAACTTCTACCACATTTAGAAGTTGCTAGCTCATTCAGAAAGAAATATTCATACACACGCTTGAAGCATCATAGTGAAATCTCTCAAAGTTCATATACTTTTGTTCTATCATAAAAATGTATAGTTTTATTTGTACTTAATCTTAAGTGTAAATATCACAGTTGTGATACAGCTTATTAGAAGCATTTAAACACTTGTTTAGTTTACATTAATTTGTGAGAAGTTCCTTAAGAAGACCAAGGTGTGGTCAGTAGTTCTTGAGAAGACTAAGACAATTGTTCTTAGTGCTTACTATTGTAATCAGTTGATTAATAGTGGATTAAGTCCTTGTGGAGAAAGGCAAATCATCTTTGAAAAGGTGGACTGGAGTAGTTGAGTTCAACGAACCAGAATAAAAATCTTGAGTTGTTTTTATTGCCATATTATTTAAAACTCTTATTCAACCCCCCCCCCCCCCTTCTAAGTGTTTTTCTCACCTTCATCCATATCTTGGCAATTATGCAGTAGACCCCACAGGGTGGGAAGCGAATTCAGTGATAATGACTGAGTTCGAAACATTGAAAAGAATTTCGGGCTATGTCGCTGAAACCAAACTTCAGGCGGCTTTAGAAGCTGCTAGTGAACATATGGTCGACAGGGCCAAGTTTGATTTTCACCAAGAAGTTCCTGATAAGGACTTTGACCCAGAACCACCTGACAAGGTTCAGGGTATTGAACAAAGCCAGAGGTTTGATGCCATCTATGATGAAGAGCCTTTGGGATTTAAAAAGGATCCGCTGGAAAACGATATTAAGATGCTAGCGCAGGACCCATTGGAAGAAGTCGATCTAGGAAAAGGGGTGACCAGAAGGCCAACATATGTTAGCGCCAATCTTGATCCACAACTTAAGGTCGAAATCGTTCAACTACTGCAAGAATTTAAAGATTGTTTCGCCTGGGACTATGATGAGATACCTAGTTTGAAGAGAGAATTGGTTGAACACAAACTGCCAATCAAGCCTGGGAAGAAGCCAGTCAAACAGAATCTAAGGCGGTTCGCCCCAGGAATTCTCTCAAAAATAAAAGAGGAAGTCGAAAGAATCCTTCGATGTAGGTTTATCCGCATTTCCAGGTATGTCGAATGGTTGGCTAACATTGTGCCTGTTATTAAAAAGAATGGGTCTTTAAGAGTTTGCATAGACTTTAGAGATCTAAATTCAACTACTCCAAAGGATGAATATTCTATGCCTGTGGCAGAAATGCTAGTCGATTCTGCCGCAGAACATGAATTTCTCAGCATGTTGGATGGATACTCTGGTTATAACCATATTTTCATTGCTGAAGATGATGTCCCCAAAACAGCTTTTCGATGTCCTGGAGCCTTAGGCACCTACGAATGGGTAGTGATGCCTTTTGGCCTAAAAAATGATAGGACAACATATCAGCAAGCAATGAATTCAATTTTCCATGATTATATAGAGACTTTCATGCAAATATATATTGATGACATTGTGGTTAAGTCTATTTCAGGGAAAAAGTACATAGACCATCTTCGACAATCCTTTGAGAATATGAGGAGACATGGTCTTAAAATGAATCCTCTTAAGTGTGCGTTTTGTATGCAGGCAGGGGATTTCCTAGGCTTTGTGGTCCATAAAGGGGATCGAGATTAATCAGAACAAAACCAAAGCCATCATGGAAGCGAAAGCGCCATCGACAAAGAAGGAGCTGCAATCACTACTGGGCAAGATAAACTTCTTGAGAAGGTTCATATCAAACCTAAGCCAAAAAACACAGGCCTTTTCACCATTACTTCGATTCAATAAAGTGGGGTTTGAATGGGGGCAAGATCAACAAGAAGCCTTCGATAAGGTCAAAGGCTACCTGAGCCATCCTCCAGTTCTTTCACCACCTTGTAGGAGTAGGAGTATAAGGTTGTACGTAGCAGCGTCAGACAAACCTTTAGGGAGCATGTTGGCTCAAGAGGATGAGAATGACGTCGAAAGAGCCATCTACTACCTCAGTAGAGTTTTGAATGACGTAGAAACTAGGTATAACATGATATAAAAATTATGTTTATGCTTGTATTTATCTTGTACAAAACTGAAGCAATATATAAAACCAGTTTATGTTTCGTCTCACTTCGATGTTATCAAACATATTTTGTCTAAGCCTATCTTGCATAGTCGAGTTGGTAAGTGGGCACTAGCGTTGGCTGAGTATTCTTTAACATATAAGCCTTTCAAGGAAGTTAAAGGAAAAGTGGTAGCATACTTTATAGTCGACCACTCCATAAATGAAAGCACTTTAAATCACGTCGAACTGGAACCTTGGAAGTTATACTTCGATGGCTCCAGCCATAAAGAGGGGACAGGCATTGGCGTGCTAATTATTTCGCCTGAAAAAATTCCAACAAAATTTAAGTATAAAGTCGAAAGGCTTTGTTCCAACAACGAGGCTGAATATGAGGCCTTAATAGCATGACTTGAAATTTTGTTAGAATTGGGGGCAACCCGAGTCGAAATAATAGGAGACTCATAGTTGGTTATAAAGCAGATTACAAAGGAGTACAAGTGTGTTAAGGAAAATCTTATCATGTATTTTGTAATAGCCAACAGACTACTGAAAAAATTTGAAGTGGCAACCATTCAACATATACCTCGACTGAAGAATCAAGTAGCAAATCACTTAGCTCAGATTGCCTCTAGGTATAAGGTTTCGAAGGAAAGTTTAGAGGAGGCAATCGAAGCTAAAGGTAGAGTCGTGTCTGTTGGATTACGTCCAGCAGATCTAGAAGCAATGAAGTTTGGATATTCTGATGAGGAAAACTTTGAGATTTTTACAGTGGATAGTCTGTTGGATAAAGACTGGACGAAGCCTTTGGTCGAGTACTTACGTAATCCAATAGCGTCTACAGAGCGAAAGGTTAAGTATCAAGCTCTAAGTTACGTTCTTCTAAGAAATGAGTTATTTAAAAAGACCCCTGAAGGGGTCTTACTTAAATGCATTAGTGAATCTGAGGCATATCTGGCCCTTTCGACGGTCCACAGTGGGGAATGTGGGGCACACCAGGTAGGCCATAAGATGATATGGTTATTGTTTCGTCAAGAAGTGTATTGACCTACTATGTTAAAAGATTGCATTGAATTTGCCAAGGGCTACCAGAAATGTCAAGTCCATGCTGGCATACAGCATGTCCCGACAAGCAAATTACATTCCATAGTCAAACCATGGCCTTTCAGAGGTCGGGCTTTGGAATGGATTGGAGAGATTCGACCTGCATCCTCCAAAAATCAAAAATACATTCTGGTAGGAATTGACTACTTTACGAAGTGGATCAAAGCGGTACCTTTACCAAAGGTGGATCAAGAGGATGTCATCGAGTTTATTCAAAAGTACATTATTTACAGGTTTGGAATCCCAGAAACAATTAAGACAGATCAAGGGTCAATTTTTACTGGCCGAAAGATGCAGGAGTTTGCTAAGGAGATGGGATTTAAACTCCTAACCTCTACACCTCATTATGCTCAAGCAAATGGTCAAGTCGAAACGGCTAATAAAGTGGTGATTGGTTTGATAAAAAAGCATGTGGGAAAGAAGCTTAAAATTGGCATAAGACGTTAGACCAGATCCTTTGGGCATGTCGAACCTCTCCCAAAGAAGCCACCAATAGCACTTCATTTCGACTGACTTTTAGCCACGACGCAGTATTACCTATTAAGATCTACCTGCAGTCAATTAGGATTCAGAGACATCATGAAATTCCTCGCGATTCTTATTGGAATATGATGTTAGGTGAGTTGGTGGATTTGGATGAAGAAAGACTTAAAGCTCTAGAACTTTTGAGGAGACAAAAGAAGAGAGTAGAAAAGTCTTACAATAAAAAGGTTAAGGTTAAGACCTTTTTGCCTGGAGACTTAGTTTGGAGGTTAATCTTGCCTATGGATCGAAGGGTTAGAGCCTTGGGAAAATGGTCCCCAAAATGGGAAGGCCCATTCCAAATTACGCAAGTATTTTTTAATGGAGCCTATGAAGTCGAAGAATCAAACAAAGATAAGAGAATCTTGAAAGTAAATTGCAAGTATTTGAAAAAATATAAACCAGCGCTTCAAGAGATTAAAATCTCTAGAGAATAATTCAATACATAAGGCAGAGCCAAAAAATGGTATTCATAAATGCAAAAATGGCTTAAATCATTACATAATCAAGTCTGAAAGACTATGGTATATTATGGCCAAAAGTAAATATTACAAAGAAATTAACAAGCTAAAATGGGAGATTCTCTTTCAATTTTAAATATCTTGACTTCTGGAGTTCGAGACTCCTTTCACACAAGGTTTTGTCGGACTTCAGACGGGCAACTTCTTTCTCCAACTCCTCAGCGAAAGTTATGTCATGATCAAGCTCTTTCGAGAGGCCGGAATCATCGAAGGCAGATAGCTCAACATTCTGTTTCTTGGCCTTCGAGATCTTGCTTCGGAGCTTCTTGATCTTTCTCTCCCAGGCAGTAATGTTTTTTTCATTAGAGGCAATCTCTTGCTTGTTCTTTTCTTTTGCTTCCTCCAATTCTGCTACCCTATTCTCAGACTCAGCGGCAGAAGCCCAAGCGGCAGCCTCACTCCCGGATTTGGTTAAAATGGATTTTTCAATCTGAGGAAGACGCTTGAGATCCCCATAAACTTGGTCAATCATGTTGCCAAGTTCTAGGATGATGGTGGTAGACTCAGGGGAAATACCATGAATGTCCACTTGTTGAAGAAGATTCTTCAGAGAGAGGTGGGTAACGTAGTCCATTTACAAGATAGTGAAAAGGTCACCCCTAAAGATTTTTTCTTTGATCTTCTGAAGGATGTTCTCTTCAGGCTTGCTCGAAGCTTGGTCTTCAGAGGTTGAAGCACTAAGAGTCTTGCCAGAGGAACTTCCTCGACTGCCAAGAAGGATCTTGATGTATTGTCGAGGATTGTTGACTTTCAAGGCATTAAGTTCCTTTTCAGTAAGGTCTGCTCCACACATAGTGGGCATTGCTTTGCCTTCAGTAGCATCAGTAGTGGCTGGAGTTCCAGCAACCTCGACTTGGGTTGGCTCATTGTGATGACCTTTCACAGTTTCCTCCTCTTCACTTTGACCATCATCTCCTTTGTCCTCATCTATTTCATCGCCAGTATTTTCATCACTATGGTCGTCCAGTTCAGATTGATGCATGGTTTCATCTTCCTCCATATCCTCTCTCCCTGCTGGATCAGCATTTTTGACGCCAAGAGTAACTTCCAATGGGGAATTGTCTTCATCAGCTAAGGTTATGTTTTCCTCCATATGAATGTCTCTCGTATCTTGTGTCTCAAGATTCTACTGTGCATCATCTTCTTCATGATCAGAGCCATCAGTTTGAGACTGTTGGGTAGCATTCTTTGCAGGCGAAGGAGGAGCTGTTTCAAAGCCAAGTTTATTAATTTCACCAAGTGAACTCATTCCAGATCCCAAATCAGACGTGGGATGGTAAGTGGGCTCACCTTGGCTATTTAGGATGGTGGCCAGAGAAGGAGATTTGCCCATCATTGGCTTCGAGCCACCTGTATCAGCCTGAATCAAAAGAGAAGTAATGTTATGGTAAAAGGGAACAAGGTGCAAGTGAAGTGAAATTTTGAGGAAAACTGAGGCGTGAATTACCTTGACACCCTCATCAGCAGGACTAGAATTGTCACTCTCAACAAGGATTGTGGCTAGTACCCATAGTAGAGGTTTATACACCACCACTGATGGGTGTAGTCATTTTGGAAATCTTAGTTGTCATAGGGTCAAATTGGCTACCAGGAACATCGATCCCTTGGCTGGCTTTCTTCCTCTTTTTCAGTTTTAGGTCCTCAGGAGGAGATTTGTCATCATCCTCTAAGTCGATGATAATTTGGGCAGTAGCTCTATTCAACTTCTTTGGAGGTGTCAGAGGTGGTTTACGAGACGCCTAAGTTACCAAGAAGTATTAGAGGCAATCGAGAACAGATTAATAAGAGAAAGAGGCATGAGAAATACCTTGTTGCCTTCAGCCTTTATCTCAACCCGTGGTTGAGGTTTACTTTTCTTGGGCACAGCTGCAAAACAAATGACGCTGCCACAAGTTAGTAATAATAGAGTTCAGATAAAGGAACCTAAAATCGAAGAAGGACGACCTTCAAGGATTTTGGATTCGATGCAAACATCTTTGATACCGACATGAAGGTGCCCTTTGAAACTGTTGAGCGTATGTTTAGTTGAAACCACCCGTTGGGCCTTGGGTTTTGACTATTGATGAAGGATCTTTATAGAATCCTCACAGATGAACCAATCTGGAAATAGAGGGGCAAGGGCCACTCCAAAGTCAGCAGATGGCAGTCGAGGAGTCTTTGGGGGAAATAGGGGGAAAGCCACTTCATAACGTTTCTCAGGAGGAACGTACGAGGGTATTTTTAAATTCTCCATTTTCTTTGAAAATTTTTCTTTCAGCATAACAGTGGCTTTGCAGATGGTTCGACTAACATCATTTGGTCGATAAGTAGTTTCAAAGTACTTCTGGAAGGCTTGAATCTCTTTGATGTGAGTAGATATACCTTTCTTGACCTTCTCCTGCACATCAACAAAAGCTTGGTCAATCAAGAGAATATAGTTGGAAACATCGAGGAACTCTGCAGTGTAATGCCTCGACCACCAGTAATAGAATTCTTGGGTGCAGAGGTGTGAGAGCTCGAAGTAAATAGGGGTAAGAAGAGATTTGTGGGCATGTCGAGCAAGATGAGTCGAACTCTCTATGCTATTGTAGATAGTATGAGGAAGGATCACATGAACCTTCTTATCATATAGACACTTGGGTAATGTCTGGACCAAGCCAAACTGTCGAGAGACAAGGTTTTGCAGGTAGGCCATCAAAGTTGTTTGGCCCCTTAGGAGGTTAAGTTTGTGGATGATGAGTCGAGGAATCAGAAAGCCTTTCCAAACAAGCATTGACTCTGCCTCATGCTTTTTGAACGCAGGAGGGAAGGCCCTAGTAAACCATTTAGGGTCTTACTTTCTTTCTACAAATGAGGCCATTTGTGATGTAAACTCGTATCATTTGGCGAACATCTTAATAAAGCCAGAGATGGATGCCCTGAGTGTCTGCCCCTATTCACTAGGGGTTAGCTTAACCAATCGAGTCCATTCGACTCACCTCTCTTTTATCTCTGGGTTTTCTTCGTCGATTGTCCCTTTGTTAGGAAGTCTAGTATCGAACTTGGCATTAAGCTAGAGTTGGAGTAGCCAGAAAGGCCCGGACAGCAAGAGATTTCCGTTACTCTCTTGACTTTTCAGTCGACCAGAACCTTCGCTCAGAGATTCATACAAGCTGGCCAGTATCATTTAACTTAGACAAATACCTCGATTCATATGTAGTTGGTTAGCTAGAGTAAGATACTTTCTGGCCACCTGCAGAGATTTGGTACAGAAAACACAACGAGAAAGCCACATAGCCAGAAATGCTATGTGTTCTTTCTCTTCGACAGTATCTATTTGTTTGTTGTGATAATGATTGATGAAGTGGGTATATGTGTGCTTGGTGGTGGAAAACCCTATGTTATCCTAATTATCCATTTCAGGATCATAGACCAATCCATGAGGTTTTAGCCCTGTGATAGCGGCTAGGTCAAAAAGAGTGGGTGTCATCATCCCACACGGAAGGTGAAAGGTGTAGTGGGTACTATCCCAAAAATATAAAGAAGAGGCCAGCAGAATGGGGCAGTAGGTAGGACCTGTCTTTGACATTATGATCAAATCATAAATCCCAGTTTTCTTCCAAGCTTCTACCTTGACCTTCTCCACTTTGGTCAACCAGTTCAAGTAAAGGTCAGAATCTTTGAAATAGGGAGTTGCTCTAAACAGCCTGGATCCATCATTCAGATACTTCAGGTTTACATCGTGTAAAGCTATACTATCAGGACCTTCAGTGGCTACTTTTGTTTGATCTTTCTTCCCTAAGGGTTTAGTCTTTCGATAAGAGGGAAAGAAGTCGCTAAGGGTTGAATAATTTGTTCCTAAGGGAGATAGAGGACCAGCTAAAGCTAAGGGTTTACCTGAAACAGTCACGGGAATCATTACCTGTGATTCGTAGATCTGCCTCTTTTCTTCTATGAGAGGTTCAGGAATGAACTGTTGGTTCTTCACCACTTTGGGCCCACTTAGTGTAGCAAAGGGAGGAAGCAAAGACACACTCTTTTGCCCCTTGACCTTTGGGTTTTTCTTCTGATCTTGAGTAGCAGCAGTGGAAGATGCCATTGATAAGGTTTTAGTAAAAATGGGTTTACTAAATAAAGGTTGGGAGTGTTTGGAAGAAATGCTTAGTGATTACTTGAGTTGGAAAAAGTTGAAATGATTTCTGAGATTATTTATAAGACATTTTGAAGTAATCAAAGGTCATTATTCATCATTGAGGGCTAAAGGTAGTGGTACACACGACGTCCCAGGAGTGAATATGGGGGCGGTGGTAGTTATTGCCTATACCCACGATCTCATAGATCTTAGAAGAGATGATGATGGTCTGGGATTTGGTGGGATTTCCAAGAAATTATTTCATAATTGGCCATGACGTCATGGACATGCTTGAAAAGTAGCTGAACAGTTTCTTTCAAGTCATGGGTAGTCAGTTACATTGACACCTACGCGGGGGTCGAAAGATGGCGTCGAATTAAATACTATCAAAAAATAGCCTTTTTCTTCAGCATGGTCGAAAAAGACATTTATGGGTGGCAATTTGTTAGCTCACAAATTTGACTCCCATATTAAATTAAAGTGTTTGGGTGAAAGATTAAATTCTCAAGGTAATATGGAAAAGCCTTCGAGTGGGTCTTGGCTGTAGCACCCCAAAATTTGACCAACCTCTTCTTTACTTGGTTTATGTTTCATTTCATTATTCTAGCATATTTCATTGCATATCATTTTGCATTTACAGGGGATCAAGTGTTTGTCTGTGCACCACTCAAGAGGAAAATCTTTATTGGCTTCGAGCTCGAGCAAAGGCACTGGTATAAATCATCAGAAGACTGTCAAGGGGTCCATAAGGTCTTATCATTGGTGGGAACATGATATTTAAGTTTGTTGAATGTCTCAAAGGTTGTAGTGGAGAGCAAAGGTTATTCAGTTCATTTGCACAAAGCCCCCGAGCCGAGAAAGGAGAAATTAGGGTTTCAATTTTTACCAGGATAAAAATTGTTTCTTGAGGAAAACTTGTTTCCATGGACCTCCACGTGCCCTAAGGTGTTTGAGGATGAAACATCGATCATGGCTTTTTATCAGAAAATCTCCAATTGGTCACTTGATTGAAAATCGGGAAATGCGGAGAAAAGTAAACTGTGCAACGAAAAAGTCAACTCCTGACTTTTTGAGGTCAAGATCATGATCCTTAAGTTCAATATGACCAATGGATGGAATTTGATCAAGAATAGTCAAGGAAATCAGGAAAAATCAAGAGTTGTTGAAAGTTTCCATTTTTGGGAATTAGGGTTTTAGAACTTTCCATTTATGGAAAGTTTTATGTTTGGAGCAGCCATATTCAAAGCCTTTTTTCTTCATGATAGAGGTTTCAAATGAACTTTTGGCTAACATCAAAGTTGTTCCTTGTGTTTCAAGCTTTCTTTTGAGTACCAATTCATAATCATAGGATATTTGGAGTTCAAGTTATGATCAATCAAAGTTGAGAAAAAATAAGTCAATTTTATAACTTAGAATTTTTTCTAAGTTATTTGTGGACAACCTTCATGACATGGTTTTTAACCTCAAATTTCATGGTCTTCCAATGATCCAATGGAACTTTCATCAACATGAAAGTTGTTCTATTCCATGCCCTCTTTACCAAGAACTCAAGTTTAGGGCAATTGGATTTTTGAGTGCCAAGATATCATTGATCAGAGTTGGGGGTTTGAGCATATTTTCAAAGCATGTATTTTGATTCATCTTGGCCTGTATTGCAAGTATTCATGCAGAATCATATGTTGCCCAAGTCATGCGTATAAACTAGATTTTTTCCCCACCAAACTTTGCTAAAATGGGACCAACCAAGCTTGTACCATTTTGTGGCATTTTGAATTTATCTTGCTCAAAGAGGAAAGGATAAGCTGCCCTCTATTCTGGTGCTTGTAGTCTATTTCTGTTTTGTTTTCCTGCTCCAACAGAGCTACCTCCAAGACAAGCATGCCTTTGTCTTTGCTCATCACCCACCCTTGATGAAGGGAATTTGGAATTGGTGCAAGTCTGTCCATTGATCTATCACCCTAGTAAAATTCCCCAAAACCCTTTTTTCACATCCTATATAAGCTAAAGATCAGCTGAATCAAAACCCTAATCAGTAGCTAGCCACCATTTGAGAGAGAAATCAGATTTTGTATTTTTGCTCCTTTGAAATTCCCACGAAAGTACTTCATTTCCTCACTATTTCCTAAACCTTTCTTCACAAATTTATCATCCCAATACCATTTGAAAGCTGCTTGCAAAAAGGAGAAGTTGAAGGTTCTACTCTTTCTCAAGTCATTCTGAAGTTTTGCTGTTGGTGTGCTTTGGAGGCTGCAAGAGGTGAGTATCACAAACTTTCTTGTTTTATTTGCATCATTAGCATTAAACATGAGCTGGTTTTATTTTGAAGTTCATTAGTTGTTGAATGTGTTTATGCCATGAATATGTTTGTTGCTATATGTTGTGAATCATGTTTCTTTTTCTTTGCTTGAAATTGTTTGATTTGGTCACAAAGGTTTGACTCATATTTTTGGATGTTTGGTATGAGAATATACCTTTGTGTGGTGATGAAGTTATAATACTGCAGCTGTTTGTTTCTTGTTGACAGTTTTGGTTCAGAGTCCATATATGCTCTACTCATTTGGTGTTTGAGCATGTATTTTTCTGTCAGTTCTTATGCTTGTGACAAGTTTGTTCAACCTCTGTATGTTCATTGATGAATACATGTTTGCTTTGTGACAGTAAATTTTGTGGTGCTTGATATTTCATGTTTGAGTCTAGAAACAACTTCATGTGTGTGTAAACTATTTTGAACTTTTCATTGAAACTCACATGTCCAAATTTCAACTCATAGGTCACTTTGTGTTTTAGTTTGAGTTTGTCTTCTCAATATCTAGGAGTCTCATGTATGGTGTATTTGAGGTGTGTGTGAGCTTTCAAACTATTTCAAATCTGACTGAATGGAATGATAACTTTGAAAATGCATTTTTAACACATAACTTGCATTTTATTTTAAAGAAGTTTAGCAGTACCACTGTTTTCATTATGCTTTTTTATGTGAGAATTACTTCTGTTTTGCCAAAACTGATGGAGCTTGGATAAAGTTTGTTTTGAAAATGCATCTAGATAGATTGCCTTGTTTTTCTACATCTTGGTATGTCAAGTTTTAAACCTCTGTTTTGGACTGCCTGTTAGCACCTTGGTAGGATCATTGTTAGAATCTCTGGCTGCTAAACTTTTGTTGGTAACTCATTTTATTTGTCTTTTCAACCTTAAATGGCCTTACACTCAAGATGTGTAAAAATCATAGCATGAATTGGGATTTATAAGCATATACCCCCACGGCTATATAGTGTAAGCAGTTTCAATAAGCATATACCCCCACGGGTATATATTGTAAGCAATTTCAATAAGCATATACCCCCACGGGTATATAGTGTAAGCAGTTTCAATAAGCATATACCCCCACGGGTATATAGTGAAAGTATCTTGCTTGCCAAACTTGTATGAGTTGTATTCATCAAAACATAGATGGCTTTGAATCTTGATTCCGCATGTTTTAGTTTTGTGTTGGTGTGTTTGCACTGTTGGCTGCCATAGAGGATGTGTGTTTGCATTATATTTTGATTGTTGCTATTGTTTTTTCTCCAAAACCAGGCTCCTTTAGACTGATGTTTTGATGTGTTGATCATGAGGATTTGGTGCTAGCTTAACATGATTTTGTTTAGATTTGTGTTTTGGTTTTGTCAAAAATCATTTCTTCATTTGTTTGAGTTGGATAGTTCACCAAGCTGTCAGCTTATTTTCTTAGCTTTGTTTGTGAGTTTGAAAAATATCATTGAGAATATTACTTAGATTGAACATTGTCATAATGGTATTGGTTGATTTGAATTGATGGGAATTGGTCACTCTTACTGCTGTGAGTTGAAATTGATGTATGTTGTTGTGTATGTGCACAATGAATGGGATTTGGTGTTGGGTATTGGTCTTTATTTGTTATTGCAAATCACAACTGCTTCTACTACTTGATGTGGACAATACCACGTTTCTGAAATTCATTATATCATGCTATGAAACTTGAGCACATCAACCTGATGGTCTTTGTTATGTTTGCCATGTCAAGTTCTCTACCTGTTGCTTTTAGGATTTGTTTTTCAAGCTGTTTGTTTGTGCAAATCCAGACCTTGGTCATTTGTTAGCTGTTGTTATGATGACAGTGTTTTGGTTATTGATCTCATTTATTAATGCCTATTTTGAATCATTGTTGGACACACACCATAAAGATCATGTTTCTGTCTCTGTTTACATCATGAACTCTTCACTTGAGTGCATCTGTTTGGCTTGGCCTGGTACTGTAGTGTTGCATTTGTTTTAATCCTGATTGATACCATTGTTGCTTAGATTCTGTTAACATTGGATTGGTGATTTGAAATCTCGTACTTGTGTTGGGCAGCTTATGAATTGGACACTTTCATAATTTGAGATCTCACTGCTGATTTGTTTAGAGTTAGAGCTTGCTTCAATTAGGGTCCACTCTTGTTAAGGATCTAACTGTTTTTGTTATAATATATGAATTGGTGTTTGCATTATGATGTTGAAGTTTGTTGTTATTCCTGTTTAGAAACAAAACTGTGTTGATTCTGTTTTTGTTGTGAAAATTGCTTTTCATCATGATAAACCTTTTGGCTGTTTAGACTAGTTTTGAATTGGTTGATCACTTTGCCGATTCATGACAGAAACTGAATCCTTCTTAATTTGCAGTCTAGCACATATGAATTTATCCACCATTTTTATTTTGAGAAACCACTCTTGAGTATGCCTTTGGTTTTGCTTATAGGACATTTGAGTTGAAAGCATGTGCCACTATGTCTTTTCCATTCTGTTTTGAACTCCCTGATGACAGTTGGTCATGAACTTTTAGGATTAGATTTAGTTGGTATCTAGGATCTCTTGGTTACACTTGTTTGAGTTTATACAGGTCTCTTTGTTGACAGCTTTGGTTTTGCTAATGATTTTATTTTGGTGTTGGATTTTCAAAACTCATTTCATCATTTTGCAACTCATGTGCCATTTTCTCATTCCATGTGTTTTTGATCAAACTTTCTGTTGAAATTAATTCTACCTCATATTTGCAACTTGCTCAAACCCTCACTTGCTCCTATTTGCCTCTGTTTTGAGCCATCACTTTGAAAACGCATTTCAAAACTCATAATTGCATGTTCATTCGAATTTCCATATGTGTGCATTATTTGAAAAAATGGTTGGTACCACTGTGTTCCTTGTGTTTTTTCATGTGAGATAGACTAAAGTTTCATTAGATTTGGTGGAGTTTGGATGAAGTTTGAATTGAAAACGCGTGTGTTTGGTTTCCTTTACTTTTGCCCAGAAAGTGCTTCGTTTCAAGTACTTATATTTTTTTGGGTGGTTTGATACACGGATGTATCACCACCCCAGTGGTTAATTGCCTTGCCATTTCACTGCCTTGTCACTTGTTCGATCCCCAGCGGGGACGTTTTTAGTTATTTTCATGTTTCTTTTCCTTGTTTTATATTCATTCTCCCTTTTCCTTTTTTATCACATGTGCGTGCTGGCTGGAGTGGTCATGTCTTAGGCCTGCAGCTTTGGTGTCAAGGGTTCAAACCCTTGTTGTAGCATTTCTTTGTTTTCTTTTTTTAGCATTTGTTTTCTTTTTATTCTATTTTATTTCTTCTCTTCTTATTTTTGTTTTATTCATTTTAAAATTAGTTTTAAATATTCTAAAAAATCCCAACAAAAAAAATCATTTGTCTATTTATTTTAAGTTTGTTATTTTATTTTCCATCTTTTATTTTATTTTATTTTATTTTTTTCATTTTTTATTAATATTATCTTTTTATTTTTGAATCTGAATTAATTTTCTTTCCTTCCGTTTCATCTGTGATTGCGTTATGTGATGTTTACTTGGCCTCGCGCCATGATCCCCCTAGGGTTCCTAGTCCCTCCATTTAGGATGGGAGTAGGAGATACATTAGGTGTTCAATCCCATGCATGATAACATTAGGTTAATTCCCCCTTTTCATCCCAACCTTAGGAGCATTGTACATAATAACTATAGGGTCCAGTTTCCCCTTAGATCGAGTCTTTCTCTTCTCACCTCAAAACAATCATAAAACACCTAATAAAGGTTAGTGAATATCGTACGTTACGAGCCTTAAGCTATTTGGGAAATGGTTGTTGGAAGGTTTTCTTTCAATAACTTGATTGTTTAGTATAGCACCCTTTGGGTGATATGCGACGCATTTACTCCTAAGTCATAGTCTCTAGTGCGATATAAATTGAAAATCATTTCAAAAACACTTCTTTCTCTAAAAAACACAAAAACAAATCATTCAAACCCTTTTTTCCCTTTGGGGCCTTTAATCAGAAAAATCTTTTCAAAAAGAGTGTTGTTAACTCTTAAATCTATCGCAAAAGGTAACGCCTAAGTCTCCCATGCTCGAGTTGCATACACCAACTGCTAGAACTACTTGTTAACCCTACTCGGGCCTAAAAAAACAAGTTGAACAAATCTGTGTTCCCCTTTTGCCCGAACTACGTTTGCTCCGATCTTTCATACCAGATGAAAGTACGTAGGCACAAGATGCGATGTCTTGGCGAGCAACCTTCCCCCGTTTTTTCACCCGTAGTTAGTCGAACTACATTGACTCTGACTTCTCATTTCAGATGAGATACGTAGGCACAAAGCGTCATTGCTTTGCCGAGTAACTTCTTTTTCTTTTGTCCTCAAGCCTATAGTTAGGTAATTTCAATCACCCTTTTAGATAGACAACGAGCGTGGATCCCGTCGAGTACGACGGACGTGAGGGGTGCTAATACCTTCCCCTTGCGTAACAGACTCCCGAACCCGAGATTTGGTTGCGATGACCGATCTTATCCCTCTTTTCATTAGGTTTTCTCTGAGCGTTTCCTTTCCCTTTGTTGGGATAAATAACGCACGGTGGCGACTCTTCTGTCATTGTCGGCCTCGATTTTTGCAGTAGCGACATTGGCCATAAATGAAATCGAAGGCATTCACATAAGAAAGGAAGACTTTTGGGACTTAGAAAATATTTCTAAGGTTAGAGAAGTCACCTTCGACCGAGAACGCTGGCCAAATACTAGTAGAATTTAGAATTCAAATAAGGGAGGGAGTAGTTATGCTTTCTTATTTTTGAACTAGACAAGTGGCGCACATCCAAGAGGCAACTACATGCAGCACGACACTTGTCAGAGGCTGATCATTTTAGGAAGTTAACAGCAGTTAATTTTATTATTATAAATGGGGGTTCTAGGAATATAATTCAGGGTGTTGTATTTTTTACTATTGTACAAGTCACTCCAAATTTACTCAAAGTATCCGCGTGTAAAGAAAAGAGTTCTGGGAGAATGTACGTAATGTAAAAACACCATTTTATGCTTTAATGGAATTTACTTTTCGCTTTATCTTAAAAGAGTTTATCCTTTACTTCCTTAAAATTTACATCTTTGGCATCATGCTTGGTTTCTTTTAAGTGTTTTGAAGCCCTTTCATCTTTTCCTTTCAATTTAATGTTATTTCATTCCTGTCGAACCATACACTTACATTAACCTTTCTTCATAAACACTGTCGAAGTGTTTAGTTTTTTAGTATTTTCTTTAAATTAAAATTTAGAACATGTCCTAGGATCAATCTAATCGATCCTGTGAGTCACCAAAGTTATATTTGGAAAATCAGCGGTTGTTTTCCAATTTTCACAGAAAACACCTTGTTGATTAATGACTGAATGTCTTTTTGCACAAGGTCACAACTTTGCGGGTTCTTGTTGCATTCTTCACAATCCTCATGAGTACTCTTGAGCAACCATGCTTGAGCCAATCTCTTGTGCAATTCCATCAATGGTGTTTTAACTTCAGCCACATCAGTGATTATTCTCATCTCAGAGCCTTCTCCTTCTTCCGTTATAGCATCCACTCCACCGTGCTTTGGCAGGGGATTATCCTTCACATTGGGATGATTATATTCAAATGACAGTATCTTCTTTTTGATTAATTCCCTGACAATGTCCTGTATCACAATACACCCCTCTAAATCATACCCAGCGGCGTTCTCATGGAACGGGCAATGTGCGTCGGGATTGTAGTATGGAGGCAAAGGATTGGGTGGGGCATCCAATTTTCTTGTTTGAATAAGTCCTCTGGCTACCATCATAGGATATACTTTGTATAACTCATTGGTATTGACTGTATTTTGGGCCTCCTGTTCTGATACGTCGGCCTGGAAGCTTGAGACTTGTTCTGATACGTCGGCCTGGAAGCTTGAGCCCTGGGCTGCTGCATCTGCTGATTACTGTAAGGTCAGTAATTGTACTGTTGATAGGCATTCGGTGCCCCTGGCTGAAGATTTTGTTGATTTTGTGTCAAGAAGACTGGCGTAACCACCGTTATGTATTATGGTTGATGATACTGCTGTTGTTGAGCTTGAACTTGGGGATGGATCCTTCGGTTCTGTGCCCTCTTCTCGTACATTACCGCATTGGTTTCTCCCTCTTTCTTTTTCTGGAAACTGCTGTATGGTTTCTTGGATGAATAGCTGCTGGAACTACTGGTAGGACTAGACATTTTTCTGTTCTTCAATCCGGCTTCCACTTTGACACCCACTGCCACAATATCGATGAAGTTAGCTAATACACTTCTTATCATTCTTTCATAATACACTAGTTTGACGGTGTCGACAAAGCAATTTGACAATTCTTTATCTGTAAGTGGTGGCTCAACTTGTGCAGCCATCTCGCGCCATCTTTATGCATATTCCTTGAAGGATTCTGAAGACTTCTAAGTCATGATCAATAGCTAATGTCTGTCTGGAGCAAGGTCCACATTATAATTATATTGTTGGATAAAGGCATCAGATAAATCTTGAAAACTTCAAATCCTTGATTGGTCTAGTCCCAAATACAATTTTGCAGAGGCTCCTTTCAAACTTTCTTGGAAACAGTGTATCATTAATTTTTCATTGTCGAAATGCGCAGCCATGCGTCTGCAATACAACACCAAATGGATTTTTGGGCAAGTTGCCCATCATATTTTTCAAAGGATGGCATTACGAACTTTGGGGGGAACACCAATCCCAAGACCAAGCACATGTCTCTGGCATCAGTACCAAAGATGCTTTTCCCTTTTAAAGCCTTCATTCTTCTTGCCATGACTTCCATCTCGACCCTCAACTTGTCATGTTTTTCATCCCCTGCTTCAGATTTATCTAGTATCTCATAAACTTGTTGTTGTTGAATATTGAAGACCGGTTGGACGTTCATCTGAGCGCCCGTCTGAGTGAACAGAGGGTTATGGAATCCATGCATAAGTCCTACTATTTGTTTCATTGTGCATTGGACATAAAATGGAGATAAAAAGTCTTTGGAGATGCCAAATGGAAAATCTGTTGTGGAAGTCACTACCGGCGTAGGGACTATTGCAGTTGCATTAACCTCAGATACCATCGTGGCTTGTGTATCCATTTTTTCCCTGATCACTTGCATAGCTTCCAGGATCTGGCTGACATCGCCTCGAAGTCCTTCCAATTCATTGTCAATCTGATCAATTCTCTCCTATTAATCTGCAATTCTCTTTTGAGTATTGGCTCAGGTGTTGTAGCGGTAGGGACTCATTATGATCTTCTTCTGGAGGAAAAGAATAACGGATGAGCCGTGGAACCCATGCGACACCATGCAAATGCAAATGCAATACTAGTCATTCAAGGAAAAGAAATAATCTTGTTTACAAACAAAATTAGTAAATCAACACACGTAACAACGTGATTGGCAACATAAAAGGAAAGTAGAATTCCATTCATAAAACAAAGTCGGTTACAACAGATGGCTCTCGTTAACGAATGAGACCTTTCTTACAACATAATTTTCAAAAAGTAACAATTACATTCATAAGCTCTTAAGATCACAATCTTAGAGAAAACTGGAATTTAGGAGGCCTTGATCATTCAAACAAGATGATCCTTCCTCTTCTTGAGGTTTGGCGTGGTATTGACTCTGACGAATCAGCTCCCATAGCTCGGCATTTTCTCGTTCTGCTTTAACTAAAGCAAACTTCAGTTCATCTCTAGGCATGTGTATTTCTGGTTCCAGAGAGATTTCATAAGTATGGTTGTAGAAATTTTTAGAGCTATCTCTTTCGACAAAAGGAGATGAGCTCTTCTGGCCAGGAAGCTCACGTTTTCTTCAGCATTTATTCCTTGCAGATGTGGACAATACCAGGTTAAATAGGCTTGAGCTTCAAAGTTTTTGTTGCTACCCTTTTCACTGAAACAAGTCCTTAGCAAGTCTTGATCTGGTTCTGGTCCTGTTTGGTACCCTAGGTGACGGCTAGTGAGGACCGGACTGTAGCTGATGATTCCCTTTGTGCCTATAAGTGGTATGTTGGGAAAGTCTCCACAACTCTGAATCATGGTGATTCCTCCATTTTTGATGTCGTACCAATTGACGTCATAATGGGAAAGCGATGCTAACTTTCTGATCCAAGCATCCTTTTCATGGAGATTCCAGAGAACATAAGTCTTGGGCAAGTGTGAAATAAACCACTTGCTGAGAAGTGTTGTGCAGCACGAGAACAGTCCCAAATCATACATTTTCCGACAGTGGATAACATAGTAGGTGTCAGCCAGCAGTGTGGGAACAAGGTTTTTGATTATGAAGAGTCTGATGGCTTCTTCGCCAATGAACTCATCACAACTTGGGAAAAGGTATAGCCCATAGATCAGAAAATCCAAGATTGCTTCAAAGATCTTTAAGTCCCTATTATCATAGTGGAATTCAGCTCTTTCCATGAATGGCCTTGCTTCCATTTTGGAGAATCCTTCTCTACTCACCAATCGAGCAGGAAGCTTTGTGGGCTCAAGATGCAGGGCTTTGGCAAGCTCCTTTCTTCTTGGTTTACCGTAGGGACGAGTAAAGGTCAAGGGAATCTTCAAATAATCATAATACTCTTCCATGGTTGGGAGTAGCTGGAAATCTGGGAAAGTGAAACAATGGTACACCGGGTCGTAGAACTCGATGAGTGCCAACAACATGTCTTCATTGACTCTCGTATCCAACAGGGGTAGTAGATCTCCATATTTGGCGATGAATGCGGCGGGATTCCTGACGAGGCCCTTCAAGATCCTAAAATTGTCCAACCTTAGGCTCAGGAATGAAAATCTACTTCTACGATCCATAACAATGTCTGCAAATATAAGATTTTGAATTCCTTGAATGGTTAGTAAAAATGCAAGAATGCAATGCAAGTGCAATTGGTTTTACGAAACTCAGAAGATTAATTAAGTCAAACCCTATTTCATTAATTGTTCAGAAAAGTTATAACTTTAAAATACAAGACAAGAATCCTAAGTTTACATCGAAAAAAAACTAGGTCCTATAGTCTGAGTTTCTGACAAGAACTTTAGTCGCGGGACCTTTTCAACTTCTTCAGTATTGTATTTTCCATTACCAACTTGTCTACTATGCTCTTCCAAGCTCCGGATGTAGGCAGGATATTTGAATACTTTTAAGTGCTTTGAGTAGGCTTGACACTAGAGAAAAATAAATTCTCTTTTGTCACATCACCGTCGATCACACGTCGTTCGAGCCAATTGATCAGTTCGTCTTTGTTTTGCAATTCTCTTCTGAGTTCCGTTGTTTCAGAAAACAAAGTATGATATTTCTCTTCCCAAATATATCTCTCAAGCTTTGTTCTTTCAAGAACTTCTTGGTACTTTTCCATTTTCTCAATGGGAATGGCAGAAGATGATGACGCGATAACGAACTGCGAATTCTTCTCTAGGAGATATGGAATCTTCAGATCTCGGGCTCGAGATTGTACCCATAAAGTGAATGGTTCGAAGGCCACACAATTCTTCTTTCCCAGGTAGGCTTTATTCTTTTTTTGAATATTCTCCCAAGCATCGACTGTGCTATTTCTCACATTCTTTGTCGCTTCGGTGTTGAGATAGAAGAATCCAGATAACAGCAGATTTGTGGGCTTGTCCTTCATTGAAAACCCAAACTGACGTCGGGCCAAAGTGGGGTTGTAGCTGATTCCTCCCCTTACTACAATGAGTGGTATATTTAGGAAAGTACCATACCGGTAAAATTAGACTCCTCTATCATAGGAAGGATCGTACCAATGAATGTCAGCTTGCATTAGAGACATTATCCTTTGGGACCATCTCCATCAATTGGGATTTTCTTTGAAAGAGTTAGTTCTTGGTAAATGCTTGACGAACCACTTGTACAATAGGGGTGCACAGCAAAGGATGGTTCATTTTCCTTGAAGTGTCCGATGATGAATTGAACGGTAAGTGTCTCCTAACAAGGTAGGCACTGGGTTGCCACTTAGGAATATGGTGATAGCGGATGAATTGACAAATTCTTTGACTTTTGGAAACAACACCAATCCATATATTAATAGAGCAAGAACTGCTTCGAACGCGTCCATACTACCCTCTTTGGCAAGATAAGCAGCTTTTTTAACTAAGAAATCAGAATGGAAACCCTTGACTCCACTTTTGGTGGCAAGGTTACCCTTAATCTTCGATACTTTGAGATGAAGAGCATTTGCTATTTCCTTCGGCGAGGGTAAGCATATTCCTCCAAGGTTGGCATCAACTGACAGTCGGGGAAAGTAAAGCAATGATACAATGGGTCATAGAATTGAACCAAAGTGTTGAGAACTCCTTCTTCCATCCCAGTCTTGACTATACTCATTAGCTTCCCATATATTTTCCCAAAGTCTTTTGATATCATAGTCCCTAGTTTTCTTAACTTGGATGTATCATGCTTCTTGAAACTGTATTTCTTGGTGTTTCTTATCCCAATGTCCATGATATCTAGGATTTCACACAAAGAAATCGAATGAGTTTTACAAAACCAATTGCAACATGATATGCTTATGATGACATGATCTGATGATGCACACATAACACATAGACAAGTATTCACAAATACAGTGCACATGCACACACAGGGTTTCCCTAAGTTCAAGGTTAAAGCATGGGGTCACAAGGTCTACCCATCCCCAAGGACTTGTACTATAGGTTAATTGTACCTGCCGAACGGGTTCTATCAAAGTTCCTAAGTCATAGTAAATCCTTCAGATATTATCGGCCAGCATGACTACT